>JANRMT010062792.1:47790668-47811390 GCA_026402145.1 Polypterus bichir lapradei
TGTGAACACTCTTGTGAGATCAGACCGTCGTTTAACATTAAGAATGTTGAGTGAACAATTAAATTTGAACAGATTTACCGTTCATCAAATTTTGACTGAACATTTGCACATGCGAAAGGTCTGTGCCAAAATGGTGCCGAAAAACCTCACAATTGAGCAGAAGGACAATCGAAAAAACGCATTCCTGTGGTTCCCCAGCCCCCTTATTCACCTGACCTCAGTCCATGTGACTTTTTCCTTTTTCCTAAAGTGAAAAATGTCCTCAAAGGACGTCATTTCGGGACTTTAGAAAACATCCAAAAGAGTGTAACGGACATGCTGAAGACCATACCGGTTGAAGACTTCCAGCGCTGCTACCAACATTGTGAACAACGTCTCAATCGGTGTGTAGCTGCCCAAGGGAACTACTTTGAAGGGGATAACATTGATGTTTGAAAAAAATAAAAACTTTGGTAAATAAAAAATCAGTCTCGTTACTTTTCTGCCACACCTCGTTCAAATAAAGTTTGTTTGATCTATCTATCTATCTATCTATAGCCAAACACTTGTGTACCTTTCTTTCATATTTAACCCTGAGTAATATTTATTCTACTAGGTTTAGAATTATAAGATGTAACAGCACAAATATCTGACATATACCACTGAATCATACCACTGAAATGGTCCAAAGAACATGAATTAATAAATGTTTTACAACTTATATTTTCTAAGATTGCATTCATCTTGAGTTTCATCTTGAGTTTCATTAATGTTTAAGACTGATGAGAAACTATATAGCTAATTTCATATGACAGTTTTGTGTCTCTGAAAAAAAGTAAATACCGGTTTAAAAAATTTTTTTCACAACACTTTACAAATGCAGTCTTTCATCACTTCCTTGGGGCTGAGAAAAAATGCAAAATTAGCACTGTGGATAAAGATAACCAAAATGCTGTGTCCAGGGTTGTGCTATATATGTCAGTATTTGGTATGATTTTGGGACCTCAAAGGTTGCCAGTGTTTAATTCCATCATTAGATCTTCTTCCAGCATTGCTAGAGTTGTGGCCCCTGAGGTTGTGACCCATACTTAATCAATGCAATGGGATAAAAGGACAGCCATGAGTGCAAATTTCTTATCAGATCTGTGGATACCAAATCTCTGCAATATTCAGAGTTTTTCTTTATGCTGTTTTCTCGCATGTTTTGACCCTGTTATTCTCTTGACCATGACAATTGTCTCTCATTTTGGGCTTTGGTTTCATTTACCTAAACAATTGATGTGTTCATGATCATGACCCCTTTCATCATCAAATGATTTTACAAAATAACTGCTGCAAAATGCCTGAGATTTTAACATAAAATTTGTAATAAAATGTACCAGCGTGAGCAATGAATACAAATATGTAAATTAATATAGAAAAACTAACAATTTAATAAAACCAAAATTGCAAAAAATCTCATTGGCATTATTGTTTCACGGATGGCTCTTATGCTTTACTAAATGTTTGCTTAAATTTCACAGGAAGTTAGAGAAGGAGTTCATCTTTAAAAGAAAAAAATAGTTGATGTTTGTCTGCATGATAGAAAAAAGTGAGTTTATGAACGTAAATTGTTCTTGAAAATGAATAGGTTGGTTAAAATAATACACACACTTGCTGAAACATTGTTGAAGTTATTCATAACTGTGAATCAATAAGGTATGATCGTTAGGCACTGTGATTTGCTAATGCCTTTGTGAAAGATTTTTTTTTAAGTTAATGTGAGATAGTAAAAATTACTAAAAATAGTAATTAGTTAATTACTCCATGGGTCTTCTTTTTTGATGTTTGATAGAAGCTAGTACTGCCTCCTAATGTAGTTGTTATAGTATAACTATGGGGGAAGCCCCCTGGCGCCTTTGACACCCAAACGCTCATGTATGGGAAAATTAGTAAAATCTGTAAATGTACAAAAGAAAAATTATTATTTACTGAAGTCAAAATCACAAAATTCTATAAATATGTAAAAGAAAAATGAATTATTATTTAACGGAGTAAAAATCACAAAATGAGCATAAAATAATTTACTCTCTTACTGATTGGAGTATTCCTGTTATACTGAGGTCCATTATGCTTGATGAGTATTTATAAGAGACTAAATAAATGATCCATTTGTTTTAACTGACATTCTTATAAATAAAAGTAGGGGTCTTCATCCCCTGTTCGATTCGCTCGCCAACCCCCTTGTTTGTTTTCCGGATACACACTTTTACATTTTTTTTTCTTTGAATTGTTGCTATTTCATTAGTTTCACTTTTATTTCAGAACTTCTGTAAAAACAATATTTGGAATCTTTCGAGTCCCAATGTGCTGAATCTTTTAAATGAGGTCAGTGAGACATGTGTTTATGACTTAATAATTTAGGATAGGTTTCTCTGTTTGGAATTTCAGCACAGACAAAATGATCTACATCATCAGCAGTTAATAATTTTTTTTGCAAAGTAACCAATAAATGCATGTGAGGTAAACCCTGTTTTTTGAAATTTACTGACTTAAACTACAAAAAAGTCACATAAAATCGTTGCACTTTTAGGCTTAGCATTTTATATATATAGAGTAGATAACTGCTGAGTGTCATATTACTTTATCAAATTCATACTGTATGAAGATCTCTTTCAATTATAAAATACACTGTGCCACTTGAAGTCTGCAGACTACTATTTTTAACACATGGTAAATGGAACCCATCCCACACATTCTTTGAGAGTGCACCTTCTCTGTCTCTTCTTCTTAAGCTACTCAGCACACAGACACACACTTAGAGTTGAGCAGTTCAAAAACTGATTAATCCAATCAAATGTCTGGACACTTGTTTGTACCTATCCTAGGTGCAAAGTATGAAATGAAACAGAATGGTGACCAGTTCATCATATATCCTAGATATAGATACACCAGCTTGGAGCAAATTGTTTTCATAGAAAAATTTAAACCATTTTAGAACAGCAGTCCCCAGTGAAATATCTGGTAGCCTTCATAGAATATTGAAGCAGCAAATCAAGTTTACTTTTCTGATCCCTTCAGATAAGACAGAAAGTGCCAGGCAGACTTGCAAAACTGATGACTTTTTAAACTTACACAGTGTAGACAGAGGATTGTATACTTTAATTTTGATGGGTCCTTGCAAACCCATGGATAAAATCATAAGCATTGTGAATCAGAGACTTTAAAAAATTATGCTATACACCTGGAAACAAATATGTGATCGGATAAATGAAATTCTTCAAAGAAAGAGACACTCTTTTTCTTTCATTTAATAATCTACTACTTAATATTATGATTTGATTTAAAAAGAGAGTGTAATGTTATTTTTGTTTATTGAAAGTAAAAAGACTTTTTGTGCTTAAGTGTCCTTATCTCAATTGGATTGCATGATTAGCATGAAACAACTCGAGGTTAATTGTCTGTTTTGATGAGCTGTTATTATTGAATCGTTCAGCTAGTTCACATGGAGTTATTTTAGAAATATCTTGCCCTGTTCATTGTATTTACTGTGCCACCTAATGAAGCATTCAGAGTTTGTATTATACCATATGGCACGTTAGTCTACATGATACACTGTAGATTATTCAGTATTCTATGGATGTTGGAAAGTTTTTACAAGTGTAAAGCAACAAATATGCAATGAGGTTACCTCAAAGTTAGCTTTCCAAGATAAAATGAAAATAACATTTAATACATGAATAAGCTGAAAATCCATACCTAACAAAGGTGCAGCAGTTGCCTTATGTCAGATTCAATGACGGTACAGGCAGTTACCTTATTTTATGCACAAATTTTGAAAGGTGGAGCTGCTACTGAAAATATACCATGCTTTCTACTCCCCAAGGAATAACAAAGATGGCATGCTGTAAAACCAGCTTCTGTGACTATAGTTTAGGGTCTCGATTGCCATGGAAAGAAGAATTCTTTTGGTAGGAAATAGAAAAGGGGATAAAAGAAAAAAAATTTTATAGCCGACTGCCTGTAAGCTTTTAGATGTATTTTGCACAGATGTAATCAATCAGATTTAACTGCATGACAAGAAACTTATTAATATGTTTATTTCTATGTTGATGGGTTTTCATTAAATAATTTAGTTTATTATTAAGAAAACATAGTATGATTGCTAAACTGGGGTTAGATAAAACTGAACAGTTTCTGTATAGTAGAAATTTACTTAAATTGTAAAGCTTTGTAAAGTTTTGTGTCGGGTCTCAAAGAAAGAGCAAAAATGTAGCATAAACCAAGAAAGCAGGCTTAATTACTACGATGATATACAGATGTGAAAAGCAGGGTAATTAAGTGTCTTCACTGGGATACAAGGGATGTAATGGCATTAGATGTGGGCAGGGTTTGATGTCCAAACATTACGATATAAGACAAGCACCTTCTGATGCCTGTAATGGAAAAAATCGATATCAGACTCTTGCCCTTGAAATGTTGCTACAAAAAATGCAGGTGTTTATGTTGTATGGTTTAAATAAATAAACAAAGTAAAATGATGAAGACCATACACGTCTAACATCATGTACCAATAGTCAAACGTCTGTCCCCACCCTCGTCTCACTCCTCTCCATTCTATGTCAGGCAGTGAGGAGGAGTTGCAACAACAGGCTGCACAATTTTTTGCACAGAGCATGCATTAAATAAAGGGAGAAACAACTGTTTTTTATAGTCAACTGATACCTGACTGTAATCTGATCACAGAAAATTCATGTCAATGTCAGGTATAAATGGTGCTTACTATCTTATTAAGAACTACATCAAAGTATACACCACTTCATTACACCACTACACTATAATACCACTTTGTATGTAAACCCAAAGTTGTTAAAATTAGCCGTGAACAAGACAGATTCATGAAGAGGTATACAGTGGAAATAGATACATTACTTAGATCCTTACAGTTATTAATGTTTGCAAAGTCAATTCCTTATTATATTTCCTATTAAGCAATTATTAAAAATGATGTATTTGGTTAACTGTGCTAATAAGTGTAAATATACAGAAAAAAGTGTAAAATGTGAAAAAAATAAATTTAAAGGTATAATGCCCATTTAGTCTGGCTACAATCAGCAGAACTAGCCGCTGTGCAAAACTTATTAAATAAGTAAGGCTAATTAATTTAAATTAGTAATAATTGGGTTTCATGACACCTCTTAGTGTTTAATAAAATGTCTGCAAGGAAATTTCATATGATGAGGAAAGAATGGTTTAAGACAGACCTTTAAGGTTTTTTTTTAGCTATTCGTGGAAAGTCACCCTTCCAAATCTCAAAATCAGACTTTAAATTTACTGTTGACTTTTCTTACGTACAGTAGTCACCTACTCACTAATAATGACTATTAACTATGTAACTGCGGAAATTACTGCTAATGTCATAGTATGTAGTTTCTTTCTACATCGTTTTATTCATCACAAGATAACTCTCTAAGACCAAGTTCCATCTTAGGTGGATGGTTATGTAATTTAATTTCTGATGAAAAAGTCTAATCTTTTGAAAAAGTAGGCAGAAAGAATTGATAAAAAAAACTTGGCATAAAGATAATCCTGACAAAGCAGTTAAGAGTTTACAAAAGATTGCATTGCACCTGGCTGTGGACTAACAATAGTTAGGCATACTATTTAGGATCTTAAACCAGGCATACACTGCACATCATTAGACAGTATATCCTGATAGAAGTATTACAATTAAGTACTGTGAAAAAAACATGTTAGCGTGAAAATAAAAACCGTCTCTACCTTAGTTTTCATTAGATCCAGAACAATACAGCAATTCAAAGACAATGACCTGTTTTAAAGACAGTTCTGACTAGTACCATACATACTGTACATATGTACAGTCAATATGCATGTTATAGTCACAAAACACAAACCAACAACAGAGACAAAAATTACTGGCATAGTAAACAGAGTGAACAGCTTTGAGTAGAAAAGTTCTTCGTATCTTTCCAAAATATTTACTTCCTTTATATCAACCAGATAATCCATATTTTATTTCTAGAAGTGTGTACCGTTTTACCTTCAAGAGACGAGGTCTGTTCTATGCAAAAAATTATTTGTCATGTTGCAGGTCTCAGTATTACATGTAACGCATTCACTTCAAGGAGCTTCATTCTTCAGAACATTAAACCAATTTAGCCCCAGGAACTTGAATATTGGGGCTCAGAGCAAAACAAGTTAAATTACATATGGTAGACATGTTAGGACACTTTGTTGTACAAATGCAACCCCAAAGGCCCTGGGTGGACTATAGCAAAGCATTTAGCATACCTTTAGTTGATCACCATTTAGTTATTCTGAAGTTACTCAAAGTTCACACCAGAGTATACACTTGCACAGAATATAAAATTCTAGTCAAACTCCTTATACAGTAAGTGACAAACAAATAATTTTGATCAGGTTACTAACATAGTGCTGAATTTTCCACTAAAGCAAAATCTTAAGCCTCCTTTTCTTCTGCATTAATGTGCTACTTCTGCCCTTCCTTTTAACACTTAAGGATATATGTATGATAACCCTCAAATCAGAATGCAGGGTCACCCATTTATTCTAGCCTGCATTTAGTGGCACACAAATTAATATTAGCACCAAGACATTGAATTTAGTTTGTACAGTTGTGTAAGCCTTGACATGATCACACAATGAAATTGATACACAAAGCAAAATGTGTATTTTAGACAGTGACATTATTATTTAATTGAAGTGACATGTGTGCATTGGCTGGGTACCTCAAAGTTGTGGAAGAACCTTGAAGTATGTATCAAGTACAGGAAGACTTCCAGCAAATTGTAATGTTCCCAATAACGTGTAGCTAAAACGTCCATACAACGGTGGAGTAAAATTCTGCACTTGTTGTGGTCTTTTGAGCCAGTAAAATCTCACACAGTGGAATCAGTACAGTGCAAGCTATATTCTTAAAGAAAATTGCTTTATTAAAGGTTCTTCAAATGCATTGTGCTGTTTACAGAGAATATTGACACAGACTAAGACTGACTGAAAAGTGCATTTTTCTTTTGGTACTATGGTTTTGGTATTCTAAAGATGTGCATGTTTATAATAATAATTGGCTTGATATGACTGAATTCCTGCCTTATACTCAGCGCTGCCTAGACTCTGGTGTCTTGTGATCCTAAAATCAGATTAAGTAGGTTTAAGAAATAGTTTACTCTTCAGGAAGTTTCTTGTGTCTGCAACTTTCAGTTTCTTAGCCTGGAGGCAGAATGTAAGTTTCAAAAGATTCCAGCCACTGATTTCAAAGTACAGCAGGCCTGGTGAGGAAAGGAGGAAGGCGCAGGAGCAAAAATTCATCTCTCCTTATTGTCAGATGTATAAAAATAAGATTAGACCACAGTTAATCTCTTGTGCTGTGACAACTCTAAACTGCAGCCAAACAGTCAAAGACGCTGAAAATCTGCACTGTTAGGAACTGGCTGCATTTTTATCAGTAATAGTATAACTATAAATGCTTGCATATCTTTACTGACAGTGATTCTGTACTCTTATACAAGTCTCAGTAAATTTAAATAAAAATTTTGTAAATAACAGCCCTTAACATAGTCCTCAGCAATTAAAGTGTTCAGTAAGATTTGTTTAAATAAGAAACAAAGTAAAAGTTCTCATCTACCTACAATATTACATCCAGCAAGGTGAAATATACAGCTGCAATTGACACGGAGACAAATATGTAAGTTTTATCCATGTGAATTAACAAGATGAAATCTCTTTTAATATGGTTCTACATTAATTTTTATGATATAATGCGTAATAATTATAATGGTTATCAGGATTTAAATATAGGAGGATTCTTTAAATATTTATATCCTAGTAGCTATAGCTTTGCAGTTTTTACCCTAAAAAACAAGCATAACTTAAAAAAATAAATTAAGAAAATGTTTCATAAATATTAATGTAAGACTGCTTTCCAATGAAATCAAAGTGCACCTTTAAATTTTGCTAAGGAATATGAAAACATCTGGCGATCTGATTTTTTTTTTTCCTTCAATTTTCTTTCAGTCAAGCAAATATGATGGCATCTCTGATAAACAACTGATTTCAGCTTATCTAAAAGCTAGGGTTAAATCTAATTTTGCTACCAGTAATGCATCATGAATATTTTCAGAGGACACAACTAAGACGGTTTGCTTCACTGAAGTACATGCTGCCTTCAGAATAAATGTTAAGAAAAGAATACTTTCCTTTAAGGAAGCCTTGTTATTATTGCTTCTTTCCACAAAATAATGGTTTAGTGCCTGTTGAATTTTCAGGATCTGCAACAAATATTTGACTAGACAGGAAAAGAGGAACTAGATTTTAACATAATGAGTTATAATGGAAGTACATGATTTAAAAAATCACAGTTTTAAGTTTAAGAAATGTGTGGTTCATTTTACAATGTAAGTAAAATTAATTTTAGCACTAAAAAAACTATATAGGAAGTTATTTAACTTCAGAGAATGTAGCTTATAAATAAAACTCTTTTGCTTTTAGGTGTTAATGTCAGATACATTTTCAGTTATTTAGCATTTTTAAGACACAAACACAATATTAAAACATACATTAAACTGTAATAAGTACAGTTTTTGGTTTACCGATTCCATTTTGTTCATTACGGGTACCATATGGCAAAATCTGCCGCACTTCTTTTGTCAGAGATAAGATCAGTTCCCAAGTGAATCACTAGCCTGTCACTGTTACATTACTGTTGGTGCTTTTCACAACTTTATAACCCATACAAAGGGAGGCAATCATTTTCTATACATTTATTGAAACTTACCTGTATGACAGTTTATTTATGGACCATACTTGTGCAGAAACCCCAATGTAATTTAATTATTATGGTAAAAGGTGGTGCATGCATTCAATGAGTATGATGCATTTAAGAGAACTGGCTGAAGAACCAATTCCCTTAATTCCAATCAATTTCAATCAAACACTTGAGTCCAAATGAACTTGGCATTAAGCTCAGATTCTGCAGTGTCCGACTATGTGGATAATGTGTCTGTTTTCTTTTTGTTTGCCCCTAGATGGTAAAACATAACTGAAACCCAGAGAATTTGGGTAGATTTAAATAATTCGCCCATTTTAAACAAAAGAATTGCATATGATCAGTAAATAAGCAGAATTCAATGCTCTAACCAGTGATATGACTGCTCCAAGGCCAGTGTACTATTTAACATTTCTCTATTACATAAGTCATAATTAATTTTAGGAGCTAACAGTTTCTTTACAAAAGAAAGCAGAAGGATTGTGTTTTCTAATCCAGAAGACTTTTTGAGGTAGAAGAGTATCCACAGTGGCATCTTACAATCCATGTTAACATGAAAGGGAACAGTGCAGAGAGTGACAGTGATGCAAAATGAGAGCTTAGGTAAATAAGGTTTTTACATTTTAAAGTGGCACAATCAGCCTCATAGTCATTATTTGGTTATAATTAATATGAGTCTATTTCTACCTAAAGTTTTGTTGGATGCATTGTTTTGTTCTTGCTAGATACCTGTACCTAAAAAAGAGAATCAAGGCTTTATGCAATTTCTATTTCTCATTTTTAGCATATAAATTGCTTGCTTTCACTATTCCAAATGATACATTTTATTCTGCAAGGGAAAACATAAATATAACATAAATATACACAATAACAAATCTGTCAAGACTTCACTGAAAAAGCACTAGAATAGAGCAGGTGCATAAGGCAATCCATAGGACTTTACTAGATATTCTTAGAACTCTATGGCAGTGTTAAACATAATTTTCTACTCTTTACTTTCGATTTTATAATTAAATTACATGTATATCAAAGAACCAGTCTTGTGAACATTGTAGACTTTCATATCTGGTTCACCCAATGAGTGAAAACTATGGTCAAAAAGAAAGATATTGTTACTAGAAAGATGGCCTCATTAATCAGCATTGCAATGCCACAGAAACCAAAGGAAAAATATAATGCAAAGCATTCAAAAACATCCCATAGATATCCCATCTCTAACACACTGTCTCCAAACATGACTGACAAAATGAAAATGCAAAACTCAAGTAAGCCTGCTATAGCTTATGCTGATGTTAATCTTTTGTACTGGCAGCATTTCCAGCAGCTCCGTGTACGACTTCATCTTCTTTATCTTTTTATCTTTTTCTCTATCTCTCTGATCACTCCTACCACTTTCTTTTATGTGGACTCATTTCCTGGACACTTTTACTACTTGGACATGGATTTTTACACGCTGAGACTCGTCTAATCAGGTAGTCAACTTCTAGCGCTGAGAACAAAGGCCCGTGCCGGTGTGGTTCCCTATTTACCTGACGAGGTAAGAAGGCTGTATCATGGCAGCAGAGCCGGCGCTAAGCTAAAGGCTAAGCGGCTAGCGAGGAAGTGGAGATACAAACCTTCGGTGCCTTCTGTGATCCTGGGAAATGTGAACTCACTACCAAATAAGATCGATGAACTGGCTGTGCTGATGAAAAATGTCAGGGCCTACAGAGAATGCAGTTTGTTGTGTTTTTGTGAAACGTGGCTAACAACTATCATCCCACATGCTAACGTGGAGTTACCCGGGTTTAGCACAGTTAGAACGAACAGAGACGCAAATACCTGCGTGAAGCAGAAAGGAGGAGGACTCGCTCTCTATATGAACACAAGGTGGTGCAACCCTGGACATGTAAACGTCAAAATCTCCACTTGCTAAAGGGACATTGAACTGTTGGCCGTAAGTCTGCGTCCCTACTACTTGCCCAGAGAGTTTGGACACGTCATTGTTGTTATTGTTTACATTCCTCCTCGCGTGGATGTGGAGATAGCGTGTGACGTCATCCACTCCGCTGTTGCTAAACTACAAACACAACACCCTGATGCGCTTCTGCTAATCTCTGGAGATTTTAACCATGTGATGCTGGACAAAACATTACCTGCCTTCTCCCAGTATGTGAATTGTAACACCCGGGGAAAAAGGATTATTGACCTACTGTATGCAAATGTCACTGTCCTGCTCCACTGACAGACTGCGGAGATCGTTCCTCCCCCACACTATACAACTCTTCCAATTCCACCCGGGGGCGGTAAACGTTAACATTATACAATGTTATTGTCTGTTATACATGCCTTGTATAACTCTCCACCTTGCATTTTTTAAGTTGCACTGCATTTTTATCACTTTTTAATTAGAATTGTTTTCTTTTTATCAGTATACTGCTGGAGTATGTGAAATTCCCCTTGGGGATTAATAAAGTATCTATCGATCTATCTGTCCATCTATCTATGGATACAGGTATTTGTTCCAATTAACTTCTTAATGTATTTTCATTCTTGCTATTAACCAATTATTTTTAACCAATTCGATTGGTCTACTCCTATTTGTTGTTGCACACTTAAAATAATGTGAATTTTGCTTAGAGCGACCAACCATTCTGGCCTAGACTGTCCTAGTTTTGACCCTCTTAAGTCCAACATCCCGGGCAAACTTTCCCTGAGACACCTAAAGCCATCTTTTAGCCATTTATCTGTGCCATGCTTCTTATTTATTAGAAAATATTAGAAAATTTTTTAATGGCTTTTAATTATCTGCTTGTTGTTGTTGCTGCCTGTTTGTTTTTGTTGTGCTTTGTTATACACAGGAATGACTACAAAGAAAGAAAATATAAATAAGAGAGAAAACTTCTGACTTGGCAGTGAAGGATGGGACAGGGTGGGAAAGAGGGAAGGCAGGGTCTATTTTCAACTTTTCTTTATTTGTGGGTGCATTTTGCTTAAACAAATCTCATGTACATTCTATTGTCTATAATTATCAGTGTTTAAAGCAGCATAACTCAATTATTAGTTTGGTAACCAGGGAATTTAAATGTTTCAAGACATGTTTTCTGCTTTAACTATTTTTTGGAAACACTGCTCTTGGGGTATAAAATTTGAATATGTTTTTAATAAATAGAAAAGACGTGTTTTGCCAATTCCCAGGCCATATTACTGCCCTGTTGACAGTTCTAAAAAAAGTACCCATGGAGGAATATACCAAAGAGAATTTGTCAAATGGATTATTAGGCCACCAAGTAATCCTATTTGGCCAGGGGTTTCTTCTTCAGTATAAAGTATGGCTCACTTTGACAGCATGTAGACTTTAGGGAATTGAACAAGATTACAATTAAGACCAATTACCCTCTGCTTTAAACTGTTCCTTCTTTGAATCAGGGATAGAAGTCCTCACTTTTTTCTGAACTCAGTCTTAGCAGCAGGTATGGTTAATTCCATATCCAAGGAAGGGGATGAATGAGAGAGGAGATTAATACTACCATAGGGCATTATAGATTCCCTGTTACACAATATGGATTTGAAAACATTCATGAAGTTCTTGATTCATTTGACAGTGAGATTTTGAAAAATCATTCAGTCACACAAATCTTGGTCATCAGCTACATTATATTGATTCTTTTCTCTGATTATAAATCTTAATTGCTGGCAGTTGAATTACACCTAGAGGAATTGGTGATGTTGGCTGGAAAAGATAGAACATCATTTTATATTTTTTATAAAGAATTAAAAAAATGGCAAAAAAATATACTTGTTGTGACAAGTAAAGATTTTTCAAGGTCACTAAAACTATCAATAAGCTGTTTAATAAATTTACAAACATCCTACTTAAATAATTTATGACCTATTCTGACTATTATACAAGAAATCCTACTGAATTGCTTTCTTCTGATTTTTGACCATAATCTCCCAGCATCACTACATGAGTCGTAAAGAAATACATATACAGTATGTTCATGGATGATGAAATCCAGGAAAAATGTTAAGAGTGACATCAAACTGTCAACCAATGATACAACTTACTGTATCTTGTTTGTGGTCTTTCACGTATGGAATAATGATTTATTTTTCAGAATCCAGCTGAGCTAGGATAGTTGGAATTTGTACTTAAACCCACCATGCAAAAATATTTTGTATATGTTGCGTGGTTTCCCTGTTTGAGGTTTTGATGTAATTTTTGATCACCATACTTATTTTAATCATTTTAATTATGACTCAGGTGCCGCCACGAGTGGCAGCCTATCCAGCAGCTCCGTGTACGACTTTATTTTTCTACCTTTTTCTCTATTTTACTGATCACTCTTATCACTTTCTTTTATGTGGACTCGTTCCCTGGACACTTTTTACTACTTGGACATGGATTTTTACACGCTGAGACTCGTCTATTCAAGTAGTCAACTTCAAGTGCTGAGAACAAATGCCAGCGCTGGTGTGGTTGCCTATTTACCTGACGAGGTAAGAAGGCGGTATTGTGGCAGTAGAGCCGGAGCTAAGTTTAAAGCCCAGCAACTAGCGAGAAAGTGATGCTACAAACTTTCGGTGCCTTCTGTGATCCTGGGAAATGTGAACTTGCTACCAAATAAGGTCGACGAACTGGCCGCGCTGGTGAAAAAATTCAGGACCAACAGAGAATGCAGTTTGTTGTGTTTTTGTGAAACGTGACTAGCAACTAACATCCCAGATGCTAACGTGGAGCTACCCGGGTTAAGTACAGTTAAAGCGGACAGAAACACAAATACCTATGGAAAGCAGAAAGGAGGAGGACTCGCTCTCTATGTAAATACAAGGTGGTGCAACTCTGGACATGTAAACGTCAAAATCTCCTCTTGCTGCAGGGACATCAAACTGTTGGCCGTAAGTCTGCGTCCCTATTACTTGCCCAGAGAGTTTGGACTCGTCATTGTTGTTATTGTTTACATACCCCCTCGGGCGGACGTGGAGATAGCGTGTGACATCATCCATTCCACCGTTGCTAAATTACAAATACAGCACCCTGAGGCGCGTGTGCTAATCGTGGAGACTTTAAATATGTGACGGTGGACAAAACATTACCTGCCTTCTCCCAGTATGTGGATTGTAACACCCAGGGAAATACAACTATTGACCTACTGTATGCAAATGTTAAAGATGCATCAGAGCCACCCTGCTACCTGCGCTTGGGAAAGCAGATCATAACCTGGTTCTGCTTCAGCCTCATTACAAACCAAGAGTGAGGGAGCTACCTACAACCACACGCTCATTCAGGAAGTGGTCCCCTGAGGCAGAGCAGGCTCTGAGAGACTGCTTTGGAACTATGGACTGGGATATTCTGCAGGGGTCACATAGTGAGAACATTAAGGAGGTTGTTGGCTGCACTACTGACTACATCAACTTCTGTATGGACATTGTAGTTCCAGTAAGAACAGTACGCTGCTATGCTAACAACAAGTGACATCAAGGGCCTTTTGAACCAGAAGAAAAGGGCTTTTAAAGGTGGTGATCAGCATGAGCTCAAGTGCATGCAGAAGGAACTTCGAGTCCAGCTCAGGGCGGCAAAGGACCAGTACAGGAGAAAGCTGGATAGAAGTTGCAGAATAACAGCATGAAGGAAATGTGGGATGGGATGAAGATCATCACTGGCTGCAGCTCGAAGCGGGGTGCCACCATCAAGAGAGACGTGGAGAGAGCAAACCAAATGAACAACTTCTTAAACAGATTTGACTGCCATAACCCACTCTCACCTCAAGGTAATGCACCCTCCAACCATCTTTCTGCTGGTACCAGCATAGGAGAGACATCCCCACACACAATTACAGCAGCTCAGGTGAGCAGAGAGCTGAGGAGACTTTGTGTCAGCAAAGCAGTGGGTCCAGATGGAGTATCGCCACAATTGCTGAAGGCTTCTGGGCTAGAGCTGGGGAGTCCTCTACAGCGCATCTTCATCCTGAGCCTGGAACAGGGGAGAGTCCCGAGGCTGTGGAAAACATCTTGCATCACTCCAGTCCCAAAGGTATCACGTCCTAATGAGCTGAATGACTTCCGGCCTGTCGCTCTGACGTCACATGTGATGAAGACAATGGAGCGGCTGCTGCTTCACCACCTGAGGCCACAGGTCCGCCACGACCTCAACCCTCTGCAGTTCGCATATCAGGAGAAGTGGAGAGCGGAGGATGCCATCATCTATATGCTACACCGATCCCTCTCCCACTTGGACAGAGGCAGTGGTGGTGTGAGAATTATGTTTCTGGACTTCTCTAGCACCTTCAACACCATCCAACCTCTTCTCCTTAGGGACAAGCTGACAGAAATGGGAGTAGATTCATACCTGGCGGCATGGATCGTGGACTATCTTACAGACAGACCTCAGTATGTGCGTCTTGGGACCTGCAGGTCTGACATTGTGGTCAGCAACACAGGAGCACCGCAGGGGACTGTAGTTTTTCCATTTCTGTTCAGCCTATATACATCGGACTTCCAATGCAACTCCGAGTCCTGCCACGTGCAAAAGTTTGCTGACGACACTGCTATCATGGGCTGCATCAGGAGTGGACAGGAAGAGGAGTATAGGAACCTAATCAAGGACTTTTTAAAATTGTTCGACTCAAACCACTCACACCTGAACACCAGCAAGACCAAGGAGCTGGTGGTGGATTTTAGGAGACCCAGGCCACTCCTGGACCCTGTGATTATCAGAGGCAACTGTGTGCAGAGGGTGCACCATCTGGGAGTGCAGCTGGATGATAAATTGGACTGGACTGCCAATACTGATGCTCTGTGCAAGAGAGGACAGAGCCGATTAGACTTCCTTAGAAGACTGGCATCCTTCAACATCTGCAATAAGATGCTGCAGATGTTCTTTCGGACGGTTGTGACGAGTACAATACAATACAATAAAGTTTATTTTTGTATAGCCCAAAATAACACAGGAAGTGCCGCAATGGGCTTTAACAGGCCCTGCCTCTTGACAGCCCCCCAGTCTTGACTCTCTGAGAAGACAAGGAAAAACTCCCAAAAAAAACCTTGTAGGGAAAAATGGAAGAAACCTTGGGAAAGGCAGTTCAAAGAGAGACCCCTTTCCAGGTAGGTTGGGCGTGCAGTGGGTGTCAAAAGGAGGGGGTCAATACAATACAATACACAGAATAGAACAAATCCTTAATACAGCATAAAAATAAAAATTTTAGAAGTACGGAGCAGAATTTAACAGCAGATGATAACACATAATAAGATTTGGCTATTTTTAGAGTCCTGGAGACCTCATCCATCAAGCTGCCTCCCCCATTTGGCCATTCCACGGCTGAAACAGTGCTGGGCCAGCCAATTCGATGAAAGGATCCCTCTTTCCCATGATTCCTGTGATCCTCCATCAGGGATGACTTTACCATAGACAGGCAAACAACTTGGCAGGTGGGCCATGGCACAAATTGCCACATTTGAGTACCGAGAACAGAAACAGAATAGGTGAGGGTTAGTATTCAATTATAACTATCATATTACTTATGTTTTAGTGCTAATGACTAACAACATAGATGCAGTCTGTACAGTTAATCAGCAGCTCTAGTCAGGATATGCTAAACTGAAGTAGTGAGTCTTCAGCCGGGATTTAAAGGCTGAGACCGAAGGGGCATCTCTTATAGAAGCTGGAAGACCATTCCACAGTTTAGGGGCCCTGTAACTAAAAGCTCGACCTCCCACTGTTATTTTATTAATCCTTGGAATCATAAGCAGACCGGCATCTTGAGATCTTAATGTGCGCTCAGGTTTGTAAGTCATGATAAGTTCAGACAAGTAAGCCGGACCTTGGCCATTTAATGCTTTATATGTTAAAAGGAGGATTTTGAAATCTGCCCTAAACTTAACCAGGAGCCAGTGTAAGGATTTAAGAACTGGAGTTATGTGTTCATATTTTCTTGTTCTTGTAATAATTCTTGCAGCCGCATTTTGGATTAACTGGAGGCTGTATAAAGAACAGTTTGAACAGCCATTGAACACCACATTGCAGTAGTCAATCCTACTAGAGATAAATGCATGAATTAATTTCTCAGAATCCTGTTTATTTAGAAAGCGCCTTAATTTCCTAACATTTTTAAGATGGAAGAAACATGTTTTGGACAACTTTGTAATGTGTGCTTTAAATGACATGCTAGAATCAAAGATAACTCCTAGATTGCGGGCTGATTCAGTAAAATTAATTGGGATTCCAACTGAGTTAAATGTCGACAAAATATTGCTGTGATCAGCGTCATTCCCTCCAACAATTAACATCTCTGTTTATCTGTATTTAAAGACAAGTAGTTCTCATTCATCCATTCCTTTAATTCACTAACACAACTAATTAAAGACAACATCGGAGAAACTTCATTTGATTTAAATGAAAGGTATAACTGGGTGTCATCTGCATACGAGTGAAAATTAACATTATGTTTCCTAATGAGAGATCCCAGTGGAAGCATGTAAAGTGAAAACAGTAAAGGTCCCAGTACTGAGCGCTGCGGGACACCATATTGAACTTCTGTGTATAATGATGGAGTACTGTCAGCACATTTCTGTACATATTGGAATTGATTTGATAAATAAGAACTAAACCAAGAGAGCATGAGGCCTGTAAGCCCAACATCGTTTTCTAGCCTGTGCAGTAAAATAGAATGGTCAATGGTGTCAAATGCTGCACTTAAGTCTAACAACATAATTACAGTGGAGTTTCCTTCATCAGAGGATATCAGAATGTCATTTACAACCCGTGTTAGTGCAGTTTCTGTACTATGACCAGTGCGAAAACCAGACTGGAATTTCTCAAATAAATTGTAATGCATAAGGTGTGACTGAAGCTGACTGGCGACTACTTTTTCTAGTATTTTAGAGAGAAATGGTAAATTTGAAATAGGCCTATAATTATTTAGTATGTGTGGGTCTAGGTCTGACTTTTTAAGTAAAGGTTTAATGACTGACACTTTTAGTGCATCAGGTACTGTGCCATGCAGTAATGAACTATTGATAACGGTTAGAATAGGTGCTGCAAGAACATCCATTGCACTTTTTACTAGTTTTGTTGGCACTGGATCTAGGGAACAAGTAGAGGGCTTCATTTTAGTAATTAAAGTTAAGACTTCCTGCTCAGTTACAGGATTAAAATTACTAAAGTGCTGAATGCAATGTGCAGCAGGGTCTGCTAAGCTAGTATTTGGTTTGTACTGTGATGCTGAGATCTGGGATCTTATATTTTTAATTTTCTCATTGAAGAAGTTCATGAAGTCTGTACTGCTAATATCTGTTGGTATTTTGCACTGTTGATCTGAATTCCCATTTGTTAATTTAGCCACTGTTCTAAACAGTACCTGAGGATTTTTATTATTGCTATCTATTAATGTAGAATAGTATTCTGAGCGAGCTTTAAAGAGGGCTTTTTTATATTTATTAACACTCTCTGTCCATGCAATTTGAAAGACATGTAGCTTTGTTGTTCTCCATCTACGCTCCAGTTTTCGACACTCTAATTTAAGAGCTCGAGTATTTTCATTAAACCAGGGAGAGTTTCTATGTGCTTTGATCACTTTTGTTTTAAGGGGAGCCACTGTGTCCAGAGCATCTCTCAAGGTCACATTATAATGTGATATTAGCTGATCTAAATTGTTTTCCATGTTTACATTTGATGTTAACTGATCTAATTGGTTTTCCACAATTACACTCGACTTACTCAAGGTGTCTATAAATTTTGAAGCAGAATTACAATCTAGATGTCTTTGTTTTAATCTGTGATTGCGTTGGCATGGGCAGAACTAAATCAAATGTAATTAAGAAGTGATCAGAAATAACTACATTTAATGGAGTAATATTTAAATTTTGAATTTCAACTTTGTAAGTTATAATTAAATCTAATGTGTGGTTATGATTATGAGTTGGACCTTTGACAATCTGACAAAATCCTACTGAATTTAACAAATAAGTAAAGCATTTGCTAAAAGTGTCAGTTTCCACATCAATGTGTACATTAAAATCCCCCATCAGAACTACGTGATCATAATTTATAGCCAAATCAGACAGAAGGTTGCTAAATTCAGTCATGAACAATGAATATGGCCCTGGTGGTCTGTAGACTAGCACTATAATTGTGTTGGAATCTGTTTTAATATTTAAAACGAATACCTCGAAGGATGTAAAGTTGCCTAAATTTTTAGACGTGATTTGCATTTTATTACAATGAATTATTCCAAGGCCTCCTCCTCGACCAGAATCTCTAGACTTATGAAGGAACGAGTATCCATCTGGTGACGCCTCTGCTAAGGGAACAGTGTCACATTTACTAAGCCAGGTTTCAGTAAGAAGACACAGATCAGATTTTGTACTTAATATAATATCATTTACCAAAACAGCTTTAGTACCAAGAGAGCGAATGTTCAATAAACAGCATTTAAAACTGCATGGTTTTTTCTGAACTGGCGATATATTTTTTGTTTTAATTTGAAGTAAATTTCTATTACAGATGCCCCTGGTGGAGGGTCTGGTTTTATCCCTTGGTCTAATTATACACCTTATTTTTTGGTTATCAATTAATTTAAGGTTTGTATCAAGACTAAATTTACTGGATGCCCCACAACAGGGATTATGGATAACAGCTTCAGTAAAATAACAGGTGGGATAAACAACAGCCTGTGATTTAAGATCACACGACTGCGGCCTGGATGGTGCTCTAATCAGTCAACCAGGCAGTTTTGCTGCCATATTTTGGGATAATACATAAGATCCCCTCCAGTTAGGATGAAGACCATCTCTTCTGAAAAATCCAGGCCTTTCCCAAAAATCATCCCAATTGTTCACAAATGCTATGCTTTTATTTGCACACCAGGTTTCTAGCCAGCAGTGAAAGGAATGCAATCTGCTATAAATTACATCCCCTCTATATAATCTTGGTAAGGGACCAGATACAATTAAATTCCGACATTTTGTTTTAGCTTTGGTGCATAGAGAGATGAAGTTCCGCTTTAATACCTCAGATTGCTGTAAATAAATATCATTAGTGCCGACATGCAGCAATAAGGTAGATACTTCATCGTCGGCGACACGGTCCAATGCGGCCTCTATGCCAGAAATCTTGACCCCTGCGAGGCACTTAACATTAACTGCTGGTTTAACATAGTTTGGAATTCTAACATTCCGCACTATGGAATCGCCAATTATGAGCACTTTATTATTCTCAGTTTCCACAGGCGCGCTGCGGAGAGCTGAGAATCTGTTCTGGGTCCGAATTGGTGACCTGGGTGCTGGGGGACTAAATTTTAGATTCTTAGACCCCCGTCTTACTGTTACCCACTCGCCCTGTGGCTGAATTGGTGCTGCTGATTTCGGCCGCGCACTGACTACAGTGGGACCTGGAGAGACTAAGGCCGAATCAGAAGTTGCCGAATTGTCTAAACAAACCGAGTCGATCCAATTTTCGGTTTGCCTAATCGCTATCAGATTCCTAACGCGGTCCTCCAATTCGCGTATTTTCCCGACCAACTCTAAATTAACTAAACATTTTTGGCAGGTGAAGCTATCTTTACTGTCGGCCGGAAAACCTGAGCTGTACATACTGCAGGACACACAACATATAAATGCGCCCTCGACGGGCAGAGAGCAGATAGAACTTACATTGAATATCGAAGTCATCTTTGCCGTTTTTATAGGTGCTTCGGCGCTTTCCGTGTTCAGCTGAATCACCGTCGCTTTAAGTTTCCACCACCCGCTGAGCGATCGACTTTAATTTTTCACTGCCGGTTATTTCTACTGGTCAGCTGCCGGCTTTACCTCAGATGAACTTGCTCTGGTGCTTGCGAAGGGCTACGTGCCTGTGGGAGACGCCGCTGTTCTCTGCTTCCACTCGCTGATCCGCTCTCCGCTTCCGCTCGCTGATCCGCTCTCTGCTTCCGCTACAAAAGTAGCTGCTTCTTTCAGAGTCATTTGTGCTGGTGCTTGTTC
>JANRMT010062792.1:47811790-47848929 GCA_026402145.1 Polypterus bichir lapradei
TCTAGTATTTTAGAGAGAAATGGTAAATTTGAAATAGGCCTATAATTATTTAGTATGTGTGGGTCTAGGTCTGACTTTTTAAGTAATGGTTTAATGACTGACACTTTTAGTGCATCAGGTACTGTACCATGCAATAATGAACTATTGATAATGTTTAGAATAGGCACTGCAAGAACATCCATTGCACTTTTTACTAGTTTTGTTGGCAGTGGATCTAGGGAACAAGTAGTGAGCTTCATTTTAGTAATTAAAGTTAAGACTTCCTGCTCAGTTACAGGATTAAAATTATTAAAGTGCTGAATGCAATGTGAGACAGGATCTGCTAAGCTAGTATTTGGTTTGTACTGTGATGCTGAGATCTGGGATCTTATATTTTTAATTTTCATATTGAGGAAGTTCATAAAGTCTGTACTGCTAATATCTGTTAGTATTTTGCACTGTTGATCTGAATTCCTATTTGTTAATTTAGCCACTGATCTAAAAAGTACCCGAGGATTTTTATTATTGCTATCTATTAATGTAGAATAGTATTCTGAGCGAGCTTTAAAGAGGGCTTTTTTATTTTTATTAACACTCTCTGTCCATGCAATTTGAAAGACATGTAGCTTTGTTGTTCTCCATCTGCGCTCCAGTTTTCGACACTCTAATTCAACACTCGAGTGCCCTCTTCTACGCGGTGGTGTTCTGGGGAGGCAGCATAAAGAAGAAAGATGCCTCACACCTGGACAAACTGGTGAGGAAGGCAGGCTCTATTGTAGTTATGGAGCTGGACAGTTTGATATCCGTGGCAGAGCGACGGGCGCTGAGCAGGCTCCTGACAGTCATGGAGAATCCACTGCATCCACTGAACAGTATCATCTCCAGACAGAGGAGCAGCTTCAGTGACTGCTGTCACTGTCCTGCTCCACTGACAGACTGAGGAGATCGTTCCTCCCCCACACTATGTGACTCTTCAATTCCACCTGGGGGGTAAATGTTAAAAGTTAACATTATACAAAGTTATTGTGTTTTTTACTTGCATTTTATCACTCTTTAATTTAATATATTGTAAAAGGAGCTATATAGCGCCCGACCAGGCACAGACATGCAGAGGCACGTGTAAAACAAACAGGCATTTTATTTTTTCTTCGGCTGTGGGCACACGTCTTCCCCGTGTCCCACAGGCCCAACACAGTCCCAAAGCACTTAAATCCCACACAACAACTCTTCCTGGCACCACCACTCCTCCCAGGCAACCTCATCCTCTTCCTCCCGATTCTGGCTCCTCAGTGGTGGAGGCTGGCTCGTTTTATACCCCACCCGGAAGTGTTCCAGGTGCTTGACCACCTGGTCCTAATTGCACCTCCGGGTGGGGCTGAAGATTCGTCCAGCAAGGCTCTTGAGTCTTGGCAGCGCCCCCTAGCGGCCACCCCATCTCCCAACCAGGCTGTAGAGGACTTCATGTCCCATGGAGCCACGTGGGAGAGTGGGAAATGAACAGTGGCCAGGGAGGCTGCCACCTAGCATCCCGGGGGAGGTATTGAGCTGTCCATGGTGGCTCCCCCGGAGCATATGCAGCAGGGGCGTCCTGACCGGGCATGGGACCCGGCTGTCCATCACAATATATACAGTATATTTTTTTTTATCAGTATGCTGCTGCTGGAGTATGTGAATTTCCCCTTGGGATTAATAAAGTATCTATCTATCTAATAATTATTTTTTAGCATTATGATGGTTCATAAGTGGTAGTGCTCTTAATAAGAATAAATTGAAACTGAATTCCACCTATAAGTATGAAGTAAGGTAAAGTATGGATGCCCTTTAAGACTGTTAAAATCTTTATTTTATAAGGATTAGCGTTCTATATGAATCAATCTCAGACATTAATTCCATATTGATCCAACAATAGGTTTCATGTATATCAATCTGTTTGATCATGATAGTCTGGGCGTATGAGTGCTCTGGATCGTGGCTTAATAACATTCATACTATTTATTTTGTTAAAGCTGTACAGTATGGTTTTTACCTTCTTTAGCAAATCAAGAAAGGTGGACTTGACATTACATTTTATTGTAGATAAACTGCAAATTACTTCAAAAATCTAGGTTTTTTAGATAGATAGATAGATAGATATTACTTGTCATCAGAATAAAATTTGGCTTTTTACATATCTTTGAATTAATTAATAAATAAATAAATAGGTAGATAAGCAAGAAAATTAAAAGGCCAGAAAAATACTGACTTGGCTGTCACAGTCTTTGTGAAGCATTGTACAGAAGTATTACTGTTTGTGTAAAGGAGCTCCAGCACTGTTTCTTGACATAGTTCTGCTGAGTAATTCATTGGCTGAATGTACTCAGTGTTAGTGTGTTAGAGAGGGGATGTGCGGCATTGTTCATAATGGCACTCAGTTTTGTTTTAATTCTCTCTTTCGCTGTTACCTCTTGGGGGTCCAGAGACATCCCATAACTGAGCTTGCCCTTGTAATTTGCTTGTTGACTCTGGCGGCCTCTCTAGAAGTGATGTTACCAGCCCTGCACAACACAGTGTAGAAAATTACACTGTCCATCACGAAGTTATAAAATAAGTGAAGGATGTGACTTTCCACATTAAAGGAACACAGTCTCCTCAGGAAAAAGTGTCTGTTTTGCCCATTCTTATATAGTTCCTCTGTGTTCCAAAACCAGTCCAAGCTGTCACTAATGTGGACCCATAAGTACTTGTAGAAGTGGACCACCTCTACATTCACTCCTTGAATAGCGAGTCTAAAGGCTCTTTGGTGCTCCAAAAGTCTATAACCAGTTCCTTGGTTTAGCTAATGTTAAAATGCCCAACCAGGATGCTGAGACATGGGAAGGACCGGGAGAAGGGCAATATCTCCCATGGACCGCAAGAGGGCAGCCTCCCTGTATTGCATGGGGGCCACGGACCAGGGGAGTCCAACTCTGTGGAGCGACGTGGCCACCACCAGGGGGCGCCTGGACAGCCCCGGAACTGGGGTATGCAGTGCTTCCGCCACACCTGGAAGTGCTACCAGAAGAGGAGCTGAACTCACTTGCAGCACTTCCGCCACATCCGGGTGCTGTACAAAAGAGGCCGCCTTACTCCACTTGGGGAGCCGGAGTCTGGTGGAAGAGGACAGAGCTTGCGAGGGGGGAGTGGCGGCAGAAGAAGAAGCGAGAGAAAGAGAACTCGGTTGGAGAATTGTGCACTGTTTGCTGTGTCATTGTGTGTTGTGTAATAAACGTGTGTGTTCTGGGACTTTTGACCTCTGCGTCTGTCTGTGTCGCAGGTATGAGGTTTACAATGCAGACAATTCTCTTTGCACCAAAACACAAACTTTCCCTCCTGACTCCTATACTCGGACTGATCCTCTTTATCAATACACCCTGTAAGTGCAGAATTATCTAAGAACCTCTGCAAGTGACATGACCTGGTGTTATATTTGTAGTTGGAGGTGTAGAGGGTGAAGAGAAAAGAAGACAGGACTGTTCCTTGTGGTGCTACAGTGTTGCTCACATCTGTATCAGGAACATAGTCCTTGAGCCTCACAAACTGCAGTCTACCCAACAGATAGTCCATTAACCAGGACACCATAGGCTCACCCACCTGCATATCTCTGTGCTTACCCTTTAATGAGAATGGTTGGACGGAATTGAAGGTGCTGGAGAAATCAAAAACAGAAACCTTCACGGTGCTGCCAGCTTTATTCAGGTGAGAATTAGCCTTGTGGAGCAGATAGATAATTGCATCCTCCACTCCAATGTTTGTCCGAAAAGCAAACTGCAGGGGGTCAACCACAAGAGGACTCATAGAGTCCAGGACCAGTCTCTCAAAGGTATTCATGATGTGAGATGTATGTGCCACTGGTCTGTAGTCATTAGGTGAAGAGGCACCAGTCTTCTTTGTAACATGAATGATGCATGTTTTCCACAGCAGTTGTACTTTTTGAAGCCTTAGGAAAAGACTGAACAGGTGAAAGAGGATACCACAGTTGGTTAGCACAGGTGCTAAGAACTTTGAGGACTGACTCTATCTGGTCCCACAGCTTTTCCTGTGTGTAGCTTCTTCAATTGTCTTCTTACTTAATCTTCTGTTATGGACAGTCCACACTGATGGTCAGTGGTGGACTGGCCACTGGTCATTCGAGTTGATGTGGTAGGTCAACGTAGAAGGTTGTTGATGTAGTGATGGTATGGGGAGACTGGCCATTGCAAGAAGGGGACAGTGGGAGGGAAAATCTATTAAAAAATTGGTTCAAGACATTAGCTTTGTCCACATTCTTTTCTAACATATGAGCCCTGAATTGCTTGAGTCCGGTAATTATGGCCAGTCCATTCCAGACATCTTTTGTGTTATTCTGAATGAGTTTGTTTTCCATTTTAGCTTTATATATTCTTTTTCCTTCATTCAGCTGTACATCCTTCACAGCCTCCTTGTCACCAGATTTAAATGCTCTTTTTTTCTGATTCAGGAGACCTTTTATCTCCTTAATAATCCAGGGTTTGTTGTTTGGAAAGCAGCCCCTCAATATCATCTCCGTTTGACTTGCACATCATTTCCAAGTCTGTCGTTTGGAAGTAGTCATTCAGACTCTTTTTTTAAACATTCAGCCTTCACTTCCTCACTGTTCTAAATGGTAACAAGCTTGCAGAGTAAGATTAATCAAGTTATGGTCGGATTTGCCTAAATGAGCCAGTAGAATACATTTAAGGACATCATTAACACTTGAATATAGCCAGTCTAGCTTGTTAGTTCCTCGAGTGGAACTGGTCACAAACTGATAGAAATTTGTCATCATTCCTTCTAAAGACACATGCTTAAAGTCAGCATGTATTATGACTTCGTGGTCGGAGTGAGTCATCATTAAAGTGTTAGTGACAGAATGAATAATTTTCGTTGCTGGGTCCCCATTGGTTGAGGGAGGAATATAAACATTAATAATTTAATAAGGATGATGTAATTTATCTCCCTCTGCAAATAACGTGGATGAATTCCATCACCCAGAATTTCACTGTCTGAATTACAAACTCTAGTTTTAACTGTAATATTCTCCCTCTTAACACCATTTGTCATTCACATAAATGACCACTTCCCCACCTGTCTTTTTTCCACACCACGCTGGGTCTCTGTCTGCTCAAAAAAATAAATCCATCAGGCATTAAAATGGTATCAGGTATATCAGGTTTAAGCCACCTCTCCAAATAGCACAAAATGTTGCTGTACTTGTATGCTCCTTGACCTCGCTATAAGCACAGACAGTTCATTCATCTTATTTGACAGCGTTCAGACATTTCCCATTACAGTAGGTGGTAGACCAGTTCTAAAATATTTGTACCTTGCTTTTATTCTCATGCCGGCACATCACTCTCTCTGTCTGTGGACAAACAGCTCCTGTGATAAAGTGTAACTGAGCTGCTTTGGCATTACAAATAGCTGATTATGGTAGTATTTAATACACCCCACTTTAATTTTCTCAGTGTCTCTTACTGTTTCATGTTTTGCAGACATAAGGCAGCCTTTTGGTCCTATTCGCCACTCCATCCAAGTTTGCAGCCTGTTTGAAGTGTGGTCAAGACAAGCCGGTACCTGTGCTTGGAGGCTTTGCAGTTCGTAAGAAAACTTAAAATCCATTTAAAATCCATTTATCCTATTTTTGGGGCTACTATCAGTGATATACCAGAGGCCAGATCAATCCTAATTATAAATAAAACTAGAATTATAATAGTAATTTACAGACTTCCTGGGTCATATACCTGTTTTTCTTTATATTAGCTGTAAAATATGATAAAGCAACATTGGTGGGTAATGCAAATATCTACGTATGTTGGTTTGAAAGGAGACCTTTAATAAATATCTTCTGTACCACATTAACTTTGCATAAACATCTAATACACTCTTGTAATCACATTTAAATCTAAAATTTTCAACATGTAATTATTACTGTCTGAATGATAGGATTTTGTAACAGCAAGTTAGTTGCATATCCTCAGTTCCAGTATGCTGAAAAATCTACATCTTAAAACCAGAATAGCATGACATCAAGCTTATAATACTACATCAAAATAGGAAATTTGAACTGCCATGTAAATGCCTGCCAATACTAGTAACATTATTACTTTTTAAGGAAAACCAAGACAGCACAAGACTACAGACTGATAAAAATCAGCTCCTAAATGTAATAATGTCAAACAAGATCAAACTGTATTATTCCTTGTGCCCCCGTTTTAGTAATTTCATTTCAATAAAAGCAGAGAAAATGCTGCCTCTTAGACTCTGACCCAACCAACTTGGTGAAAAACATGATTACCATATTCTTTATAACAAATCTAAAGGTTTTTATTAGATCCTTATTCACAACACAGGTTTTAGATACATTAAATATGGCTGTTGCCTCTAGCAATTTGGTTGTGCACCACTTGCTCAAACTAATGAAATAAACTCTATAAGGCAGTGGTCCTGTTTTCAGTAGCCCCTTGCACAATAATTTTATATTCCAGTATTTAATTTATTGGTGTTATAAGGTATCATAAGATATCTTGACCTTTAGAGATCTTAATATAAACAATGTGTTTACATCCTTTGATAAGCTATGTCTTCATTATGGAATTCCTTCAACACATATTTTTTTTTTCTTTTTACACATCAGAAACTTTTCTCTTTGCCTGAACTCCGTAATCTTCCACCTGCAGCTTCACTTGTTTTAGTACTGATATTCTTTTCATTAAGAGCTATTTCTAGATGACACTGGAAAAAATGGATCCCTATCAGTATCAATGGAATTCAATTATTCATAATATGCGAAAAAGACATTTTAGAAAATGTGCATCATATACATCTTTCTAGATTACAAAATATTACTATATCAATGACTGGATCCTAAATGTGAATAATGCCATCTAGCACTGGCCTTGTCAGGTCATATGTTTTGGAGCTGCCCAAAATTAAGACTATTTTGGGCAAGATTTGTGCTTAGATTTCCCCTTTGGGACAAATAAAGTATTATCTTATCTGTCTATCTATCTATTTCTTTACCTTTAACGGCACTGATCAGTAAGACATCGGATGGGACTAGAGTATGCATGGATAAACTGACAGTGACTTCCTACCCTACATTTTTAGCACATTGATTTTGCTTAACTGCAAGAAATCCTAATGCACACTAAATAACTCATTGAGAAAGTGAGGTCTAATATTTTCATTTTGTTATTGTAATTTGTTAATGTTATTTTAAAATAAGTCTTCTATGCTCATGCCTTTCTTTTTATTTTTTTACCAGAGTTTACATTTACTGAATATGGTGTATTTTGTCCTTTTCAAATAGCACTATTAACTTTGTAAGGACAAGGTTTTATTATTGAACATAGTGCATTTTAACAAATAAAGATAATGTTTATGATAGAAACTTATAGTGTTTATAATTGGACTAAAAATATTTTCAATGATTAGGACCAATTACAAAAAAACATACCTTATCTACCTAAATTTTTTTGAAACAATAATGGGCTGACAACTTCAATCTCAACTTAAATGAGAAAAAAATGTTTAAAAAGATTAGTGTGAAGTACACACCAATAACAGAGAAGAAAAGGCTTACCTTCGGCTGTCTACGACATTCTATTTTATACTAATAAAATAAATTCTGCCTTTATTATATTAACTCTAAATGCCTTTGACATTGCTGACCAAACCATTCTGTTACAAATGGATACAACTTTTGGGTTGTCAGATATATTTCTTTTGTGGTAACCTGTTAAATAATTTTGAGTATGTACAGAAACATAATGATAATATACTATCATAACTTTGTAAAGTTAGATATGGTATCCCTAAGGGCTCAGTGCTAGGACCATTATTTTCACTTTATATGCCATCTTTTAAAGATATCATTTACGAAGTTAAAATTCAGTTTCACTTGTATATGGTGACAATTATAAGTCAAACCTAATATTACAAGTCAAGCCAAGTTTAAAGTCATACATAGTACAATGAAATTCTTAACTTGCACGTCACCTCAGAACAGTTTATAAAAATACAATACCGAATAAACAGTACACAGCATACATGAAGGAGGACCTAAACATTCCAAGAAACTATGAAGCAGGGTGTAGTTATTGACAATGCTGCTAGGTGTCATATGTCTACAGTGTAAAGTATCAGTTTTCCAAGTGGCACCTTGCTGAGCTAATCCAGTGCATATTTCTAGCATTTATTCTACAGTCACGCTGGGGACTTAGGGGGTTTTTTTCTTTAAGCCGCCACAGCTGATTTTCAAGAGACAATGATGATTACATTTTTGACATTGATAGACTTGTTCACAAAGAGTTGGTATAATGTGAACAGACTGTTGATCAGTGACATTACATTACATTGAACTGGTGATGCATCTGTGAGAAAGCATCAGGATAAAAATGTCCGAAGCAGTGGGGCATTTTGCACCATGACAATGCATCTGCCTACAGCACCTTCTCAGTCAAAGAGATATAACCAAAATTAATGTGATTGTTGCTTCACACACCCCATATTTGCCTGTGACTTCTTTTTGATCCCAAAATTAAAATTGAAGCTGAAGTGAAGAAGTTAAGCAAAAAAAGCAAACAAAAAAAGCAAACAAAAAACACAGTAGGTTGTTAACATGGTTATAACATATGAGTAAAGAAAATGTTTTCAACATCCCAGAAATTTAGATCTTTCATTGTGGGACAAGATGTGTTATTAAGAAATTACAGAGGAGGGAAAATGGTTGGAAAAATGGTGGTGTAGTTTCTGTTACTTGCATGGTTCAGGTTGAAGAAACTGTGTAAAAAATTATTTAAATCAACTGAGAAATGCAAAGCCAAAACAGAACTGATATAGGCATGGATGAAGTTGGACCAGTCCATACTGGAGGATTTCTAGATATTGATGACACCTAGATCGACACTGACAGTGCATCAAGGAACCAAACACTATATATCTGCCTCCACCAGAACCTCCACCAGATATTGATTCACAAGTATGCCTGGTTTGGAACAAATGGATTCCACCGAGGTTGGATTTGTGAAAATTGTTTCTGTGTTCATGTTAAAAATATATAAAATCTATATTATATATTTATAATATCCCCTTGTAAACTTGCCTTTTCAATATTACTAAAAAGATGTGCATTGAAATTGTCTGCAATTGGGTGGTCTATAACATACTCCTAAAATAAGACCTCTTTCCCTAATGCTGTCTAGACAAAGCCACATGTCCACACTAAGATGGGGCTCATAGTCCAACTGAAGAGGACTTGCATTTAAATTCTGTTTGACATAAAAAAGCAAGCCCATCTCCTTTTCTGTTCTGTCTAAAAAGAACACCAACACCCTCTGAACTCCACCTTACTAATCCACCCCTCTTACACCCACCTATCCTTCCACCATTTCCTCATTAGCTATATATTGCCTTTGATTCCTGTATGTCTAAACATTTTCCTGTAATGATGACACTTAGTAGGTGTTGAAAGCTCAGGAATAAAACACTCTTTTAAGATTTGTGATTCATTTCCTCCCTTTGTGGATTTCAAGCTATAAATATATATATCTGAATTGGTATTTGTAGTGCTGAAACATAAGTTAGATAGACCATGGTCTCTGGTTCACTATTTAGCACTAGCTTTGTGTTTACAGGGGAGAAGCTGTGATATTTGAGCACAGAAACCAAAAGGCAAATATTCATCTGTGATTTTAAGTGTGCTGCATCCTGGGTGCTAGCATGTGAAAGCACCAGAGGAATGAAAGAGTGAGCATCTAGGAGGCTGAGAGAAATAAAGTTTTGGTTATTTTTTGTATGTTAAAGTTTTCTGTCTGTGACTTTAGCTTAAGATGCGTGAACCACAGCACTCTCTGTTGGTGCAGAAATAGAACAGTACTGGGTCTGATTCTTTACTCCACTGTATGAAATAAAAATAAATTGGGGCAAAACACAAGTAACCAGACTCCTCTCAAATTTCTACTAAAATAAAAAAAATCAATATAAATATGTCATACCGAAAAAAATATAATATTAAAAAATTGAAAACCAAGGTGAAAACTAAGTTTATGCCATTACAATGTGTAACACAGCGCCATAGAGCAACATCCATATGTGGCAACATTAAATAAATAATATTTTATAATATGAAATAACTACACAGACTTAAAAACAAAATACATCCATCCATTATCCAACCCGCTATATCCTAACTACAGGGTCACGGGGGTCCGCTGGAGCCAATCCCAGCCAACACAGGGCGCAAGGCAGGAAAAAAAACCCCGGCAGGGTGGCAGCCTACCTCAGGGCGTGCACACACACACACACCCACAACACCAAGCACACACTAGGGACAATTTAGGATCGCCAATGCACCTAACCTACAACAGATATTAAATGTCATTTCATTTGTAAAAAAATGGAAATTCTCCAGTTAAATCAAAAATATGAAGGCTTAAGAGAGAGGGCGCTTGATAACTATATCTTACACAGTCACACTGTTTTTGGTGCCTTCATAGAAGGCGAGAATAGTTGTGCATTTCTGGGATGCAATGCTAACTAACTAACAACCCACAACAACAAGGTAAAGAACATTATAAATTATGTACATAAAGAAGGATGATTTTAGGGACATTCTCCAACAACAGAAGACACAAAAGACACTTGGCTACATATGGTTACAAGCCAACTAGGCACTAATTTTTCATCTTTATGTAAAACTACTCTGTGATGATTTGCTAATCAGGTGTGGCTGGTTTGGTTGAAGGAATGCTTTTAACTAGTGGAGTTTTAACTTTTCCTATCTCACAAAATTACATTTAATGTTTATTTTTCTTGTATTGGTAATTACAGAATTAACTTTTAAGCAATGGTCATTCTACATGTGATGAATAAAAACTGACCACGTTAGGAATATAAAAATGTAACACTATATTATTTATTTTAGCTTTTGATTTGGATTGATTTTATTATAAACCAAAGACAAAATAAGACAATATCATACTTAATATATATTTTCACTGTCTATTGCTTTTAAAATAAGAAATAGTAATTATCTGTTCAGCAACAAAAACAGTATCTAATGAGTAAAATAATTGTTTTGTAGACTATTGAGATGATAAAGTTGAAAGCTTTACTGCATGTGTTAAAATTGAAAATAGAGGTAAAGAATATCTAACAAAAGAAAAATGCTCTTTTTACTTTGCAGACACATTAAACTCTACTCACCATGATTTCAACCCATTCATGCTTTTTCAATATAGCATTCTCTACTAAGAGGACTTTTTAGTTCTTTTTCTAAATATGATGGGCAAGTTGTCGCCCATATTAATGGCAGGCTCCCTGCATGACAAAGCACTTACAGCTCAAAATATGCTGAAATGAGTTCAGTAGGAGAAAAAAATGGATTGCAAAATGAGCAGTTTAGCAGAAAAAAAGGTTATTGCAATTTGTGCAATGACCTGACTGCTTATGTTATTGTTGTATGTCTTTGTTTGTTCCTGAGAATCATATACTAAGATTCAATAATATAAATGTAGGGTTATGTTTTTATGTGTAGTTCCTTACATATAAGGAAATAAATTACAATATTACTTTCAGAATTTCTTTAACAATTTAAGTACATGGCAGTAGTGTAGAGTTGTAGTTACAGATCATAAGTAATTACTCAATATATACCCTTTAGGGGTCCAATGTAAAGTATGGCTTATAAGTTTTCTATTTCAGTTTCTGCATGTTTTAGGAATTTAATCATTATTCATAAATAACGCATCTGCATTACTGTGCATTGCCTTAAAATGTAGCCAACTTATTCTTTTTTTTTAACATTCTCTTGTTGTATGTGATTAGGGTTATCATCAAGGGCCAGTTACAAAACTAATCACTGATGGCTTTATTTTGGACAGACTGTTCAAGGCATTGCATCACAGAGTAAGCAATCTTTTTTAGTTAGAATAACAAAATATGAAAGTGAAGACTAAAGGGAGAGATTGAAATAGAGCATAATAATATTGCTTAATCTGATTGGGGGCCAGAGCCCAAAACTAAATATATACATTTTTGTTGAAATATGCATATTGATGAAAACCTTTATCAAATTGAGTAATTTCAGTTAGCTTTCTTGCCATCCAAAACCTCTGTCTCCCTTTGACGTTCTTCAACAACAACCTTTAAAAACACAAAGCCTAATACCTGTTTGTGATCCTTCTCAAGCTAAACTAGGATAAGACTCTCCAGTCAACCACGTTGACCTCTGTATTTAAAGACTGCTGCCATTGTGACCCCCACCCCCATACAGTTTATTCACTTTCTGCATCTTAAAACACTATGTAGTGCAGTGGTCCCCAACTGCAGTCCTGGAGGGCCGCAGTAGATGCAGGTTTTCATTCTACCCCTTTTCTTAAGTAGTGACCTGTTTATTCTGCTAATTACCTTCTTTTAAATTAATTTCAATTGACTTGTTTTTTTAAGATTTGCTCCCCTGAATTACTTCATTGTTTCTATAAATTGCTTAATTTCTTTCCTTAAATGGCACCCAAACAGAAATGAAACGTGAAGTGAGTGAGCTAAGAGAAGACTACCTAAGTCAGGGCCTCAAACTCACACAAATTTCACTTCAATTAGTTGCTGAATTAGGCGCTGAGTCTTGTTATTAATTAAACCCGTTCTTTAATTTTATAGCTTGTTGATTTTCTCTTTTCTAAGAGCACTGGTTTAATTTTGTGGGATCTGAGCAGATCAGCATTCCTGAGACCTTCACCTTGCTTTATTTTCAGATATTGTATGATGCACACAGTTTGCTGGTCATGTTATGGCTCATTTTGTATCTCATTATTATCTGGCTGCTAATTATGAAAGAAGAAACAATTAAAGGGTATGGGTCTTCAAGAGCAAGTCAAATAAAATTAATTCAATAGAAGTTCATTAGCAGCACAAGCAGGTCACTAATTAAGAAAAAGGTTAGAATGAAAACCTGTAGCTGCTGTGGCACCCCAGGACTGGAGTTGGGGAATCCTGATGTAGTGTATAGCATAAAAGGTAATCATGGGATTGGTGTATGTCAGGGGTGGGCATATTCAGTCCTGGATGGCCGAAGTGGCTGCAGGTTTTTGTTCCAACTCAATTGCTTAATAAAAAGCACTTATTGCTCAAGTAACACTTCTGCTTCAATTTAGTTGTCTCGCTCATTAAGATTTTGAACCCTTATTGCTTATTTTAGTCTTAAACAGCTGTAGTCTTGGATTTTAATTGCTCCTTATTAGCAATAATATACACATGACAAAAGAGACCGGGGGGGGGTATTTTTCCTACGTGGATTACTCGTTTAGCCGGATGTAATTGTTGACGATTTGGCATGATCCTGGATCTGTCGGTTTTTCGAAACTCTTGCTGGATGTGTTGTCACAGCAGCACATCCAAATCCTCAAACCTGCTCGGAGCAGGTTTGTTCTATATAAACAAGGATTATCTCACACACTTAATCAGTTTCCGTGCATGGAATTCATTCAGTCATGGCTTTGCCGTTCATGAATGAGCTACTAATTGATATCGGTGCGCAAATTATAAGAAGAGAATTTCATATAGAGAGGGTTTTGCGCGATCAGTAAGATCCTTTATTGCTCCTGGAGGAAATTCTTTTCGAAAGATACCGCTTTAGCCGAGGGGGAATATTGTACCTCAAAGATTTATTAGCACCTTATATTCGAAGTCATACTAGGCGAAGTCAGGCTCTCACAACCAATCAGACAGTATGCATTGCTTTGAGTTTTTTTGCAAGTAGCACCTTTTTTATAAACCGTAGGCGATGCGGAAATTCTATCTAAAAGTGCAGTTTGCCAGGCAATTCGTAAAGTCTGTTTAGCTCTGAAATATTTCCTTCGGGTTTTCATAGTGTTTCCTGGACACCTGCGTGTGCAGACAATAAAAGAAGCGTTTCATGCCATTGCAGGTACACAGGCAAAAACACCCACAGTTCCATAAAGAATCTCACAATCAGCCTAACATTCTCGTTACCCAGGATTTCCAAATTTGATTTGGGCACATGGGACTGATCAGAGTGGAGTTTGATCAAACATTATTTGGAAAATGTACCTCTCCTCCTGATGAATAATCAGAAACAGTGTCTTCATCAAATATTTGATCTTCGTCAATATCTCGTTGGTCAGACACAAGTTCTAAGGATATGACATTCCCTGCAATTAATCCAACAAAAAAAATGCCCTCAGAAACAGGGCGATGGGCATTTTGCTGGAGAGCCAACTCTTCTGCAGGGGTTAGGTCTGGACTGCGTGGACCTCCACCTGTTTTTTGCTTCTCTGCCTTCTTATTAGCTTTAAAATTAATGTTTTTAATATTATATATGATTCATGTCAACAATTCTTTAAATAGTTATATACCAATATTTACCAGTTTAAAGTATATTCTTGTACTTCACTTTAACCTGTTCTTATGTTCTCCTTGTGCTCACGTTTGATCTGGAATTATGACATATTAAATAATAATTAATCTGACACATAGGAAATGAAACGCTGCATTCAGTAAGTACAATGCACACTACTTAGCGTTTAATTTGTCAGCCACTTTTTGCCAGCCGTCTTTTCTGGTTTGGGCTGCTTTTTCAGTGTTACCCCTTGTGCATATTAAATCTTGAAATTCTTCATATCCTTCGAGTAAAAAAAAAGTCCTGCTCCGCTTTTGTGGAAAAATGTGCCCATTCTTTCGTCATTTTGTTACAGCCTATCAAAGACTTGCTGATCATGTTTTCCAGACTCAATATATATGGGCTTTTTAATCAGCGCGGGTGCACGCATTCATCTCGGATGAGTACAGCCAGCTAGACTAATCTACTACACGGCTGCGTTTGAAAAACCGACTTATCCCGGATGAGTTTCACCGGCATTAACTCATCCAAGATGAGGCATCTGATCTCGGATGATTTAAGCGACGTACGGAAAATACCCCCCGGGGGTATTTTTCTTACGTGGATTACTTGTTTAGCCGGATGTAATTGTTGACGATTTGGCATGATCCTGGATCTGACGGTTTTTCAAAACTCTTGCTGGATGTGTTGTCATACAAGCACATCCAAATCCTCAAACCTGCTCAGAGCAACTTTGTTTTATGCAAACAAGGATTAGCTCACACACGTAATCAGTGACGGTGCGTGGAATTCATTCAGTCAAAGTTTTGCCGTTCACGAATGAGCAACCAATTTATATCGGTGCGCAAATTATAAGAAGAGAATTTCATATAGAGAGGGTTTTGCTCAATAGGCAAGATCCTTTATTGCTCCCGGAGGAAATTATTTTCGAAAGATACCGCTTTAGCCGAGGGGGAATATTGTACCTCAAAGTTTTATTAGCACCTTATATTCGAAGTCAAACTAGGTGAAGTCGGGCTCTCACAACCACACAGACAGTATGCATTGCCTTGAGGTTTTTTGCAAGCGGCACTTTTTTTATATACTGTAGGCGATGTGGAAAATTTATCTAAAAGTGTTGTTTGCTAGGCAATTCGTAAAGTCTGTTTGGCTCTGAAATATTTCCTTCGAGTTTTCATAGTGTTTCCTGGACACCTGCGTGTGCAGACAATAAAAGAAGCGTTTCATGCCATTGCAGGTACACAGGCAAAAACACCCATAGTTCCATAAAGAATCTCACGAATAGCCTAACATTCTCATTACCCAGGATTTCCAAATGTGATTGGGGCACATGGGACTGATCAGAGTGGAGTTTGATCAAACATTATTTGGAAAATGTACCTCTCCTGATGATGAATAATCAGACACAGTGTCTTCATCAAATATTTGACCTTCGTCAATATCTTGTTGGTCAGACACAAGTTCTAGGGATATGACATTCCCTGCAACTGACCCAACAAAAAAAATACCCTCAGAAACAGGGCGATGGGCATGTTGCTGGAGAGCCAACTCTTCTGCAGGGGTTAGGTCTAGACCGCATGGACCTCCACCTGTTTTTTTGCCTGTCTGCCTTCTTATTCGCCTTAAAATTAATGTTTTTATATTATATATGATTCTTTATGTCAACAATTCTTTAAATAGTTATATACCAATATTTACCAGTTTGAAGTATATTCTTGTACTTCACTTTAACCTGTTCCTATGTTCTCCTTGTGCTCACATTTGATCTGGAATTATGACATATTAAATAATAATTAATCTGACACATTGGAAATGAAACGCTGCATTCAGTAAGTACAATGCACACTACTTAGCATTTAATTTATCGGCCACTTTTTGCCAGCCGTCTTTTCTGGTTTGTGCAGCTTTTGCAGTATTACTCCTTGTGCATATTAAATCTTGAAATTCTTCATATCCTCCACATAAAAGGTCCTGCTGCGCTTGTGTGGAAAAAAAAATGTGCCCGTTCTTTCATCATTTTGTTATAGCCTATCAAAGACTTGCTGATCATGTTTTCTAGACTCAATATATATGGGCTTTTCAATCAGCGCGGGCGCACGCATTCATCTCGGATGATTAGATCCAGCTAGACTAATCTACTACACGGCTGCGTTTGAAAAAGCGACTTATCCTGGATGAGCTTCACCAGCATTAACTCATCCAAGATGAGGCATCTGATCTCAGATGATTTAAGCGATGTATGGAAAATACCCCCCACGGGGGTATTTTTCGTACATGGATTACTCGCTTAGCCGAATGTAATTGTTGACGATTTGGCCTGATCCTGGATTCTGTCAGTTTTTCGAAACTCTTTCTGGAAGTGTTGTCATAGCAACACATCCAAATCCTCAAACCTGCTCGGAGCAGATTTGTTCTATGTAAACAAGGATTAGCTCACACAAGTAATCAGTGACGGTTCGTGGAATTCATCCAGTCATGGCTTCGCCATTCATGAATGAGCAACCAATTGATATTGGTGCGCAAATTATACGAAGAGAATTTCATATAGAGAGGGTTTTGCGCAATCGGCAAGATCCTTTATTGCTCCCGGAGGAAATTCTTTTCGAAAGATACCGCTTTAGCCGAGGGGGAATATTGTACCTCAAAGATTTATTAGCTCCTTACATTTGAATTCAAACTCGGCGAAGTTGGGCTCTCACAACCACACAGACAGTATGCATTGCTTTGAGGTTTTTTGCAAGCGGCACTTTTTTTATATACTGTAGGCGATGCGGAACATCTATCGAAAAGTGCAGTTTGCCAGGCAATTCGTAAAGTCTGTTTGGCTCTGAAACATTTCCTTCGGGTTTTCATAGTATTTCCTGGACAGCTGCGTGTGCAGACCGTAAAAGAGGCGTTTCATGCCATTGCAGGTAGGTAATACACAGGAAAAAACACCCATAGTTCCATAAAGAATCTCACAATCAGCCTAACACTCTCATTACCTAAGATTTCCAAATGTGATTGGGGCACTGGATTGTAGGCAGATCCGAAAAAAGGCCCCATCAGGTCCAAATGAGCCAGATTACGTGAACAGAAAAGGCTTCCACAGTATTAACGTGCAGGTAATGTCACTTTTTGAAAGAGTTGAAAATAGGAATGTTGACAGTAAAATTGGTTGACCTACATGCTATCAATTCTCGGATAATCTGTGATGCATCCTACCTTGTATCAAATGTGGAGGCTAAATGGCCAGGGTCTGTTCATGACTCTAGAATTTTTAAGGAATCACACCTGTATCGAACATTTGAACAAGGTAATAATCTAATTATTGATCATGGTGATGTGTGTATTGTATTCACAATTTTTACATATTCCACAGGTCATCATGATGGAATCCTGCTTGGGGACAGGGGATATGCCTGTGGGAATTTTCTAACGACCCCATTTCCTGACCCCAACCCTGGGCCACAAACTCGATATAATGCAGCTCTGTCTAGGACAAGGGCACGAATTGAAATGACCTTTGCCTACCTGAAGGAGAGATTTCAATGTCTAAAAAGGCTGAGGGTTGTAACTGACAGAGCATGTGACATAATTGTTGCATGCTCTGTCTTACACAACATAGCGACCATAAGAATAGAGAGAATCCCTGAGGTTTTGGTGCAGCCTGATGATGACCTTGACCCAGTGCACCTTGAGCAAACCAGTGGCAGAGCTGCCAGAGACAGAATTGTGGCCCAACATTTTCAATGAAAAAGACAACAGTGGTTTCACACAAAACTGATTTATTATATATTATGGACCTTCAGCCTGTAAGGAGGAGAACATAAATTAAGGATATACTCACGCATACACATCATGGGAAAGAGAAGAGAATTTTGTTACCAATTGTTTTTCTAGTATTTTTATCTGCAACTTCATTTTGGTTGTCTTCAGTTCATGAAGTTCCATGTCCTGCTGTATTTTCCTCAATTTTAGTTTACTGTACGTGACTTTCTGCTGAAGATATCTCTTGTATAGAGCCCTCACATTTTTCTGCAAATAAATACACAATTACAAATGCCTTTTTTCCTCTATATCGTATACACAGTATATCATTTTGAATCATTTCGTATCAAGTACAACAGATGGCTCAACCAACCTCACCATCTCCTTTTTTTGATGTGAATGTTCCAAAAGATATATGTGTGCTGGCTACAGGCTCCTGCAACACAGTTATATCACGATTAGCACATAGGACTGATCAGAGTGGAGTTTGTTCAAACATTTGGAATATTTACCTCTTCTCCTGATGAATAATCAGACACAGTGTCTTCATCAAATATTTGACATTCGTTAATAGCTCAGTGGTCAGACACAGGTTCTAGGGATATGACATTCCCTGCAACTGACCCAACAAAAAAACAAAATAAAAAAGGAGGGCTAAATGGGACATACCTATGGCACACATTGAGGACAAAATATATGCAATGACAATCCTTTACCTGAAATGAAGTTACCACTGCATCCTGTCACTGGTTCTGAGGAGGAGCTTCCCCCTGGAATGCCCTAAGAAACAGGGCGATGGGCACCTCCACCTGTTTTTTGCTTGTCTGCCTTCTTCTTATTAGCTTTCAAATGAATGGTTTTTCTATTATATATGATTCTTTATGTCAACAATTCTTAAATAGTTATATACCAATATTTACCAGTTTGAATTATATTCTTGTATTTCACTTTAAACTGTTCCCATGTTCTCCTTGTGCTCATGTTTGATCTGGAATTATGACATATTAAATAATAACTAATGTGACACATAGGAAATGAAACGCCGCATTCAGTAAATACAATGCACACTACTTACGCGTTTAATTTGTCGGCCACTTTTTGCCAGCCATCTTTTCTAGTTTGTGCTGCTTTTGCAGTGTTACCCATTGTACATATTAACTCTTGAAATTCTTCATACCCTTCGAGTAACAGGTCCTGAACCGCTTGTGTGAACGAATGCGCCCCGTTCTTTCGTCATTTTGTTGCAGCCTATCAAAGACTTGCTGATCATGTTTTCTAGACTCAATATATATGGGCTTTTCAATCAGCACAGGCACGCGCAATCATCTCAGATGATTAGATCCAGCTAGACTAATCTACTACACTGCTGCATTTGAAAAACTGACCTATCCCGGATGAGTGTCACCGGCATTAACTTATCCAAGATGAGGCACCTGATCTCGGATGATTTAAGCGACGTATGGAAAATACCCCCCAGCACTTCTCCATTTAGCTTGTTTCCATTTACACCTGTGTGGATTTATCATGCACTAATTGTGTTTAATTAAATAACTGGAAGGAAAGTAAAGAGAAAAAAGTGAAGCACTGAGAATAACTCGTCTGTTTTAGACTTCAAATCATTTGGATGATATCCATAGAAAGGAAAAAAAATCCAGGCTATGAGAATGACTTGACATGGCAGAGTTAAAGCACTGGCAAGCCATGAAATCAAATAATTGACAAGGATTGGCTTTTAATTAAGCAACTGGGTTGGAACAAAAACCTGCAACCACTGCTGCCCTCCAGGACTGAATCTGCCCAACCGTGGTGTATGTAATCATGGTTATCTACATTTTTAATGAAGGCTGTCCAATAAAAATACACATTTTTAAAAGTAAGGAGAAGAAACAGAAACAAATGTAATTCAAATAACATTTTTAACAGTATCACTCAAGCCAATGACTAGGCCAACATTGCAAATGTGATTTGTGAAATATTTGCATTGCTGCATTTTGTTCCAAGCAATTTCTTAATTAGAAGCCAACAAAAGCTATTAAATGGCCATGTCTCCATTCTGAAATATCTGCAAACTTGGGAATTACTAGCTTTTACTTCTCAACAGACACTTTCTCACTTTTTTCAGGAACCAGGGATGTTTTAGAAACTCAGGAACTCATGCCATTTGTGGTTCCTTGTAGGTAGATCCTAGTAATATTTTTTATCTCCTATTCTGAGTTTTGTTTTTTTTTATTTAACCAGGAACTATAATAGATGGGGCTCAGGTGATAAATTGTAATGATTGGTTCACTACAATCTCTGGTGTCATCTTACAAATCCGTTTGGAGTTTGTGGTGGATATACAACACACAAAAGTGGCCTGGAACAACAAGTGGCACAAGGCCTACATGGTACAAAAACTAATTGGTTCCTGAAATCAAAAATCCTGCTGTGGGAAAATACCTGATGATGTTCACAACAGTTCCCATTGCACTAACAGCATTAAGTTCTGTAGACCAGTTGTTCACTCCTCAGGGCCCCCTGTGGCTACAGTTTTTGTTTTAACTAGTTCCTCAATCAGTCACCTTTAATTCAACTCATTGTTTAATTAGGTGACCCATTTTTTCTTTTATTTTGCATTTAGAAAAACACTGTAGTGTCAGACTTACATTTATAGGAGGTATCTTTCAGTATCTTTAAATGTTTTCTTTGTTTTGTTATTTTTTTAATTCATTTTTTGTGGACTTTGGTTTCTTAATTGTATCTGAATATGGACAATTAATGATGAGCAGAACAAGCACCAGCACAAATGACTCTGAAAGAAGCAGCTACTTTTGTGTTACCCAATTCTGAGCTTATTAAGAAACAACTGTCTAAATAACTAGAATATATAAAAATATGTAACACATATACATTCCTACTTCATTCAGTAAAAATTTAACATAACCAAATTGTAATTTCTGAATGGTTGTAAAAAACATAGAACCTGTGAAATAACGGCTTGCTTAATTGAGGTAGGAGTCCAATTAGGATAAGAAATGGATTGGGACAAAAACCTGCAACCAGAGGGGACCCATCACTGAATGCTACGAACCACTGTTGTAGATGACAGAAGGCTTGTGCAGAGTATTGCAATATCTTGGACATCTTGTCTTGGAATTGGTCCTGAACACTGCCTGGACATGATGCCAAAAAAAAGGAAGGTAGGTGATCTGGCTTAAGGCAATTTCCAAACCTCAAGCAGAGGCACAGTAATGTAGCTATGTTCCAGACTCTTATCATGTGATATGGTACTTGTAGTTCAGTAGGCACAATTGCCAGAAAGAAAAATATTGAGAGGAGGTAATTCCAAGGATTCTAATGATCTTCAAGCTGACCTGGAAGTATTTCCGAATGCTGATGAATAATATGAGCAATGCAGACACCCATGCAAACAAAACGGAATGCTAAAGAAGAGCAGTTACTTCACTACCATTTTGTCTAGGAAACGTTTCTTAAAAATCAACAGAACATTGAATATGACATAGAACTTATGGCTTCACTTTGACAACCGTGTAGTTAGTATTTGGCTAAAATTAAGGGAGCAAAATGACAGTGAATTAAATAATAAATGGCAAGGAGTATTTTAGCAGTTAAAGAAACAGCAAAAATATTTCAGAATTTCTTTGAATTTTAAGTTATTGCAAGGAAAAAAAAACTAATTTCTTATAAATATTTCTAGAGCACAGTTCAAAGTAGAAATGATGCAGTAATTGTGAAATTTGATGAGGCCAAGAAGAATAAGTCATCTGCAAACAGCAGAGATTCCACACTTCTGTTGCCAAACTGGTTAATCTTTAAACCTTAACCATGCTTTAATATCCTGTCCATGAAAATTATTAACAGGAGAAAAGACAAGATGCACCTTTTTTGTAGTCCAGTGCCCACAAAGAACTGACTTGATTTAATGGCAACTCTCACTCTGAAACTGGAGGCTTCTGAACAATATGGGATTCCATATTGTTGTAGTACTTTCCACAAGACACAAAGGGGTATATGGACATAATCTTTATCCTGGTCTGTAAAGCTTGTAGACAATATTGGCAAACTCTGATAACAGCTTACAAATTGTTGCCAGGACAGAATCAACCTTATTTCTCCTAGGTATAAAGTTTAACTAACTGGCTTTCTTCTGCTAACTTTAAGATAATCTGTCAGTTACTAAAACACATCTTGCTGTTTCCTGTTCAAAAATCCCCATCCCAGTACTGCCTTTTCTTCCATGTAAAAAGATGTAGTATTCATATAATATCCAGTGCTTTCAGAAACTTCTAGTCATATCTCAGTCACCGGTTTCTATTCCTTCCTGACAGTAGCCATGTACAGAAGCTCTGCATTCTCTCTGTTTTTGTTTTCAAGTTTAAATTTACTTCACCAGGTATTAGTTTTGATTAATTTAGGGCAAAATGTGATGTAGGTTGTCACTGAAAGTAGCAACTAGAAATTGTATAAATTGATTTTAAATTTATAAATGATCTGCTGATGATAACACAAACCCAAGAACCAGCTCAATTGCCTTTTGGATAAGCTTTGAACTTGGGAGAAGTTACAGGAGGATCTGAAAGGCTACCTTATGTCTACTAAAGTAAGAGAATCTGACAAACTAAAAATAGGGTATATTTAATGTTCCCAAAATTAGCTGCTAGTATTCTGATCCCAAGTGCCTAAGCAGCTCCATTTCACTCTATAGTAAGAGCTGTTCATTTGAAGATGGAGTGTTTTCCTTCCATTTTCATATACATCTTGATATTTATTTCTTGATAGAAGGCCTCTTTTAAATGTTCCTAATTTTTTTGTTAGGGGGCTGCCATTTTAAAAATGTTTGTGTGGTCTGTAGCCATAGCAGTGTATCTAGGGAATCACAGGAATGCATAATGTGTGACATCACCAGAGTATTTCACCATATGCAAACCTGGATCATCCAAGATTTGCATACTTAGAAGAGTTTACTTGCAATTTATTCAGTGAATATTTGTAGTAGAAACTTTTGGCAGATAATTTTTGGCCTAGTGTTACTGTATTTGGTTGCAGATTTTTTATTTTTTTTAAATTATGACATTAACATGTTATTGATTATATCATATGTCCTGGTCCTTTCTCATAAAATATTTACAGAGTTATTTTTAGACAGTACATGGAGAGAACAAAGAGTTGGAGCAAGAATAAAAGCAAGATAAAAAAGATCAGAATTGGCCTGTCATCCAATATAAGATAAGATGGATGAAATATCAGCTTTTATTGTGAGTCACAGTACATTCAAATATTGTGGTATTTTGTGTAGTAATGAAAACTGGCTTAAACACTATTTTAATGCTGGGCAGATTTCATGTGATTTAAGCAGACATGGTACAGGGTGAGTAAACGCAGCAAAGGTATTGGTTGTCTATGTAAATTAGGAATGGTGTAAAAGGAAGTATGTTACAATTAAAATTTAAATTTGTAATCCAAACATTGAAATATTGGCTCCATATATGAGAACTGAGAAACTGAAATGATTCCCTCAGTTACCAATATTTTAAAGAGGAATCATTATAACCCATAACTGATGACCAAGTGAGGAAACAACTGAGGAGACTAAACAAAGGAAAAGCTAAAGGACCAAATGCAGTTAGTCCTCAAGTAGTTAAGGTGTTCCAACCTACTTTCTGGTATCTTGTGTTATCTGTTCAGTCTGTCACTATGACTCCTGTTAGTGCTGCTGCTATGAAAAACTTTCTGTGTTGTTTTAATTCCATAGAATTCACCTGATGAGTATAGACCAGAGGACCTTATGTTATATATCATGAAGCCCTTCGAGAGACTGGTTCTAGACTGTCCTAAGTCCTCTTATAAAAGATCACTTAGACCCACTGTTGTTTGCCTATTGGACAAAGATTAGAGTTCAATATGCAATTATCTATCTGCTTTAATTAGGCTTATTCTCATTTAAACAATGCTGGCAGCACTGTGAGGATTTTTTTTTTTTTTTTTTTTTTTCCAGTGCCTTCAATATCATTCAGCCAACCCTGTTAAGGTGCAATCTCAAAGATATTCAAATGGATGAGTCTATGGTGATCTGGATAATGATCTTTAAAGCAGACCACTGCTTATGAGGTTCAAGGACTGTGTCACTGATGTGAGCAACACTGGAATACCAAAAGAAACAGTCCAGTCACCTTCTTAGTTCACCCTGTATACCTCAGGCTATAAATATAACACTAGGCCATGTCAACTGTAGAAATTCTGTAATGACTCTGGGCTAATGGGGTGTATTGGCAAGGGACATTAGACAGAGCATGGACTCAGGTGGAGAACATTACTTCGTGGTGGAAAAAGAGTCATCTGCAATTCAACATCAGCCATACCAGGAAACTTGTTATTGACTTTCACTACACCAAAGAGCCCCTGTGCCTGATCACCATTCAGGAGTTGGATGTGGAAACTGTGCACTGCTACAAGTACCTTGTAGTCCAAATCAATGAAGAGCTACACAGGTCTAGTAACACAGAGAAACTATACAAGAAAGAACAGAGTGGACTTTTTTTTTTTTCTTTGTAGACTGTATTCCTTTAATGTAGGTAGTGAAATCCTTCACATGATCTATAATTCTGCAGTAGCCAGTACAATTTTCTACATTTTGGTGTGGTGGCACACTAATCTCACTTCAAGAGAGTCACACCAAATTAACACGCTGATTAAAAAGGCAAGGTCAGTGATGGAGTAAGGTCCACTTGCAGAGTCATAGCACCATACATCACCGCATGTCTAAGGCAGCACAACATTCTCAAGCACAAAGCAAATCCAAAGATGGCAGAAAGCAGCATAGTATTGTTGTTATTATAGTTACTACTGTAATTATCATAATTATAAAATTGTGCACAGTTTGCAAAACGTTTTTCAAAACAGGTTGATTGTAATGTTCGGTGTAAGTGTATATTATGTTTGTTGTTTGCCTAGCGAGCTAATTGTTAATGACTGTAACACTAGTTATGGTGCTGTTTAGTTTGCCACAGCTAATGTTGTATTATCAGCAAACTATGATAAAAGGAAATTTTTTGCAAACTTCAGTCTATTTTCCTGTTGAATGGAAAATTTCCAGTACTTTAAGATAATATTCTAACATAAGATCTTTTAAGTTCTGTTTTATTATCTATTGTTATATTTTATTAATTGGATTTATCTGTTCATTTCCTAACGAACATTAACATAGTTTTTATTTAACTTTTAAATCTTCGTTTTTTTTTTTAGGTGGGAGGGTGAGGTGCTTTTTATTTTTTCATGAAACAATCAATCCACATATTTGGTTTAGAAGTGCTGATTTTATGAAGTTCTTTAATGAGAAGGTAATCTAGGGACAAGGCTGACATTTCTACATCACTGTACAGTATAATAAATGATGTCTTCTTTTTCAGCCAGTGAGGTAATATCATATGAGGTTGCTTTTAAGAAACCAGAGCAATTAAAAACGTTTGCCCAAACTGAATATTCAGATCTTGGTGCATTAGTTAATGGGTCTAAATCCTCTACATGACTGCATATTCTTGCTACATTTGTTTAAAATCTTTTACCTTCTCTTTGGTAAACCACATTTAAGTATTATAAATCTTTTGTTAAATCTTGGATATGTACCTAAACTTTTCACAATAGCTAATAACCTCTACTTAAGAGAAAAAAACTTGGTCCATAATTTGTTATTTCACTGGGATCAATTTCTATTCTTTCTTTTATTTCTAAAATTTAGAGAGAGAGGGAAAATTTACAAAAAAAAGTCTTTGACGTGTTTTGAATTAGGGTTTAGACAACACCATAGTACAGAGACTTCTTTAGTCAAAGTATTCAGTGATTTGCTCTCCACTCCTCTCGACTCCACTGACCACGGCTGAAGTATTAAATCTAAGTGCTACGTTTGATACTACAGACCATGATATATTCTTTTGAGTGGACTGGGAAAACTTGCTGTTATAATTTGTCAGGCACTCAGCAGATTTAGATCTTATCTAGGTGACCTCTATCAGTTTGTACATATAAACATTGAATATTCTGAGATAACCAGAGTAATATATGGAGGGAGTCCCTCTGGGCGGGTCCAGTGCTTGGTGTTTTGCATTTCTCTTTATATATGTTGCCCCCTGGTCATATAATCTGCAAGTATGATATTAGTTTCTGTTGCTATGTGGATGATATTCAGCTCACCGGTTTTCTAAAATAGAAGCTTGCCTAGTACACATTAGATTGCTTGAATTTATCTTTTGTTGAATTCTAATAAAACAGAAGTGTTGGTTGTTGGTTCTAAAGCTGCTATAAAAGCAACCTGAATGTAACATGTCTGTTGATGGCATCCCTATCAATCCCAGTACAATAATCATAAACTTGGGTGTATCTATAGATTATGATCTTTCATTTGATACAGATATTCAAAATGTATCAATAGTAGCCTTAATTTTACATAAGAAATATTGCAAAACTTGCATGTATGTTAGTATTCTACGATGCTAATTAACTTATCCATGCATTTATTACTTCTAGGTGGAATACCATAATGCTTTGCTTTGTGGCTGATAACAAACTTAAGTTAGTTCAGAATGCAGTAGCTAAAGTGCTTGCAAGAGCCGAGAAATATATCGCCCCTATTTTCTTTACATTGGCTTTCTGCAAATTTTGTATTGATTATTAGGTACTTGTGCTCACCTATAAGGCTTTGTATGGTTTAGGACCTCAGTGTTTGAGTGACCTTTTAGTACCTTACAATCACTCTCATTGGGAGTGGGATATCTTTTTGTATCCTAGAATAAAAAAAGCTACAGCTGGAAACAAAGCAGTAGCTTATAAATCGCCCTATGTATGAAATTACCCTCTTGTAGAGGTATGAGATTTCGACAGTCAGCCTTTAGATTTAGGCTAAAAATATATTTGTTTAGTCAGACCAATAACTAAAATTTACAATGAATCTACATTCTTATTTATCCTTTTTTTTTATTAAAAGTTGACATTTTATTCTTATTTATTTGTGTAGAACAAAATAGATGATCTTTAATTTTGTTCAGTAATGATCTGGTGCTGACACCAAGATTTTTTTTTTTCCCCTCAGGATTTCAGACCTGGAAATATTTAAAGCAGCTTTGTGACAATACTCATTGTAAAATGCATTAAATAAAATGTGATTGCTTGATGAAAACAGTTGTTAATGAGTATTAGATTTAAAGTTGCTAAAGCTGTCTTGCTTTTTTGCTGTTGTTATAGAAACACATAACAATTCAAATGTACCACCGTTGACTCAGTGCAAAAGATGTTGCACCTTGTTCGTTCTACGTTTTGTAGCTGTAATGGTTTTTAAGCCCTCCAGACCGGACAAATTAAGGTAAGTTAATTTGAGAGCTGATTATAATATATGTTTAGTACTTGGACATATACAGTGGTGTGAAAAACTATTTGCCCCCTTCCTGATTTCTTATTCTTTTGCATGTTTGTCACACAAAATGTTTCTGATCATCAAACACATGTAACCATTAGTCAAATATAACACAAGTAAACACAAAATGCAGTTTTTAAATGATGGTTTTTATTATTTAGGGAGAAAAAAAATCCAAACCTACATGGCCCTGTGTGAAAAAGTAATTGCCCCCTGAACCTAATAACTGGTTGGGCCACCCTTAGCAGCAATAACTGCAATCAAGCGTTTGCGATAACTTGCAATGAGTCTTTTACAGCGCTCTGGAGGAATTTTGGCCCACTCATCTTTGCAGAATTGTTGTAATTCAGCTTTATTTGAGGGTTTTCTAGCATGAACCGCCTTTTTAAGGTCATGCCATAGCATCTCAATTGGATTCAGGTCAGGACTTTGACTAGGCCACTCCAAAGTCTTCATTTTGTTTTTCTTCAGCCATTCAGAGGTGGATTTGCTGGTGTGTTTTGGGTCATTGTCCTGTTGCAGCACCCAAGATCGCTTCAGCTTGAGTTGACGAACAGATGGCCGGACATTCTCCTTCAGGATTTTTTGGTAGACAGTAGAATTCATGGTTCCATCTATCACAGCAAGCCTTCCAGGTCCTGAAGCAGCAAAACAACCCCAGACCATCACACTACCACCAACATATTTTACTGTTGGTATGATGTTCTTTTTCTGAAATGCTGTGTTCCTTTTACGCCAGATGTAACGGGACATTTGCCTTCCAAAAAGTTCAACTTTTGTCTCATCAGTCCACAAGGTATTTTCCCAAAAGTCTTGGCAATCATTGAGATGTTTCTTAGCAAAATTGAGACGAGCCCTAATGTTCTTTTTGCTTAACAGTGGTTTGCGTCTTGGAAATCTGCCATGCAGGCCGTTTTTGCCCAGTCTCTTTCTTATGGTGGAGTCGTGAACACTGACCTTAATTGAGGCAAGTGAGGCCTGCAGTTCTTTAGACGTTGTCCTGGGGTCTTTTGTGACCTCTCGGATGAGTCGTCTCTGCGCTCTTGGGGTAATTTTGGTCGGCCGGCCACTCCTGGGAAGGTTCACCACTGTTCCATGTTTTTTCCATTTGTGGATAATGGCTCTCACTGTGGTTCGCTGGAGTCCCAAAGCTTTAGAAATGGCTTTATTACCTTTACCAGACTGATTGATCTCAATTACTTCTGTTCTCATTTGTTCCTGAATTTCTTTGGATCTTGGCATGATGTCTAGCTTTTGAGGTGCTTTTGGTCTACTTCTCTGTGTCAGGCAGCTCCTATTTAAGTGATTTCTTGATTGAAACAGGTGTGGCAGTAATCAGGCCTGGGGGTGGCTACGGAAATTGAACTCAGGTGTGATACACCACAGTTAGGTTATTTTTTAACAAGGGGGCAATTACTTTTTCACACAGGGCCATGTAGGTTTGGATTTTTTTTCTCCCTAAATAATAAAAACCATCATTTAAAAACTGCATTTTGTGTTTACTTGTGTTATATTTGACTAATGGTTACATGTGTTTGATGATCAGAAATATTTTGTGTGACAAACATGCAAAAGAATAAGAAATCAGGAAGGGGGCAAATAGTTTTTCACACCACTGTACATTTAACACAATATATTACACATTTTAGGTTTCACCATCCACATATGTGGTTTTGACTGCATGGTTTTGTGGTTTTGACTGCATGTGGTTTTGACTGCATGCCATCACTGCATTATCACTGCTTCTACCACCAGACTACATTATTCAGGAGAAGTGACTTTGAAAAATCACTTGTTTGTTTGTAAACACAAACAGAATGCTGTTTTAGCCCCAAAAGCCCCATCTTCAAACCTGGACACCAGACCAATCACCAGTGCCACAAAGACTCTTCCACCAACCCTTGAAACTCCACCAATTGCAAGTGCCACAATGACTGCCCACCTACCCCCACTATCTACACAGGAAAGATTTGTCGTTTGCATACAGTGGTCAGAACTTGTTGCCCTATGTGCAATGTTTAAATGAATAAATGGAACTTGAAAAACCCACATAGACTGCAAACACAGAGCAAAAAGCAGAAGACCTCAATGCTTGATACCACCTTACCAGCCAATTCATTGATAAAAAGAATGGCATTTCTGCTGTTTGGAAGGCATTCAAAGGGCATACCATACCAGTATAAACCATGGGGGGATATTCACAGTGTGCTATGCGAGTCAAGTGAATGCCAGATCACCGTGGAACTAACACAGAGTAGTGGTCTTGTACCTTATCACTGTAAACACATCAGGGGATTTGGTGGCTGTGCTTACACGGCCAAAGTAGTTTCACTGTTGGAGAAGGTATTGTCAGAGATGATAAGTGCAAAGTGATTTAGTGAGGAAAAGAAGTCCTGATTTGGTTGACAACAGCTTGTGAACATCAACAGTGTTATACTTGTCAGTCTTCAACAACTGGAATCCCACAAAAAAAAGTGTATTTCAGTCTATGAACCATATATCTGTGTCCTACTACAGCCACTTTACTGTAGATGTTAAATACCTGGCACTTTCCATGCTCCAGAATAAGATGATCTTACATTCACAAATATATACGGCCATAATGGAACTTGTTTGAAACCCACTGCAAACTTTTCAGGACTGCCGTTACTACAGGGGAAGCACAAACACTACAAACAAATTAGTGACTCTGTTCTACTGAAGAAAAGAATGTGAAAGATGACCATTCTGTGTATCCTATAAAAGGTGTTGGACTAAAGAGTATAGTGACTTCTGAGGAACAAGAAGATACCTGCTGCCTTGCCAAAGAGTTTCTGTGTATCAACAGCGGACAGGCACTATTCAAGGAACCATTTTCTGATGAGATAATGTGTCAGAGATGCCCCAGCACTGTCCCACTTAGTGACCCTATGCTGATTACACAAAAGGTAAAAATACCAACTAACTGGTGCATTACTGAGGTAGCATGCCCAGAGGGGACTGGGCGGTCTCATGGTCTGGAATCCCTACAGATTTTATTTTTTTTTCTCCAGCCGTCTGGAGTTTTTATTTTGTTTTTTCTGTCCCCCCTGGCCATTGGACCTTACTCTTATTCAATGTTAATTAATGCTGATTTATTTTGTTTTCATATTGTGTTTTTTATTTTTCTATTCTTTATTATGTAAAGCACTTTGAGCTACTGTTTGTATGAATATGTGCTATATAAATAAATGTTGTTGTTGTTGTTGTTGAAGGCAAGTAATAAGTCCCAATCCTTGTATAACTTCCTTTTTGCAAACTATTGCATCCATGCTAACAATAATTGGTTTATGTTATAATGTTTATTAATTTAGATGTGGCCCCCAGTGTGGAATGTCCTATCGTTACCAAGAGTGGAAAGACCACCTCCACAAATTCAATGGCATTACATTATTCTTGATGTAGCCTTATGCTTGACCTTGAGAAACCTTCTCCAGGTGTGCCAGCCTTTTAGTAGTTCTGAATGTTGTAAAGTAACCAAAACCTTGGTACCAGTTTTATATTTGAAACATATGTGACATGCTTTGTCATGTGTAATTCATGATATTATTGTCTCTACATATAATGAAATGTATACAATGAAAAATATGCATGAAGCAGATAAATCAATTATACAGTAAGGGGTCATTTTAAATCTCCTGATTTAGGTCCATGCTGCACTGAACAGAGCTGTTGAATATTTACAATTTATGGCAGTTGTGTAGTTTCCACCATTGGACACAGTGCTGTATGTCTATTTACATTTTGAGGCCCTTACAGAACATGAGTACAAGTACTCATGTGTTACTTGTGGTGATCACCCTCCCAGTGGTAATAAGGATTTGTACAGTAAGGGTGTTTTCAAGTTATCAGTTACTAAAGTTCAAATGTTAATTCACAGCATAATCACATTTCTACACCTAAGCAATTATTAATTTAAACATAAATCCTTTGTTTTTAGTAATTGATATCAGAAAACCAACAGAGAGTTTCAGAGGACAAGTCATTTTGGAAACTTTTTGGGAGGCATTGTCCAAGTAGATGATTGGTCATGAATTTGTTGCAAGTAAGTATGTTGTCCAGGCCATTTCATAACAAATACTGCACTTAACTTGGCACCTGTTTGCTATCTTGGATATTGAATATCTGTAATACGTTTGTTTTAGGTAGAAGATGTAATCCCTTTGTAATACCACCATGTTTTACATTTTGGGTGCCTTGGATTGGCAGGAGGACTTGGCATTGAAATATTGTGCTGAACACTGAATCTGAAAAGTTTCATACTCTAAAGTCTTTGTCAGGGGTTGCTGAAATTACAGTTTCAGAAGACAGGCTTATAGATGAACAAAACTGTTTTTGATAGCCTGAAGTGATAAGAAAATTAATGTAAAGAGTGTGGATTGGATTCCACTGGATCACGTAATGACCTGCTACTTAGACTATCCAATGAAATAAAGTCTATGGAAATGTATGACAAAAAATTTCAGAAAATCTGTGCTGTCTCTGGTAAGCATTATATCTAGTATCTTTTATATATTTCTTAAGTTTTGCTATGTTAATGTAGAATTTAGTACATTTTATTATTGAATATTATTTGAAAATGAAAACACTTGAATGAGTTCTCTTTGTTTGGTTGAGGGGCAGTAATCATGAGTCCAAGTGGGATTATTTATACCCTTAAATGTAATCTTCAAGCTGAGAGCCCTCAGGACTTTGTGGATTTGCTGCTATCATGGAAACACATGCCAAATGTTGTAAGGTGTGTCTTTGCCAGGGGTCTTGCCCCACATACTAATCTCGCATTACCGGAGAAGCTATCCTTCTCTCCATTTGAAGGACATTTAGCTGAACCTACTGAAAGTAACATAGCACTGGCCATGGAAAGCTGAAAGTGTCTCTACCATGGCTGGACACTAAAAAGATAATATCAGATCCAGATGGTCACCACAGAATAGGTTCTTCTGATCATTATGCACTGTGTGATTGATTTCATAAGAGCAATACCAAAGACTGTAGGAATATCCTCAGAAAACTCGCTTTGGTACCCCAGCTAGCTGGGAACGTGACTAGTGAGGCTGCAGAACAATGGTTTGCATTGAGCATGACAATAACATACCCATCTCTTTCAAATGAGGAACATAATTCATCACTATAATCATAACAGAAACAATAAGATGCAGAACATGTTTGGGTCTGAAATGGTTATGAATGTGCATGGACAAGCCATGTTGGGTAATCTTGATTGTTTCTGACATCTTTGTCCACATGTACATGTTCGTACTTTCATTGTAATGTATGTACGGAAACAAGAAATATGATATGGTTGAGAACGCTTCCCTTGCTAATACTGCAACAGTACAGGTGGTGTGTCTTTGCTGCTTATTATAAAATGTAAGTTTGTCTCCTGATTCACACTGTATTATATTGTTTTGTGTGTATGTGTTTGTTTTGCATTTTGATTACTGGAACCAAATCAGAGAGGGACCCTGCTCTCATAAATGTTAAGACCAAGTAAAGGAAAGCTTTGTACAAAATGTAATGCATCATTAAAAAAATAGATATTTTGTATTAAAATAGATTGTCCTATTGTCTATCACAATGGAAAATCCCAATTGTGTATTAGTTTCAAGACATTTCTGCCAGTAGAACCTGCTGGGATTGTCAATAAAGCAATGGACAAACAAAAATAGTATGCTCTATTACATAAATAATTAATTCAATACTTTGTTTAATGCATTTATACTCAATCCTTTTTTGCGTATTTATTTATTTTTGATATTTAAGTTTGATTAGATTTTGGGCAAAAATGATCCAGAAGAGAAAGTGGCTGAAGTTGGGAACATTATTCTTCTGCGAAAGGACTTCTCGATCTTGGGTCACAATGAAGAGCTAGAGGCAACAGTAAGTCTACACTATAAACAAAGTTTATGGAAATGTGTGTAACACCAATATGTTACTTTTAAAACTATCATAGATTGCAAATAGCTGTCTACAGGCAATCACTTTGGTGGCTGATGTGCAGGTGGGTTAACAATCAATTACACACACACAGAGTATTGTTTTTATGAACTCTGAATTGTGTGGTATTTTGTAGGGGAAGGGTGTACTGGCAGTTGATGTGTTGTGGTTATATGGCTACCTCCACTAAATCAAGATTCTTTTTTATCATTTCTGCTTCAACTAACAAAAAGGCATGAGCAAATAACTTGTCAGGATCATTAATTTCATGTTTTAATTGACTTCCAAAGTAATATTGTGCTCAAGGATCATATTCTTTTTCCTGCTTGGAAACCAGGTCACTGGATGTTATGTGTATGTATTAAGTTCTTCATGTAATGTGTAATTAAGTTTGTGGAAATCAATATTTATTACCCTCTGAAGTGGCTATTTCTCAATTCAAAAAATATTCAAACTGTGTTTCACAGGTCATGAAGCCTAAAGACAGGCAAATGTACTTTCTTGATTCAGCCAATCCGTATGGATTGGGAGATGGTCAATACTTGACACTTTTCATTGGTGCACTAGATATTGAAGATGCAGTTTAGGCAAAATAGCCTTTTTGTTCATTTTTCAGTTTAGGGATGATATGGAACTTTTTTTCTCAAGAATGTTCAGATAAAACTTCATATTTAATTAATCTGTATAATTTTTTTTGGGTGTTCAAGAGATCAATTTAGAGAAGTCTGTTGCTATATTAGTTACTTGCTGTATTTTAATGTGCATTAATGTTCTGTTGATTTTTCAGTTTAGAATACTTTGATTTTCTGTTTTCTTTTGATGGTGGGTATTTTTTAAAAATATAAAAATTTAACTGCAAGTCTCTTTTTGTGACTGCCTCACATTTTGAAATATTGGTATTAATTCTTTTACTTATGTTACTATTTTTAAAGATCACTTAGTGCTATCTAAAGGCTCTTTTAAAAGATTTTTTTTTTAAAATATTTCATAACAGAATAAGCATAAGTAAATTAGAAATGACTCCTTTTGAAAACAATTCAATGTTTATTTTGGTACAGTACTGAAAGATTTGAGCTGTTGGACATTGAGGCTGTATGATGCAGTATATTTTAATGTAATATTGTGGTTTTATAAGTCACTACACACATTAGTCAAATATATCCAGAGATAGTTTTGGATAGCCTCACACTTCTGACTTTCACAAATGCAGTAGTATACAAACATTGTATTTAAATTTTTTTTTGTGAAGCATGATGGTCTTGACCCTCAGCCTATGATGCAATTTTGCTACATATGTACTAAAGGACTTAACATACGGTCACTTTATTTTAACAACAAGCAATGTAAATAACCTGTTCGCTCTTTACCCTCAGATCATATTCTATTTGTTTATCAAGCAGAACAGAATATTTTCATTTAAAATAAGACAGGTAGACACACACAGACACATTCACCATGCATACATACTATTGGTTCTGTCATTGGTTCCTACTGAATGTCCACAGTGACTACAGATGTATGTGAGGTCTCGCCAATGGTTTATCCTGCTCTTTAAGAAAGATCTCTCTCCTATGACATTTCTTCCTATTCCAGTCTGGGTTTTATTTTATGAGATGTTCAATGCGTTGAAAAAATTGTCCTTGGCCAGCATCCAGTATAATGTAGCAAGTCAACAGCTTGTCCAAATTCTCCACTCCTCCTTTTGTTTCATTGTAGTCCATTATCATTTCTGGCCATGAATTCTCCTATCTTTGTGCAGCGTACACCTCAAAATTACATTGTGCACCAAGGACATGTCAGATGTGTAGACAAATTTTAACGTCTTCACTGGCCTATTCCATGTGGCCAGCATTTGAGATGGAAGCTCTGGCTTGACTTATTTTTCCTTATAGTTCCAAGCATTGTTACCTTCCTCTTGAAGAGCTACTGTCTCAGTTTGTGTGAAATTAAAAGTTAGCGCACATGGCATTGTGGCCACACAGCCCATGTGCATGTACAGGTTAACCCTTCCCATTGTTAATGAAAGGGCACCGTCTACTCTTCAGTATCTACATCAGGGGTCTCCAACACATCACTCGCAACCCCTTTCCAAGTAGCTCGCCAAAGGGTTAATGAATCTATACTAATAAAAGGCAAAGCCCTTACTGACTGACTGATTGACTCACTCACTCACTGACTGACTCACTCATCACTAATTCTCTAACATCCCATGTAGGTAGAAGGCTGAAATTTGGCAGGCTCATTCCTTACAGCTTACTTACAAAAGTTGGGCAGGTTTCATTTCGAAATTCTACGCGTAATGGTCATAACTGGAACCTATTTCTATCCATATACTGTAATAGACTGCAGCTCAATGGCCGCGGGAGGCGGAGTTGCGTCTCGCATCATCATGCCTCCCATGTAATCACGTGAACTGACTGTGAACGCAGTACGTAGAAAACAAGGAAGAGCTCCAAAGAGCGCTGAAGAAAAAACGCATTACACAATTGAGAAGGCAGCAAAAGAATATGAAGCGAGTGACGCATACAAGCATATTCATAAGTGCAGCTACTGCGGAAACAAAGCACGGTGTAAACCGTAAGTTTAAATTAAGTTTATAGACATGCTCCCACTGCCGTTTGTCATGCCTACGATGAATACCATATTCGCGAGATACAAGTTTAATGAGAAGACACGAGGTATAAACGAGACTTTGGATCACTTTGTAACGGAGTTAAAATTGCTGTAGCGAGAAACTTTTAAGTGCTGGGTCTTAGCTAACATTAAATAAAGCCATGGACATCGCAAGATCACACAAGAGAGCGGCTCACGTGAACTGACTGAACGCAGTACGAGTGATCACTTCGGTGAATCAAACCTGTTCAAAAAATGCATTACACAATTGAGAAAGTAGGAAAAGAATATGAAGCGAGTAATGCATACAAGCATATTTATGAGTGCAGCTACTTCAGAAACAAAGCACGGTTTGAACCTAAAGTTTAAATTAAGTTCATAGACAGGCTGCCACTAGCGTTTGTCATGCCCATGACTAATACGATATTCACGAGATACAAGTTTAATGAGAGGACGCAGGGTATCAACAAGAGTTTTGATCACTTTTTAACTAAGTTAAAATTGCTGGTGAAGGACTGTGCTTATGCAAATTCCGAGAGACTGTGTTTGTGGAGGGACTGACAGTTAAGGTGGGTGGGAGAGTTACGTCATCATCTCCCCTCCCATTCACCTCATTTCATTCACTTCATTTCGCTCCAAGCTGAGCTCCGCACCTGACGCGGTCTTGCTGTTCTTTTTCCTTAGTGTTTAGTCCTCTCTCTCCTTTACTGATTTATATAAAGGAGAGTTGAGATCCGAGAGACAGTGTTTGTGGAGAGGTTGACAGTTAAGGCGGGTGGGGGAGTCACGTCATAAATTCCCCTCCCATTCGCCTCATTTCATTCACTTAATTTCGCTCCGAGCTGAGCTCCACAGCTAACGCGGTCTTGCGGAAGCAACTTTGTCACGCTGCCACCAAATACTCACAGAAAAATTCACAAGTTAATACACACGCTGTCTCTAGAGTTTCTCCACACTCTGAATGTATTCCTCGCATCCCCGTTATACCCTCTGATCTCCCATTTCAATTCAAATGCCTCCAATTTCCAGTAAGGCTCTGCTTCACGATGACAATTAGTCTCAGGGACA
>JANRMT010062792.1:47853929-47875261 GCA_026402145.1 Polypterus bichir lapradei
AACAGTGACAAAACAATTACATTGACAATCATGTTACGTTATTTTTAATATGTTTCCTTTTCTTTTTCATAACTTCTTTAACACACTACTTCTCCGCTGCAAAGCGCGGGTATTTTGCTAGTCCTACATAAATTTGAAAACTTGATTAGTCAAATTAGGGGTGGGCAATCTTTCCAAAAAATCATATCATGATCAACAATCGGAATTGCAATCTATCTTTTCAATGTGGCATACACTTTACTTTAAATATCAAACAAAGTTGAATTTAATTGTTCTCTTGTTCGCTAGCTAAGCGGAGTTAAGCAACACGACCTAAAGCTGGTTGAGTGAGTGAGGAAGGCCTTTGGCCTGTTGCATCTCTGTTGGATTTGTGCAAAACTAAAAATCTGTACTACAAGCGAACTATGATACATAGCGAAATTAGAAAAGTCGCAAAATTAACCAGAATATTCACGGATTTAGATCTTTTTTTTTCAATAATTTGCGTGAAGTAGTGCTCTCGTGAAAAGCAGACAGATATACAGACAGACATTGGTTTTTATATATTATATATTAGTAAACCTTCAAAATAATGTGCAGTTAAAGTCTCAACAGCATTCTCAGCATTTCTGGAGCTTAGTAGAGACAGATAACTGTAAGAATCTTCACCCCGCAACTCTTGTTTGGGTCTACATACCTCTGTGAGTCTGCCTTTTCTGATATGAATGTCATGAAATCAAAGTTCAGAACAAGACTGACAGATGAACAGTTAAATGACTCCATAAGAGTGAACCTAAGTGGCTACACTCCACCATAAACCTCTCTTGTTGACTCCATGTAGTGCCAGTCATCTGATTAACTAAAAACACATCACACATGCAACTGGACATGTGAATAGTCTTGTGAAGTGAAACAGTGACATGTAAAAAAATGACAGACAAATGAGGAATATCTGTGTACAGTAAAACCTTGGATTGCAAGTAACTTGGTCTACGAGTGTTTTGCAAGATGAGCTAAAATTATTAATAGATTTTAACTTCATAAATGAGCGAGGCCTTGCAATATGAGTAGTACGTATACGCTTTGTCCTTCAAGCATCATGTGGGGATTGTAATCGTCTCCAATGCACGTTCTCAGTCACCATGCCTGACTCATACTCAACATCTGTATGAGCGTATACTGTTTACTATAGCATTGTGACCACGTGTGTGTGTGTGTGCTGTAACGTGCGAGTCCCTTTCATGCACCCCAAAACAAGAGGCTGAGTCTCAGTATTTTAGCAAAACCAGCTTTATTCAGCATAAAACAGGAACAGCACGGTTATTTATTGTAGCAGGATTTACCACTCTCCTATACAGAGACACAGCAATCGGGCTGGGTCATGACCAAGTTAGTGGCGAAGTAATACTGCGCTCTTGCATTTATAATGTTCCTTGCATCACCATCGATGGCAGGTGCTTATAGCTTGACTGCGATCTTTTCTGATTCACCTTTACGGCGAACTGCTACAGCGATGGGAGCCTGCGGTCGCTTTGGGACACTCTTCTGCGTGTTGTCCCATTGGGGGAGAATCCCAAAAGAGATTAGAAACCTTACAGTGCGTAAAACATTTTTTTTTTATTTTCTGTCCAAGTGTAGTGACTTTTCAGGCAAAAGCAACTGTCATTGGATAGGTTTCCTTGTTAAAGTTGCAAAAAAAGAAAAAGATTCCAGTGAGCCAACAGATAGCAGTGATCCCGTTAGTTAAAGTGAAAGTCGTCCTACACAATAACTCTCCTCCTCCTCTCCTCTCTCTCATCTCCGTCACACCACCCACTATTCTTTTCAAAGGTAAAGTGCAGGTTAATTTGTTTTATTTACTTTTACTTTATATTTTGCATTAATCATTTTTATATAAATATTTGTGGGTTGTGAAATAAATTATCTGAGTTTCCATTATTTCGTATGGGGAAATTCGCTTTGATATACCAGTGCTTTGGAGTACAAGCATGTTTCCGGAACGAATTATGCTCACAAACTGAGGTTTCACTGTATTTGTAATTGCATTATTTTGTGTTGATAGCATTCATGTTTTAATTCAATAGTGTGAGATGCACTAGAAAATGCATACAGACATAAAAATGCACTTTCAGGTGAACTAAATATTTTTTGCGATGTTTTAATGCAAAATGTGAGTTGTGGACACCCAACATTTTGTAAATGTTCAGGCAAAACACGCTTATTCAGTTTGTTTGGGTTGAGATAAGCTATGAGAATAAACGTTAGAAAAAATGAGTAGCTCTCATCCGTTTCCATTTTGTAAAAGTAGCTCTCCGGTGAAAAAAAGTTGGAGACCCCAGATCTACATGCTTCTACTTGGCCGTGTTATTTGTAGCTTTGGTCTTGATTAACATTTTTATGCAGATGATGCTCAGATCTGTTTCAGTGTTAAAAGTGAAAGTTCATCAGATCTTTCACAACTCACAACTTGCCTCAGTGAAATTAAGACCTGGATGTAATATAACTTTATAAATTAAACTGCAACAAAACCAAAGTTCTGCTAATTGGCAACTAAAGCTCATCTTAAGAAAATAAGCTCCTCTTCAATCATCTGGTGATGATCTCTTCAGATCTTCTTTTACAGCAAAGAATCTTTGTGTCATTCCTCTCTTTCTTACTCCCATATAAACCACTTTAAGGAACTTTCATACTTCCACCTGTGTAATATTTCCCACATTCTAATTCCTCTTCTTTTCTAATGCTGAGGAACTTATGCTTTTTTCATGTCTTATATTGATGACTGTAACTCCTTACTGGTAGGTGGCCTTTCTAATCTTATATCACAACAGCAATATCACCAGCTCCCGGTGTCTTACTGGATTGAATATAAAATTCTATCAATAACCTACAAAGCTTTAAATGGCATTTCATCGGCATCAGTGAACTTCTCCATTATTGTGCTCCTGTTCGCCCACTAAGGTTCTCTGATTCTGGTAATCTTGAGTGCCCTACCCTAACCTGCACACTTTGGGTGACAGGGCCTTTAGCTCTATAGCATCCACACTTTGGAATGACCTCCTGAAATTAATGAGATCAGCTGACTCAACTCATATATATTTTTTTTTAATTTTAACTTATTTGTTTGGGAAAGCATTAAACAGAATTGACATGCTGACCTTTCTTTCAGTTTACCTTCTCTGTCGAGGTGCTCAGGATTTGTTTTTGTATCCCAAATATGTTATTTGTTCAAGATTTTTTTTTGTAAAGTTATATTTTGTATTTTAGTTTTGATTATTGTCTTTTATTCTATTTGAATGCTTTTTATATACTGTATCTTTCTTTATTTAGTGGGGATATTATTTGAGTTCAATGTTATATATTGATTGTTGTTCTTCTTCTGAATTTTGTGAAGAACTTTGAGCACGGGAAAGGTGCTATATAAATAAATAAATAAATAAAATAAATAAATTGTGGTATTTTTAGTATTTTAAATTTTTACTTTTGGTGGCCTGTCATTTATTATAATAATAAGTGACGAAAACTAGAGAAATTCCATATAAGGCAAATAATATACAGTAAACCCTCGTTTATCGCAGTTAATCCGTTCCAGACTCTACCGCGATAAATGAATTTCCGCGAAGTAGGATTCTGTATTTATAAATCGAATATTTTCGCATTTACAGCATAGAAAACCTGTTTACGACCTTCTAAATATATTTTTTTAACATTAGAGCCCTCTAGACGTGAATTAACACCCTTTAGTCAAAAGTTTAAACTGTGCTCCATGACAAGACAGAGATGACAGTTCCCTCTCGCAATTAAAAGAATGCAAACATATCTTCCTCTTCAAAGGAGTGTGCATCAGGAGCAGAGAATGTCAGAGAGAGAAACAGAGACAGAGAGAGAGAAAAGCAAACAATCCAAAATCAATAGGGCTGTTCGGGCTTTTAAGTATGCAAAGCACCGCCGGACAGCTGCAAGGAAGGGAGCAAAGTGAAGGAAGTCTTTCAGCATTTTTTTAGAGGAGCGTCCGTATCCTCTAGGCCAGTGTGCGAACAGCTCCTCTGCTCACACCCCCTCTGTCAGGAGAAGAGAATGTCAGAGAGAGTGAGAGAGACAGAGAAAAGCAAACAATCAAAAATCAATACGTGCTGTTCGGGCTTTCAAGTATGCGAAGCACCGCACAGGAAGCATATCGTATATCATTGAGGAGTTTTTATTTAATATGTAATACGTGCTCTGATTGGGTAGCTTCTCAGCCATCCGCCAATAGCATACAGTAGTCCCTTGTATGAAATCAACTGGGCAGACCAACTGAGGAAGCATGTGCCTTAAATTAAAAGACCCATTGTCTGCAGAAATCCACGAACCAGTGAAAAATCTGTGATATATATTTAGATATGCTTACATTTAAAATCCGCGATGGAGTGAAGCCGTGAAAGTCGAAGCGCAATATAGCGAGGGATCACTGTATAGTATAGTGTAATGCAGAATATGTATTGCCGTTTTCTTTACATAAGTTTAAAAATATTAGATTGGCTAAAAGTTTACATTTTAAATTGATTTAGAACAACACTGTATATGTGAATTGTAATTTTTTTAAATTTATTCAAATTTCTTATTAATTTTTACTTAAATGTGACGTGATGTAGATATTATAACTATATTGTTTATTGTGTTAATGAATGTAAACAAACTATTTTCAGTTAAAACAATTTTGTTAATGATTTTAATTTTGCCAACATATTAAGTGGTTCCTACAGACCTGAATACAAGGTAAAGGTTAGTAGTATATTTTACAGAAATGATCCATATTTTTTAGTTTGATCTATGTCACAACATGATGGAAGAAATCCTCCAAACTTCACAATGATATGTAATGTTTGGTTTAATGTATTTTTTTTTTCCTTCTCATTTTTATCACTTAATTTTTTAATAGGTCCATAACATGACATTACTTCCAGACCCTGATGAGACCTGCTGAAACCTTCTGAATGTTATCTTCTGAACCTCTGTTATTGAACAGCAGTGACATCATTTCTATCCTGAAACTAATGGCCTAGATCTTTGGTTACGTATGGTGCTGTGGCTCTGCAAGTGGATGATACTGCAGTGATGGGACACACTCTCACCCGCTGGAGGTACAGTAGTGGCAAAGGACAAAATAAAGACAAAACTTATGGCCATTATGAAAAATGCTGCATATCCTCTCTATGACATACAATCTTTAAATAATTTAAGCCAAGAAATGCTAATGTTGGCTCCTTCATACCACCTTTGAAATGCTTCAGTGTGACTGCTCTCTTATCCTTAACTAAGTCAGAAGTAGTTCTTGGAGAGAGTTGTTTCAGGAGATTAGTTGTTATAATAATTTCTATATTTTTGTGCTTCTCTAAAGTGCTAAATTTTCTGTAAGACAAATAAAGTTCTATCTGTCATTTCTAAATTCTTATGGCCTCTCTTTCTAGTTTTAATATCTCAGCTGCAAAGAAAATAACTAATATTTTATGTTAACAAGTAGGCTTTAGTAAACAACCCTATGGATGCTTAGCTGGTGTTGTTCCTGTAAATTATAGTGTTTAAATTACTTTGTATTGTTTACATTGTTATGGTTATGACTTACCAAACATCTGATTATTTCCACGCTGTCAATTTCTACGGAGGTATACTTTCATTTTGTATTTATTGTATAATTGTTTTCAAAAATTTCTTGGTATCTTATTGTTTTTGGATTCCATTTGTTCCCAAAAAAAGTGCAGAAAAGCTCAGATCCTTTTTCAAAGAGTACAGTTTTAAAATCAATAGAAAGTACTTAATAACTAACATGGTATACTAGGAGTTTCACATTTTGATACCTACAATTACTTCTACAATTGTTTATTATTTATGAGCTCCTCTTTACAGAAAAACAGAAGACACTGCCAGACAATAACTAGTGTTTCACAAACTTTATACATTTAATTCTGACTGATATTTATAAACTAATTGCACTATTATATTAAGTAACTTAATTACAAGTTTAGTACTTCCAATGTAAGAGAATGTTTAGGGACAACAATGCATCCATCCCTATGATTTTAATGATAAGTAAACATTTACTGTTTTAATGAGAATTAAACTTCATTGTCTTGGCAGTAAGGGTGTTTTTACTGTTAATGCATTTTCAGCAGTAGGTTTTTCTTTTAAAGGCTTGGTAAGTTACATAAATAAATCAATCAATAAATAAATAAATAATGAGGCTGTTAACTGATTACTTGAGTCCTGAGAAAATCCCCACTGTTTTATGAGGGAAGCTTTACAAACTGAAGGTCAGTGTTTAATTTTTGTCATTAATAATTAATCCATGCAACCATTTTCTAAATGTTTTATGTTCATTACAGTATCAACATTAGGTGGTAATGTAAGAAACAGGCCTGCTCAGAATGCCAGTCTACTATAGAGGACACACACACACACACACACACACATAAATTCCGGCATACTGCTTCTCTGTTACTTTAATATGCACGACCAGCCCACAACAGGACTTTAATCCAAGACCCTGTGTCTGCAAATAAAACAGCAATAACCGCTGTCTTGCATATTATTAATTCATATCATATTATTAATTAATATCATTAATTTGCTTATTGTATTTTTTTATTTTTGGAGTTAGTTAAAATGTGATTGTCTGTAATTTTCTGGAATTGATTTGTTTGTACATACATAGCTGTGCCCCTATGCTTTAAGATTTCTCTACTATTACATAATTTCTGTACTATTGCTTATTTTCATTGTATTTTACGTTCCTTTACAGTATGTACCAGTCAAAGAAGCATAATTTTTAAAAGGCATTTCACTCTAACACTATATAAAAGATCTGAATTTATAGATAGCTAACACCCTCAGATAAATCCCTGATGGATATAATGGCTACCAGTAATGCAATGCCCTCCATTCATTCTCTTTCATTGATGTGTTCTCATTGCTTGAGAAGCTGCCAAACTTGAGGGCAGTATTTTTATTTTTCATCAAATAAAGGCCAACAAAAAACTGCTAAACTTGATGTGTAGATCGCCATGCAGATACCATCATCCTATGGAATGTTGTAAGTGCTAACACAGATGTCTGTTCTAATAGAAGTAGGCTTGGAAAAAGAAAGTTTTGTTTTTTTTTTTTCTCAAATGGCGTAAACTGTTTTGAGAATTTTGTGTTTTTAACCTGTTTTTTCTCCATTTGTTGTTTTATTTTTTCTTTCAGTTATTAGATGCAACTGAGCTGGCAAGTTTAATGTGCTCTTGTGTAAACAGGACTAAATAAAAAACTTTGAACCTTGGGATACATTACAGCCAGACATAAGCATCTACATCTGGAGCAGGCAAAATTGAGTCCCAAATGACTGTCTGAGGGAAAACAAGTGGAAAAAATTGATTATGTCACATACAGGAATAACCACTTGTGAATGTTATTATAGTTTTGCCTTTTTGTATTAGTTTTTATTTCTATATTTTTTCTGACTTTACTTGGAAACTCAGTTTAGTTTTAGTTTTCCTTCATTGTTTATTTCACAAAGACATTTCAATTTTATTTTTATATCTATTAGTATGTTTTTAGTTTTAGTAATTATGGTATGGTTAAAGAGCTACTATGGAGTTTAGGTTTGTGCCGCAATCAGACAGAACTGTAGACTAAATGTATATGTTAGTGGATGCTTACTCTACTACGTGGTTTACTATCTGGTTTTGTTTTTGTCTGATAAAACCAAGCATAATAAAAACCAGATACTGAATATGAACAATTTTATACAATTTTATAATCTATAAAATAAGTTCTATGTTATTTGTGCTGAACAAATATGAACTGATTGTTGGCAGTTTTTCTTTTTCCATTTATTGCCCAGAATGGGCCAATTTGTAATGAAATTTAGGTGAATTTTAAGGTTTGAGTTTTTTTTTACTGTAAATGTCTATACCACACAACACATCTTGCACCAAGAGAATATGCTTATAATGAATGTCTTCAATATTACATTCAGAAATCTCCCATACTGGGCTTTTTATTTTCTACCAGTCATATTGATCTTTGATTCTGTCTCAGGCACATACAATTTATAGACAAAATTTTGCCAACTGCAGGCCTGAAAAGATATCAAAAATCAGAAAATAGACTCTTTTGTGTTCTGACAGGTGCGATCATGAAAATCATGGGGGCTTAGGAAGAACAGAACTCTTAGACTTGAATCAGTGTGTCGACCCCACCTAGCTGTATTGAGGAAAACAAAGAAAAACAAGAGTTTAGTGTCAAGGTTAGGGGCAGTGAGACTTGAATAGCCCACAAATAAGAACAGTAAACCCTTAATGAGCAGAGTAAGAGTAGGTAATAGGAGTATGAACAGCCACAAAACGACAAACGAGACAGCATCTGAGATTAGGAATATATATATATATATATATATATATATATATATATATATATATATATATAATCTAAACCTGTTTATCCAGAACAGGATGGCAGGAAACCTGAAGCCTATCCCAGCAGCTTTGGATGCAAGGCAGGAAAAATCCCTGGTATGCAATATGTATGATACGGCTAATGTTAAGAACAAACAGAGTGTGATATTTCAAATATCTATTTTTAGAGAGATAGAAAAATTGAAAAAAGGGGGACAAATATTTTAAAACAATTCTGCTACTGTATTATTTTCACAATAGCGGGTATTTTGAGCTGTGAATGTAAACTTAAAAAAAAGATAAGTTAATACATTTAGAATAAATACAAAAACACAATTATTATTTTATTTCTGATAGTCTTTCCAGCTACTTTAATAGTTTTGTTTAGTTTTAGTTTTTCATTTCGCTTTTTTAATTATTCTGTTTCAGTTTACGAAAACGTTTTTTTAATAATAGCTTCAGTTTTGATTTTGGTTTTCATTAACTATAATAACCTTGGTCTTCACCTGTGGAGAAGCTCCTTGTGTTGAACCAGTGTGGTCATCTTTGTAGTTGGAGCAAAGGTTACAGTTCAACATTTCCTTTGCCCTGACAATTTCCAGCCCACAGTTTTTAACACTTGGCAACATCAGACTAATTTTAAAGTAGCACCATTGTTCTTATCAATCTTCTGTGCACTCCAAACACAACATGCATTCACATGATATTCCCATAATTATCAAGCCCTCCGGTACTATTTATTGGTGACTCAATGATTAGTAAAGTGAGGAATATGCATTGTTTTCCCAAAGCTTTGGTTTGTGACCTGTTACAATAAATTCCTTAAGTTCTGCAAGATTATCGAAAGGGTAAAAATATTGTGCATTGTCACAGGAGGCTGGGGGTCAGACCCAGCCAGGATGCCTGGAAGGACCGGGAGGTGGCTTATATGTCCCCCAGGCCACAAGGGGGCAACAGCCCTGGATGTTGAGGGGACCACGGGGAAGGAGCAAGTAGCCTCAAGCCCACTGGGGCCCATGGCTATTGCCAAGGGGCACCCCAAGCGTCATGGAGCCCATAAGATCAACACTTCTGCCACACCTGGGATGGTGCAGGAAGGACCTTCCAGGGACGCCCGGAGTGCTTCTGGGTGCAAGGGCAGCACTTCCGCCACACCAGGAAGTGCTGCCAGATAAGTGTCATCAAGCACCTGGAGCACATCCAGGTGGGAATAAAAGGGGCTTCCTCACTCCAATCAGGGAGCTAGAGTCAGGAGTGCGAGCAGGACAAAGCTCCCGGGAGGAGAGGAAAGGCAGCCCACAGAGACTGAGACAGAAGCCTGTGGATAGGGGTGATTGGTGTGGGAGCACTGTATGTTGTGTGGACTTTATTAGGTGTAATAAACGTGTGTTTGATAAAGTGGTGGTGTCAGTCTGGTGGTGTTCGGACCCGGGTCTCATAGCATGTGAAGTTAAATATATTAATGGAACAATTCGAATGGTTAAAATGTGAGTTCATGTGCCTGATGTATTTCCTCAAAGCATTTTCTATTTGAGTTTATTACTTGTGATTGATTGCTACTACAAGAGGGAAAATAGATGGCAGATTCCTGAGATGGGATTACAGATTTGTCTTGCTTCTACTTGCATTGCCCATGAAGCTAGTTTTCTCAAGTTTTAATTTATTTTGTTTAATTTCAATAGGATCCATCTTAATGCCATGAAGGTATGCATGCTTACGTCTAATCGTCTATACAGCATTACTTGCCATATTGTAGCTGATTAATGCACGGAACAAATAAGTACTAAGTACAGTCACAGGAAGGCATAAAGCCATCTACTCTTACCAGACTCAATATTTTATGCATATCAGGTTCTTCTTCACCCTTGATTCTTGTGTATGATGTGGATAGCTTTTTAGAATGTTGTCATAATATACTTAATATAACAGTAATCAGTGTTCGTTTGTAGCATAGCCATCACAAAAAAAATTAAAAACTCAGATTGTTATATTGGAGCCAGGATTTATTCCCTGGCTTTTGTTTACTTAATGTTCTATTATTATTTTGGTTATTTATGAAAAACCAGGCCTACCTGATGCCACTGCTGCGGACACCTCCTCCTGGCTATATATTCAGTCACTGAAGAGGATCTCATCAGTGCTGCATTGAGAACACTGTGAAGTCGTATGTACAAATTGTTTATCGTTTAGAGTTACTGGTCCTGTAATTATTTTTGCTCTGCTTATTGGATTTCTGCTATTGTGTCATATATTGGGACTTCTTTGCTTGGGTCTGCCTTATCGATAACTCCTTTTTTTTTAAACCATTTTTGATATGTTTTCCTAATCTCTTAAGTGTTGTCCTTTTATAAAAATTGTTGAAGAAATGTGTCTCTACAAGTCGGGGTTTATCGGTTTTGACTCCCTTGTAAATTATTCTTCATATAGTTTGTAACATTTGTATTTTTTTTTTTAAATTTTGAAATCAAAGGCCATTTTAGGTCTTATTCTGGAAACCTTGTGCATTCTTCGTGCCAAGTCATGGGACTCCACATCATAACACTAGCAATTTGATTATTATAAAATGGACTAGGATCTTGGAAATTATATCCAGAGACATCCCATAAACTCACTTTATTAAATGTCCATTCATTGTCCAACAAAACTTTTTAATTTGGGAACTTACTGAAGATTTTGAACTGTACTTTTCCTTTCTTACTTGGACATAGCTTGACATCAATGGTGTACCTGTACCTAATGAAATCTTTTCCCCACATTGTAAATACTTTAGTGCTTCTACATTGAATGGGGAGGATAATGGTACTGCTTGACACACTCAAGATACTTCCTGTTCTCAGGGAGTACTTTTAATCTGCCATTTAATTGGTAGTTTATCATCCAACTAAGCTATATGCTAACATCCTTGATGAGTTTTGTGAATTACTGTCTAGATATTTAACAGACTTTGACGTGTTTTAAATATGGGTGATTTTAACATTCTTATTATTAAGAATTATTATTCTTACTAAAAATGTTTATAATGTTTTAAATTGCTATAAACTTACGCAGCACCTAAAGATGAGCATACATTAGACTTAGTTGCCATGCTCTGTGTAAAGATTAAGATCACACAAGTTGCTGATTTTGCCGATTCTTTCGGGGACTTAGATGGCAGCACTAATTTTAGATTAACTTCTTATATTGACTTTTTCCTCCCCTGTCCAGATGAAACTAGCATTTATGTTTAAACCTCTTTTGAAATATGTCCTTTCTCCTTTACATGATGTTTTTTCTTTATTTTAAGTTTCCTTCACATTCATAGTATATATTAATGTTCCACAGGAAATTGTGTTCTAAAATGAATGTTATAAATTTAAAAAAATAACCAGCCTATTCTTGCCTTTCAAAATGGAACTCAATGGTATCGGGGGTCCTAGTATGATAAAAGCTTATTTTAAGCATTAAAGCTTACAAAATACATCCATTTTTTTAAGCCAAAAATGTTACTAAGTATTGATCCATCGGTTGAGATTGCACACATAGTACAACACAATGTACCCATATTGTTTTAAGAAGGGAAAAATCAAAAAACAAAACATTTAAAATAGCTAAATCTCACAAAAAAGAAGATGAGCCATGTGCTTCACTTCACTGCTCATCTTCCTATGCTGTACCTTCCAGGACCAGGGGCGTGGATTCACCTCAGAAAGTCATTGGCAAGTTCTGTTATTTACATTATTGAATTTTGATGCTCAGATATGAATTCTTTTCTCTATTCTGTATACAACTAGACAGTAATAATTGTATTTTACTATATAAAAGCTTGTTTCATTATTTTGCAAAGATATTGCCTAGAGCCACCAGTATGATAATGAACTTGTATGTTTTGCTGGTCTAGTGAGAGAAAAACTGAGTATGTATGTAGCATACAATCAAGTGACAAGAACTGAATGGATGTGAACTTTTGTTCTAAGCATACATTTACTTTTAATCAAGTTGAAGTTTAGTAAACTTAATGTAATACAGATGTTTTAGCTTAGGCGGAGTGGTACCATACAGCTGTTATTCTTACCTCACAGCATCAGGTTCGTCATAGAGTTTACACATTCTCTCCATGTATTTACAGACTGATAATTATCAGTAAGTGTCATTGAGTTTACTCACTCAAGAATGTCCTCAGTTTTTTTTATTACCATTGTCACATGCTTGTGCTTGGGGAAACATTTTAAGAGTTCATTTGATGGTAATTCTCCACCAAGCTAGAGGGTGGCACTGTGTGATAACGCTCTCTCTTTTCCTTCCTGTGCAGAGCAGGACACTGATGGCTGTCATCCAAAGACATCACTTCTGGTGTCCGTACACCAGGACCCGCCTCTTCCTGCCCAGTCTAACAAGACTAATTTTGTGTTGTTAACATGCTTATTTTTTCCCCCCTATTTCAATGTTATAATAGACGGGGCTGGCCTCAGAATGCCCAAAAACATTTTTATTGTCCCATCTATAACATAATATCCTCATGCATCATGCATTAAAACAGTTCTATAATAGGTTTGCCACACTCTGATCTGTTTCATCATTGTGTGGCTCTATCACATAATCTGCCTTTTCCATTTTCTCAATACTTTTCTTTTATCAAAGGTGTACATAGCACACCACAGAAAGTGTATAATGCTAAGTGATGATTGGTATTGCAACTTAGCATCGAACCGCAGGTAGCATGACTCTTCCAAAATTCTAAGGCTTCTATTAAAAGTATAATGCAGCATATTTATTGCTATTTGTACAAAGCAAAATGAAACTTTTCACCACAACACTTTCACTCAGCATGAATCTCACTCCATAGACTGTGTAAAATAATAACACAGACTGTAATAAATGAAAAGTTGGCTTCATATAGGAAAAAATAATTATGAGCATGCACCTGTCCGTTTTTACAAGCCATTGCAAAAACATAACCACTGAAGAAACGGAATTGTAGAAGTAAAATCAGGATAATAAACAGAATATAGCTTGGCAAAGGAGGATTTGTCATAACTTCACACATGAGAACCGCTGCAAGTAGACAAGCAAGCAAGAATCATATCCTTACCGTGAAAAAATATTACCAAGAATCTTTAATAAAATGTTTTATTTCAAGTTTAACTTTACTGTTACAAGTATGCCTCAGAAATAAATAAGGCACATTTTCTTAAACTGGAACTTTTGCTGCATCAAAATGGATGTATTTGTTAAGCTTAAGGCTTTTTTTGACATTGGGACCCAGTACCCATTAGCTCCATTATAAAACACAAGAGCAGGCCAATTATTACTATTTTTAATATATTCAATCAATTAATCAATCGATCAATTTCATTCCATATATACATTGTTTGTGAAGAAATAACTTTAGAAAAGCTGTAGAAAGCTTTAGAAAGACTGTAGAAAAGCCGAGAGGTGATGTCAGCAAACAAAATAAACTGTACTCTTTTCTGTTTATAAAAAACAACTTTTGAGTTTTTCAAAAACAAAATTAATATTGCCAGGTAATCTTTTATTTTGTCATGCTTGATCTATAAATGCAGTGGTCCGTTTTTAAATAAATAACTAATTGAATGGCCAGCTCAAACTCTGTAGGTGTTTATGCTCACGTAGCTGCGGAAGTTGTTGAGGTAATTGGGATGAGATTCTTCATCTGCTTTCTGTGGTTCCCAAGGAAGCATATTAGGGAGGTGCCCCAAGATTGCTGAAGGCTGGGCAATAGGGACCTGAACCAGGATTTGAAGGTTGACTGCACCTGTCAGCGGGCATCTACTTCTGTGAGGTCTGGGCAGGATAAGGGGAGGAGACGCTGGGCTTGAGAAGAAAGATTGGAGCTCATTTTTTTCCATTGACTGGCTCTGGTTTTATCCTCCAATTTGAATGGATATTTATCAGATTTTTACCTTCACCTTCACTCTGTTTTTTATGGATTATTTATTTATTGGGTTTTGGAGCACTACCCCTTGCTTTTCGTGTTGTGTCCTTATCCACTGGATCATCCCTTAGTTTAGTTATTGGTGACAGTGGGTTCAAGAGGCTCGCTAAAGCAACTGAGAGTGTGGAGATGACCTGCAATGTCACAGCTATCGATAGACTTATAAATTCACCATTTAGTGTCCCATCTAAAAATTGCAGTTTACTTTAATAATTAAATCTCTGTCATTAGCGAAAATGTAGTCTGTATGAATTCTGGTGCCTGGCCCCTCTGTTCTGCTAACAATTTAGTTATTAAGTCTACCAAGATCAATAGCCTGGAAGTTAGACACAAAAATATTTTTGCTAAATTCTCATAGCTGTCTTCTGAACAAAATTCCCACCAGTGCTCTTACACAACTTTTTCTTACATTATCTGCCAATTATTTTTACCACAATGTAATATAACAGTGTTTTTCTGCCCTTTGTTAAAAAAATGTCATCTTAATTTTCCAGCCCTGTGTACACCCATCTGAAAGTTCTGTCGGGTTGTATTGGTTTCATTAGTTACCCTTTTTTTTTTTTTTTTTTTTTTTAAAGTCCAATCATAAATTCTCAATTTGACTGAGATCCGGATTTCAACTTGGCCATTTCACAACATTAGCAATGGTGGTTTTAAGCTATTCATTTGTAGCTTTGCTTTTTTTCTGGGGATCGTTGTCTTTCTGGAAAACAAATCTTTCAAGGTGGCGGTTTCTTGCTGACTGCATCATGTTTTTTTCCTTCAGGATTTCCCTGTATTTTGCTGCAATCATTTTACCTTCTACTCTCACAAGCATTCCAGGGCCCGAGGCAGAGAAGCCTCTCAACAGTGTGATGCTGCCACCACCATGCTTCACAGTGCGGATGGCATGCTTTTGATAATGTACTGAGTTATGTCAAACATGTCATTCAACTTTGTGGCCAAAAAGCTCAATTTTTGTCTCATCAGACCATAGCCTTCTTTTAGCTGACTTCAGAGTCTCTTATGTGCCTTCTGGCAAAATCTATGTGGTTTTCTCTTTGCTACTTCCCATGAATTACTCCAAGGGATATTCAGTAATGGGTGTCTCTATCCCTGACATGTTCTTTTAAACTGCCTTTTCACTGAGTTGCTTTGAGTGTTATTTTTGTCTTCAGTGTGTAAGTTAGACTACCATACTGGTTCAAAACAAGCTGGACCTTCCAGATAAGGTGAATTTATACTATAATTATTGGGTACTGACTGGTGACCTCCATTTAACTAATTATGTGACTTCTAAACCCAACTGGCCACACCAGCGATGATTTACATTTGTCAAATTAAAAGATGAATATGCAATTGTTTTTTGTTCTATATGTATAACTAGCAAAATACCCGCGCTTCGCAGCGGAGAAGTAGTGTGTTAAAGAAGTTATTAAAAAGTAAAGGAAACATTTTAAAAATAACGTAACATGATTGTCAATGTAATTGTTTTGTCACTGTTATGAGTGTTGCTGTCAACAAGGATTTGATTATCATTATTTCTTTCAATCAGGTTCGTATTTGGAGGATGTGTTGTGTTCAAGTTATATTCCGTGATTGTCAATCGTTGTAAAGATAACAGGTTTCATTCATCGAAGTGTTCACTACCCAAATCGGTACTCGTGAATCTAAGATGTTTAACAGGTATTCCCGGTATTAAATTGTGGATTTGCCTGCGAATATTTAGCGGTAGCGTGTCCATAAACTTAATTTAAACTTAAGCTTTACACCTTGCTTTCCTATTGATATGTCTACAAAGTCTTGTTCAGATTCAGAGGGTTGTTCCTTTCTTACTGCATCAATAAACAGCTCGTCTTTCTCTTTATCTGAGACATCACACACTGCATGCACGGGTTTACCTTTCCCAGTCCTGCAAAGTCAGTTCACATGAGCCGCTCGGAGTACATGCATCGAAGGTTCTCAGCTGCGCTTGTGCTATCTTGTGCGATGTCCACGGCTTTATTTAATGTTAGCTCAGACCCGGCACTTAAAAGTTTCTCTTGCACTTTTGCTGAGTTTGTGCCAAACACTATTCTATCCCTGACCATCTCATCTTCATTTGCACTGTCTTCCTTTAGCTGGACATTGACTTTTTCCACCGTGTGCTTTGTTTCCGCAGTAGCTGCACTTATGAATATGCTTGTATGCGTCACTCGCGTCATATTCTTTTGCTGCCTTCTCAATTGTGTTATGCGTTTTTTGTTCAGTGCTCTTTGGAGCTCTTCCTTGTTCTCTGCGAACTGCGTTCATAGTCAGTTCACGTCAGCCGCTCAGAGTACATGCATCGAAGGTTCTCAGCTGTGCTTGTGCTATCTCGTGCGATCTTGCAATGTCCACGCCTTTATTTAATGTTAGCTAAGACCTGACACTTAAAAGTTTCTCTCGCACTTTCGCTGAGTTTGTGCCAAACACTAGTCTATCCCGGACTATCTCATCTCCGTTTGCATAAGCACAGTCCTTCACCCGCGAATATTTAGCGGCAGCGTGTCTACTGGATTGCTGCCAGCGGACGGCCTTATATGGGCAGGCACTCAATTATGTGGGAGGCGTGACGATGAGGAAAGCAACTCCACCTCACGTGGCGACCGAGCTGCAGGCTATGGCCGTATATATGTACATAAGTAGGTTCCAGTTATGACCGTTACGCGTACAATTTCTAAATGAAACCTGCCTAACTTTTGTAAGTAAGCTGTAAGGAATGAGCCTGACAAATTTCAGCCTTCTACCTACACGGGAAGTTGGAGAATTAGTGATGAGTCAGTGAGTCAGTCAGTCAGTGAGGGCTTTGCCTTTTATTAGTATAGGTTAATTTAGACCATTTCTCAGAGATCTGTTTTGATTAATGTCAAAAAAGATTACTTTGTCTGATATTTAATGCTGTATAACAATAAAATGTGAAAACTTCCAAGAGGGTGTTATATAGTGTTATAAACACTATAATTGCAAACATTTATCTTGTTATGATGTATAAAATCTACAAATTATTGTGTATATTTTTATTATTATATTTTGCTCAATCCCAACAAGATGAATTCAGATGTAGGAGGCATTATAATAAAAAGGGCATATCCTCTTCCCTTACATCTCACTTTTATAACAGTTCTTCACAGCATAGTGCTAATTGGTATTATAGCCTGGGAAAGGAAGACTTGCTGATACCTCAGGCTATTGATTACTTTATGGATGGACATATGGGACAGCAATTTGGTTTACAGCCTGGGAAAGGAGGACACGAGGCAATATCTGCCTTTATTATCTGGGAAAAGTTAGACTAAAGAGTTTGAGCAAAATTCATCCATCATATTGACAGCCAGCCAATCAGGTGTATGGAACATTCATGTGTTGTGAAACAACGGCATGAAACTTTATAATAAATATGCCTCATATGCCTACATTGATGGATTAAAGGCCAGAAGTCCACATGACCATTATCATTAAGTCTTTCCTTGAGAACCCTGAATACAATGAGGATGGATCATTTATGTTAGGTAGAATGCCTAAAGGGGGCTGGGCGGTCTCATGGCCTGGAACCCCTGCAGATTTTATTTTTTCTCCAGCCGTCTGGAGTTTTTTTTTTTGTTTTTTCTGTCCTCCCTGGCCATCGGACCTTACTTTTATTCTATGTTAATTAATGTTCTCTGATTTTAATTCTTACTTTGTCTTTTTTCTCTATCTTCATCATGTAAAGCACTTTGAGCTACATTATTTGTATGAAAATGTGCTATATAAATAAATGTTGTTGTTGTTGTATTTGAAAGCAACGTCAGAAGAAGAGAAACAGCAACGACGGAACAGTGACTTCAGAAAATAAAACAAAGACACGTGTGACCAGTTTTCATCTAAATGTCATTTAACAGCATTTTCTTTTTTTTTTTTATTAATTTTATTACAATCCATACAAAGCAATCAAGTTTTTACAAAGAGAAAAATTAAGAACAGATCGATCCCCACCCCTGAGAGAGAGAGCAAGCCAAACGGCGTTAAATTTAAGGCTTGTAAACATACCTAAATTAATAAATTCTCTGTGCCTTATGAACTTATTTTAAAATATTACTGATTAAATCCTGCCATGTTTTGAAAAAAGTCTGTACGGATCCTCTAACTGAGTATTTGATTTTTTCCAACTTCAAATAATATAACACATCGGTTTCCCACTGACTTAAAAGAGGAGAGTTTGGGTTCTTCCAGTTTATGAGAATAAGTCTACGTGCCAAAAGTGTAGTGAATGCAATCACAATTTGTTTGTCTTCCTCCGCTTTAAACCCATCTGGAAGAACACCAAACACAGCTGTTAATGGGTTTGGAGGGATTGTGAGTCCAAGGCTATCTGAAAGGTAATTAAAAATGTTTGTCCAGAATAATGTTCATTTGGTGCAGGACCAGAACATGTGACCTAGTGAGGCTGGGACTTGGTTGCAACGTTCGCAGGTTGGATCATGCCCTGGGAACATTTTGGAGAGTTTTAGTCGAGACAGATGTGCTTGATATATAATTTTGAGTTGTATAATTGTATGCTTTGCGCATATGGAGCTCGAGTGAATTCTCTGCATTGCTACTTTCCACTCCTTTTCTGATATATTAATTGAAAGATCTTTTTCCCAGTGTCTTCTTGGATCTTTGAAAGGGAGGGATTGTAAAATGATTTTATATATTGCAGAGATGGAGTCTAAGTCCTTGAGATTGAGCAATATTTTTTCCAGCATGGATGAGGGTGCAAGATGAGGAAAATCTGGAAGGTTTTGTTTAACAAAGTTTCTGATTTGAAGATAGTGAAAGAAATGTGTAGCTGGAATGTTAAATTTGGAATGTAATTGTTCATAGGATGCAAAGACGTTGTCTATATAAAGATCTCTAAGCAAGTTAATTCCAAATTTTTTCCAAATATTAAAAACTGCATATGTTTGTGAAGGTTGAAAGAGGTGGTTCTCTTGCAGGGGTGCCACAGATAGAAGCTTCTCCGTCTTAAAATGCTTTCTACATTGGTTCCAGATTCTAAGTGAGTGGAGCACAATTGGGTTATTAGTGTATTGCCGATAACGTGTGTTTATTGGAGCACAGAGCAAGGAATACAAAGAAGTACTGCAGGAATTTAATTCTATTGCGGACCAAGCCTGTGTATGTTCTTCTATTTGTGTCCAGGTTCTTATCGCCTGTATATTTGCTGCCCAGTAATAAAACTGGAAGTTAGGTAGAGCCATGCCGCCTTCTGCCTTTTGTCTTTGTAAGGTCGCTCTTTTGATGCGTGGATGTTTTGAATTCCAAATAAATGAGGTTATTGTCGAATCTAATTGCCTAAAAAATGATTTATTAATGTATATTGGGATGTTTTGAAATAAAAAATGGAGTTTAGGAAGAATATTCATCTTAACAGTGTTAATTCTTCCAGCTAGTGTGAGATGAAGGGTTGACCATCTATGCAAGTCTTGTTTAATTTTTTCCATGCAAACGGTGAAATTTTGTTGATATAGAGCTTTATGTTTACTTGTGATGTTTACCCCTAGGTATTTAAACTGTTCTGCAATGATAAAAGGTAGGGTATCTAATCTAATATTATATGCTTGAGAGTTCACTGGAAAGAGTACACTTTTATTCAGATTAATTCTGAGACCAGAGATCTTTTGAAATTCTGTGAGTGCTGCTAAGACTGCAGGTACAGAATATTCTGGGTCTGTTATATACAGTACCATGTCATCTGCATATAATGAGATTTTCTGTTCCAGTCCTTCTCTGCTAATCCCCTTTATCTGATCAGTATTTCGACAATGTATTGCCAGTGGTTCAATGGCAATCGCAAACAGCAGCGGTGACAAGGGGCATCCTTGTCTAGTGCCACGTTCTAGTTTAAAGTAGTCTGAGCAAATGTTGTTGATGCAAACTGAAGCTTCTGGGTTAGTATACAGTAATTTAATCCATGCACAGATGTTTGGGCCAAACCCAAACTTCTCCAATATAGTAAAAAGGTATTTCCATTCAATCAAATCGAATACTTTTTCTGGATCCAATGATAATAATATTTCTGGGGTGTTTGATTTAGTTGGTGAGTATATTACATTAAACAGGTGTCGAAGATTGGAAGATAAGTGCCGGCCCCTAATAAATCCAGTTTGGTCTTGTGATATTACCGAGGGGAGCACTTTCTCCAATCTTCTGGCTAAGATTTTAGAGAGTATTTTAACGTCGTTATTCAGAAGTGAAATTGGTCTGTATGATGCACATTGTAATAAGTCCTTATTTTGTTTTGGAAAGACAGTGATTAGTGCTTGGCGAAAGGTTTGTGGAAGAGATTGGTTATCTCTGGCTTCTGTAAATGTTGCTAATAAGAGGGGAGCTAGCTGAGCGGAGAATTTCTTGTAAAATTCTGCAGGGTAACCATCAGGGCCTGCTGCTTTCCCGCCTTGGAGTGATTTTATAGCATCTAGTAATTCTGATAACGTCAGAGGTTTATCAAGTTCCTCCGCACTAAAAGCGTCTATTTGTGGTATCTGTAATGTATCCAGAAATGCATTAGATTGTGTATTGTCTTCCTTAAACTCAGTAGTATATAGGGATTTATAGTAGTCTCTGAAAGTGTGCATTATATTTTGGTGTTCGACGATTTTATCTCCGTTCGTACTAGTGATTACCGAGATTGCGTTGCGCACTTCTTGCTTGTGAATTTGTTGAGCTAAAAGCTTATTAGCTTTCTCCCCATGCTCATAGTAATGATGTCTGGATTTGTAAATTAGTTGTTCAGTTTCTTTAGTTGTCAAGAGGTTTAATTCCGAATGTAGAGCCTGCCTTCTCCTATGTAGAGTCTCGCTTGGTAGTCTGGCATGTTCTTCATCTATTTTAGTAATTTCGCTTTTTATCTCTGCTATTTTCTTGGCCTCGGATTTATTTCTGTGGGAAAGATATGAGATAATCTGTCCTCTTAAGAAGGCCTTAAGAGTTTCCCAGAGTATCCCTGCAGAGATCTCGGGGGATGTATTTGTCTCTAGAAAGAATTTGAT
>JANRMT010062792.1:47875361-47888631 GCA_026402145.1 Polypterus bichir lapradei
GAAGGCCTTAAGAGTTTCCCAGAGTATCCCTGCAGAGATCTCGGGGATGTATTTGTCTCTAGAAAGAATTTGATTTTTTTGGATATAAATTCAGTACAATTCTCAGCAGCTAATAGAAGCGGGTTGAGGCGCCATCTGTGGGGTGAGTGCATGGGGCTTAGTAATTTTAGCTCCAAGATCATAGGTGCATGGTCAGAAATAACAATAGCATTGTATTTGCAAGATTTAATCTTAGGCAAGAAGTTATTGTCTATAAAGAAGTAATCGATCCTTTAGTAACAATGATGTACTGGTGAGTAGAAAGAATATGTTCTTGAATTTGGGTTTAAAAACCTCCAGGGGTCTGATAAGTTGTGATCAGTTATAAACTTTGTAATTATTTTTGCAGTGTTAGATGCCGTTCCCCCTGTGGAGGAAGTCCTATCTAAAAGTGGATTTAGAACACAATTAAAGTCCCCAGCCATTATAACTTTATGAGTGTTCAGATTGGGAATGGATGCCAATAAATTTTGTATAAATTCCTTATCATCAACATTAGGTGCATAAACATTTATCAAGATCATTTTACAGTTAGATAAGTCTCCCATAACCATTACATATCTCCCTTCAGGATCCAATACTACATCTGATGCTACAAATGGAACAGTTCTATGTATGAGAATTCCCACACCTCTAGTTTTCTTCGTAAAGCTAGAATGGAACATTTGGCCAGTCCAGTCTTTTTGCAGCCGGAACTGATCCTTGCTTATTAAGTGAGTTTCCTGTAAAAATACTATTTTAGCATTTAGACCTGTTAGGCGAGAGAGTACTTTCTTTCTCTTTAATTCGTGATTCAGGCCTTTAACATTCCAGCTTACGAAGTTAACTGTCCCATCATGGAGACACTGATTCTGAGTTTTTGATGTCATTTTATAGTCTTATTATAATTATAAAGACTGAGAGGATAGATTAGGTATAGATCAGGCCTGCTCTCTTTCTCTCCCCCCCTTAACCCCCCACCCTCCCTTTTTGCCTCCCCAAGTGAGGCTAAAACCCACTTCACACAGTCCCAGTCCTCTGACATACCCAGAGACAGAGTACGTCCAAAGCAAAACAAGCTCCAATGCAGCGGTGCTTTAGGGTTAAAAGATAGAGATATCTATAAAAAAAAAAGAAAAAAAAGGAGTTTTGCACTTAAAATATATATATAGTCTTCAGCAATTTTAGTGCATTAAGATGATACACCCAGATAATAAACCCAGGGGATGGTATTAAAAATATGTCCAGAAGAAGCATAACCAGTCTTAATGCAGTAATAGCAATAACAGTAAACCTAGGGTATGATATTGAACAGTCTCGTTTAGGGTAGAGATGAGATAATTAGAAAAGAAAAAGAGAAAAAAAATAAAAAATAAATAAATAATTAAGCACAATAAAACATAAACAGATAGCGCCCTAGTAATACTAAGTAATAATGAGAATATATGCTGATAAAAACCCGTATTTTAAAACGAATAGATCAGACAAAAGATTATTAATCTTTGCTTTATCGTTTTAACCGCCATGACTCACTATTATGTATCAGAATAGTCCCGGGATCAGCTTTCTTAATTCTTTTTCTGCTTCTTCCTTGCTAGCGAAGACATAGAATTGACCCTGCCATTCCACTTTCAGTTTTGCCGGATACAGGAGGCTGTATTTCACACTGGCTTGCCGTAGCCGCTGTTTAATATTATAGAAGGCTGCGCGTTTAGTAGCTGTTGCTGGAGAGAAGTCAGCATTTTCATGAATATCGATTGCTAAATCAAACGCTCTCCTGGGGCTTTCATCCTTGACATTACTGATTCCTTTCAGTAAGCTTTTTTTAAGACTATTTTATCCAGACTTTACTATTGATCTTATTTTCTATTGCTTATTATTGTTCTTTAATAAATAATAACTTGTTTTCATCTTTCTATGCTTTCTCTTAATGTCTAGAGTGATTGAAGTAATAAAGTAGACTTTTTTGAGCACCTGGTGTAGTGGAGATTTGCCATTACCTCTGTGCTGCAAGGTTTTAAGGCTGAGAGTGAGAGCTCCACTCAATAGTAGGGGACAGTACGTGAAGAAGGTATTCTTGGCTGATAAATGGCCTATAGTCAAGGATGCTGAGTCTTTGTATCTTTTGATATTTTCTTGGAGACCAAAAGAAATATTTAGATCTGAGATCTATTTAAAACATCGTATGTTGTTCGTGCCGATAATAAATAAGTCCCTTGATGTGTTGAGAGAGTGACAAGTTGTGTTATTTTTATAGCACTTGTGTGGTTTAAAGTGCTAAAAGTTAGCCAACTGTGTGTGTGTCATTCGTAGGGCACTGTTGTGGTTAGGGTCTGAGTGTGTGTGTATCTATGTATGTGTGTGTTATTATTTAGGGTGCGGGAGTAGACCAATCCAGTAACAAACTTGACAAGTGTAAGGGGTAAATAGACGATAACACAATCTAATCTTCATATTTTTTGGTAGGTCTCCCAAAAGCTCAGTCCATGGGGCCATTGTTATTCAATCTTTCCATGGTCCACCTTGGTAGTATAGTTAATTACATGTAATATTCATTTCTGTCAATATGCTGATGAAGCATCTTTATTTGTTTTTATCCAGTGACATCTGCTATGTAACTGCATTGAAGAAATTAACTGATGTGTGGTCCTGAACTTTCTTCAGTTAAACAATTAAAAAAATATTCTGCACATTTGTAATGAATACCAGAGGAATGGAATAACATGATATCTTGGTCTAGAACTCAAAAAGTAAAAGACTGAGTTAAAAATCTGGGATGAATTTTGATAGTAATCTTAATTGTAATTGTCATATTACCAATTTAGAAACATAGCCAAAATTCACAATTTTCTATTGCTGTCCTGCAATGTGTGCTGCAGCTAAAGTATTAACTTGGACAGATATTTAACAGCATATTACACCTGCTTTCAAATTACTTTATTGGCTTTCAGTAGCTGTCAGAATTGATTTTAAAATATGTTTAATGATTTTTAAGTGCCTTAAGGGTTTAGTTCCTCCTTTGTGATATGATTACTAGGCATGTCTCTTCAGTCATTAAAAAATCGTCTGCTGGACATTCCCAAGGCTGGAGTGAAGTATGGGAAATCAGGTTTTTCTTGATATGGCAGTAGTCAGTCAAGCTCTTTTCCAGTATATCTCATATCTTAATGGACACTTGATAAAAGGTCTTGAAACATATGTTTGTAACTTGGCTTGTAATCGATTTATCTGCTGTAAGATATTTATTAATTTTAATTCTTTTTTCTTACTATTAGTTTTCTATTTTATGAATATGTATATATGTTAATGTATTTGCCATTTTTATATTTGTAACATGCTTTGTGTTGCTATAACGTGTGCAAATGCCATATAAATAATAATAACAATGATCATACTAAAAAACTCCAAAATGCTTAACCTACTGTAGCATATTATTTTCAGAAACCTTAACGTGCTTCTCAATCATAAATCAAACTTAATGATTTTTTTTTTTTTTAATGATAAGATATTGTGATTCGGGTGCCATAGATCCAGAAAAGGCTTCAGCTTGCAACCTTGCAAAGCAAAAAGCAAAGGCAATAAATTAAATACCAGGATCAACTCAAAGCTTCAGCTGTACTCATTGTACTTATTTTCCTTTATGATCAAGTAGCGTTATGCTGCTAAACTGTTTTTATATTCATTAGTCTGCAAACTCATACACAACAGAAAAAGAAAACTGACATAATAGATATTTATACAAAGTGAATGTAAAATGAATAATTAAGTCTATACTTATTTAATTAGCTTGTACAGCCCTGTCTCATTTAATGGATTCTATAACTGTATACATTTTTGTTTTCGTGAGCTTCTCTGGTTGGAGTCACTAAAAACATTATTAGAATCTAAAGATGTGCAACATTATCACGTCTGGATTTATCTTCCTAAGAATATACATTTCTTTATAAGAACACATTGTGACGTGTGAGTCCCTGTCTTGAACCCCAAAACACAAGGCTGAGTCTTAGTACTTTAGCAAAACCAACTTTATTCAGCTTGAAACAGGAACAGCATTGTTATCTATTGTAGCGGGATCTGCCACTCTCCTATACATAGACACAGCAATCAGACAGGGTCGTAGTCAAGGTTAGTGCTCAAGTAATCCTGTTCCCTAAAGAAAACATCCCTAAAGATGAAATCCACTCCGGAGAGGGTAGCAGTGTGTTTACGTCATGTTCTGTGAGGCTCACATGACAGTGGAGCAATTTAGACACATTTGGGTAAAGAATGGAAAAGGAAAATACCTGGAGAAAAACTCATACAGCCCTGGAGATCATATGCAAACTCACAGACACTATCTTAAAACAGGAATTCCAATTCTATGTTCAGGAGCTGTGAGTTAGTAAAGTCAGTATAAATAACAAACTGACTTTGTATTTAACTATTATTAAGAATAATCCATGATAACCTGCCAAACATCTTACCATTCAAATCATAGTTTTAGTGAGACTTACAAAGCAAAATAAAAAAAGCATAATAATTGCTTCTTAATGGATCTTATATAATTCAGCTTTGCACATAAAATTGTTCAAGCAGTAAATTGCAATTGTACATGTAGAAAATATTAGCCAAAATAGATTAGCCAAAATCTAAAATTACAAAAAAAAAAAAAACAAAACTAGATGAGTAATGCCAAATGGGCAGTTGATATTTTTGCAGATAGTTTTTATAATCACAGATGTAAACTGTTTTACCAGTAAATTCTTCACCAGCTTGAGGTTTGGGAGGAACAAATGAAACTTCCTGACACTAAACAAACACTGATGAAAGCAGTCTTTAATGTTAACATAACCTTTAAAGAAAAAAAATTATGTATACTGCTCAGTTAAAAATTGTCCTATAGATGGGTAATGACTGTGGGTTAAAAATATAACACTTTTTCATACAACAAAATAGCTTAATTTGCTTTACAATAATATTAGCTAAAGGCTATTTCAAGTAAAATGTAAAAAACTAAAGAACAGTTATTTATAAAAGGTTGTTTCAGATGTAGAAAATGTAAAAAAAAAGTGCCCAGCCTAATAAAGAAATGCTGCAATTAGATGGCAAAAAATATCCGGATGGCTCCCAGCAGTAGAAGACAAACCTTCTGAATCATTAAGGCAAAAGACCACCCAGCCTCTTCCGTTCATTCTACAGTAGGGGTCGCCAACTCTGGTCCTGAAGGACCACAGTGACTGCAGGTTTTCATTCTAACCCTTTTCTTAATGAGTGACCTGTTTTTGCTGCAAATTAACTTCTTTTGAACTAATTTTAATTGACTTGTTCTTGAAGACTCAGACCCCTTAATTGTTTCTTTTAGCAGCCAAACAATAATGAGATATAAAATTAGCCAAAACAGCTGGTGTCCATCATACAATATCTGAAAATAAAGAAAGATGAAGGTCTCAGGAATGTCTATCTTCTCAGGTCCTCAAAACATTTTTACAGGGCTCTTAGAAAGAGAAAATTAACAATTTTGGAAATGTCTGCTAATGCACCACGAGAGCAGCAACAAAGCCAGAAAATTAAAGAACGGGTTTAATTAATGACAAGAATCAGCATCTCATTAAGCAGCTGGTTGGAGTGAAATTGGTTGGCGTTGGAAGCCCTCACTTAGTTGATCTTCTGTTGGCTCACGTCACATTTCAGTTTTGTTTGGGTGCCATTTAACGAACGAAATGAAGCAATTGAGAGGAATGATGAAGAAATTCAGGGGAACAAATCTTTAAAAAGCAATTCAATTAAAATGAATTCACAAGAAGTTAATTAGCAGCACAAACAGGGCACTCAATTAAAAAGGGTTAGAGTGAAAACCTGCAGCCACTGTGGTACTCCAGGACTGGACTTGTCGAGCCCTTTTCCACAGTACATTGATATGACGCCATTATGAGGATGCTCTAGTGACAGCAGCATACTTTGTTGAAGTGACAGCCACCTCCAAGTACTGGGATAAGAGAAAAAAAAATAGCAAAACAAAACATAAAACTAGTGATTAGTGACCAGTCTGTAAAACAGCATATTTTATGATAACAGCCACATAACCACACCATAAGTTAAAAAAAAATAAATTAAGAAAAAATCCAAATTATGCAGTTGTTTTTAGTAGTTTTTTGATGTGTTCTGTCATACTGATCTAGCATGTTTCTAACAGTAAAACATTCGTCTGCCGCCATGCCAGATTTGTAGGCTTCACTGTTGGAACACTGTGCAAACCAGCATTACAGAATCTCAGGTAAACATTAGGAATGCTTGGGGGACAAATACTCCATAATATTCCAAAATATAGGAAGGTTGTTAGATTGTGCTGCACAATCCCTACAAGTGACAAAGAATTTCCTTCCTGTTATAAAAAAGTGAAACCAGCTCAAGACATTGCCTGGAAGATCAACCCACTGTCTAAAACATTTAATAAGAATGGTGTGCTCAGGTCTAATAGAATAAAAACTGGTTTATAATCTATATCAGCAATTAACTAAAAATGATTCATTACTATAAGAAGTTTCTGTGATTTGGTCTAAAACCTGATTGATACTTACTCATAACAGATTTTTTTTTTCAAACACACTTTTTATAGAATTTAGCTCAAAAAAGGCAAGTAAGAGATAGGTCTAAATTGTCCAAAACAGGGCAGTCAAGATATTTTTTCTTTACTAGTGGCTTAACTACTATTGTTTTTCAAGAATCTCAAAAAATGTCCATTGAAAACTTAGAAAGTAATGAGTCAGACACTTTTTTTTTAATAAACCTGTAGGGACTGGTTCAGGGATACCTGTAAATGGTGATCAGTTAGTGAATGAAACCCCTTTACTAAAATAAACCTATGTTTAGTTCATGCTTAAGGTCTATGGTATACTACATACAATATTATATACTTTATTGAAAAGAATGCTGCAATAGCCTCAGATTTAGCCATGGACGGTTTAAACATTCCTTCCACAGAGTGAACTGGGTATAAAAGACAGTCAATAGTTGAAAATAAGAATCTTTTGGTTTCTGGCACTATTGTTTATAATTTTCTTGGCACGGCTGTCTCTGATATCAGACTATTGTACTGTATTTGCTAAACTGAGCCTTCAGCATTTCATAGTGGATAGTTAATTTAATTTTTATCCATTTGTGCTCAGCTTTATGGCATTTTCATTTGAATATCTATGTTGCTTTCCAAGAAATTACATCTTTTTCGGAGGCTACACACTGAAATTGTTGACCTTATTTATGCTACTAAGTATATTAAAAAGGAAATGAATGGTACAGATATCATGCTAAATATGAGTATTTGTTTTATGGTCTAGTCATATGTGATTACCATGAATTTACAAATTATTCCTGCGCTATTATTAGGACAATTTCTGCTTTACAAAAAATTCAGAATTACAATTACATTCAAAAGCTACATAATATACACATAACTATACTGCATTTGCTGACTATTTTGAAAAAAGAATATAAGACCTGTCATTCTGGAAAACTTTAGGTAATGACTGTTCTTTGAATAGCTCTTTCTAACCAGAACCCTGTCTTCACAATGTGACTGTATTCTCATACATAATTTTCTCTACCCTGCTCTCTTGTGGTTCTTGCTTTGGTATTTCTACATAAAAAGATATAGTATGCAAAGATTTTCCTTTCTGTGTTACTATCTACTGTATTTCTATAGCCAAAAATGACAGGGATAATTTTGCCTTTACTATGCCTAGTACAGTATTAGGTAGAAATCATGTACAGTGAGGACCAAGCTTTCTCTCCAAGGCAGAAAACCAAAAAATGATGTTTTAGATTTATAGTATTTGTTCCATGGATGAATTATCTTTTACAGAACCTGGGGGGGGATATAGAAATATTATAACAAACAACACCCCCATAAAGATACATGAGAATTACAAAAAAAAACCAAAACTATGTACTGATGTTTTATAAGTGTTATGAAGACCAAAAGAAGCCTTTGACAAGTTCTTGTTATATAAGAGTAAATGAGTAATAGATGAATTTTCGCAGTACCTAAACTAAACTGATACCTAAATTTTCCTTTACTAAGTTATATTGTTTGCTTGTTTGTCTGTTGCCTCAATTTTACTGCATTTGGTAAAGGAATCTCAACATTGGTGCTAATGAAATGTTGAAATGAAAAAGGCAATGCATTTTATTATTACATAAATTACAAAATTCATTCTAAAAGCTGGAACATCTCTGCCATTAATGCTGAGCATGCCTAAATGAGTATAACTGCCAGAAGGATATAAATCAGATACAGACATAAAGACAGATATGGTGACAAGATGGGACAATTTGGTCTTCCTCTCTCCCTGGCTACTCTGTACCCCTACTCCTCTCCCGGCAGCAAGCTCTTCTGATAGAGAGAGTAGAGGATTTGCCAAAGCCAGTTCCCAACATTCTCCTGGTGTCAGTTTAGCCACCAAGGAATTACCTCTGGGTAACTCCTGCTCCCACAAAAACTACACTTCTCATTAAACGATGGAAATCTGAACCACTGCAGCAAAACAATGTTGCTGTACACCCAGTAAACACTACATCATATTTTGTAACTTCTAGTCAGGAGGGATGTCTAGCTTGATGACTGCAGTTGCTGATCTTGTTGCCCAAGAATGTCAGTTTACACGTGTAGATATTACAGGGGCTGACAAACTACATAGCTCCATGATGATTTTTCAGGTCAGTTTCACATTTCTAAATTATCATGAATTAGCCACTTTTACCAAGAGCCAATTAACTTGCTGACAGATCACACTGTTCAACCATAATCTAATTTTGTCATGATATGTAAAACATGGGGGCATCAAAGAGATGAGCCTTTTTTGTATTTGTGAGTTCTATAAAACACACTGTTCTCCCCGTGTCTGCGTGGGTTTCTTCCGGGTACTCCGGTTTCCTCCCACAGTCCAAAGACATGCAGGTTAGGTGCTTTGGCGATTCTAAATTGTCCCTAGTGTGAGCTTGGTGTGTGTTTGTGTGTGTGTGTGCGTGCGTGCTCCCTGCGGTGGGCTGCGCCCTGCCTGGGGTTTGTTTCCTGCCTTGCGCCCTGTGTTGGCTGGGATTGGCTCCAGCAGACCCCCGTGACCCTGTAGTTAGGATATAGTGGGTTGGATAATGGATGGATGGATAAAACATACTACCCCTGTTTCCTTGCGGTTGCATCGCATGCATTGTACTTACAGATGAACAATCACTGGTTGTCAGCTCTCATACACAAAGAGCCCGAGTACATAACTTTTTGTTGGGTTTGAGTCAAAGACTGTTGGGTAAGCCAAACTACATGACCAGCAGTCACAGAAACACCCTGTGAATGCCTTCAACTCCCTAAGATTATCCACTTTAAGTATCTGTGTATGTGTGTATTTGTCTGATTGCTATTTTTCTGACATCCCAACAGGTGGCTGTTATAATAAGTTTGTTATAATATTAAGAATTGTGTCACTGTATCTGTTTAAGCTCTCTTTAAATGTATTTTTCATTCTTTATCTGTGTAACATGCCATGAAGAGCTGAGCCAGCTCTAGCACAGAGTGTCAGCTTTCAGAATTGCTGGGCTAGGCAAAGCATAAAGACAGACAAGGACAGCTGTTGTCAGCCCTAAAAGGCCTAGGTGTTATATGATCTGACTGTCTGATGCTTAGCCCAGTTTGTCTACCTTGTTTGGCATTGTACTGGGGGATTTGGTCGTTTGGACACAATATAAAAGAACGCTGGAAACTTGCCAACCTTTGAAGACCTGCGGGAGTGAAAGCCATAGACTCCAACACCAGCTCCATTGTGACAGCAAAGAAGTCATTTCTACACGACCGAATCTCCACAGTTTAAAAATTATGAAATGTGACTGGTCTTCCCTGTCGTTTTATAGCAACGTAAGCCGCATTAAACAAGCTAAGTATATTCTGTCTTTTCTGTGACTTTGTCGCCGCCTATCGCCGAAAAGAGGGATATCGCCGTTATAATTTATAATTATTTAAATAAAGGGTTATTAAAACGCCGCAATATAAAAGAACATATTTCCACGGAGCTAACACTCCTATCGGAAACAGTGGCACATCACAAAACATTGTAGTAATAAAATGCATTGCATTTGTCATTCCAACAGATAGTACGTCACAAACATTAATACTGCTTTTACAAATCCCATATCAATTGTCATATAACAGATCCCTATGCATTGCATCTGTAATTCCAACAGATGGCCTTCATAAACTTTTCTAGTCATGCTTTTTTTACTACATTTGTTTGTGATGCTCCATCTGTTGGAATGACAAATGCAGTGCATTTTATTACTACATGCATTATAAAATACTTTCCAATAGATGGGACACTGCATATTTTCACGCTGAGCCTACATTAATTATTTAGATTTCAACCCATCTTAGACAGATAGCACAGCTGATGTAATTTACAGTAAATCTACGTCTGATAATTTCTAAAAATCATGTACTGTAGTGTAACAAGGTCTTAATGTTATGCAGGGATTTAACATCCCCCTTCTGAGACATGGCATCAGAGCTAGGTAATAATGTCCCATCCTGGATGTGTACTGCCTTGCCATGCCCTCCAACCTCTTGCTCCCTATTACAATTCTATTTTTGTGCTAAGACAGGCAGATGGAAACAGTTGTACTTTGTATTTCTACATCTAAAGTGGTTTGAAAACAGCAGACCCAATCAATAAGAAAAGGTTTTATTGTTAAGTCTTTACTTGTAGGCGTAGGTTTCTAAAAAGACATTGTCTTGTCATGACCTTTAGTAAACTAGTCATATTTTAAGCTGTATCCTTGCAAATACTACTATAATAACACTATATCCATGTACAGCCATTGTGACTTTAATCCCCAACAAACATTTTTTTTTCCTTTCGACAAAATGTGTAGAATTCCAAGCAGGTTTTAACATTTTTAAAGTAAACTACAATAATTTTCATGAAATTCGAGAGTGTGCTATTGACTCATAGGCTTGTGGCCAAAGCAGAGCCAATCAATGAACACAGCTGCAGTAAGAATGCTTCCTAATTATGGGTCGGCTGTCAAGGCATTGGGTTGGCTGGGAACTGATGTGGGCTCACTTGACAATAGCAGATCATTTGAGCGCAATAAACGCAAGGTGTACGAGGCTGTTATTGCATTCTGTTTAAATGTGTGTTCATACGTACAGTATGTAAATATTTCACATTTTTCTGTTATTGTTTTCTGTTTGTATAAGCTTTCTAAGCCTGTCTTCAGAGAAGACTGCTATACAAGAATAAATTAAATATGCTCTTCAAACATACTTTTGTACTCTGTGATTAGATTCACTAAACCAACAGTTAACAGATCTTTAATATTTATCATATTAAAATGCACAAAATCATCACAATAGTTTGTATATAATTCCCAGTGCTAGTCTGGCACCTTCTGCTTTGTTTCCTCTTAGCAATGCAACTGTGCTACCATACACACATTTTCCAGCTGCCAGTTATCTTTTTTGTTTTTTAAGAAAAAAGCATAATACCAAAAATAGATGCCTTGCACACTGTTATATTTTCTCACAATGTGGAAGCAGTTACTCCCAAGGGGTCTCACCCATGGAACTATCTCATGTTTTACTATCATCTTCAACCGTGAATGCACAAGAAGAAAAGCATGAAAACCTGTTCTTTAATACAGCTTGGTCAGTGAAATATGACTTGTTTTTGATCTCTTGAATCTTTTTTTTTATCACCATTTCTATAAAACTAGGTGCTTCTGCAGTGTTCATGTTGATGTTTGCACTCAATAATGTCTCAAAATAACTACAGTTACATGTAACTCACTGACCAGCATTACACGATGGAATGTGTGAAACACCCGTACAGGTTCTTGACATAGAAAATTAGCCCCCAGAAAGTCCATATGAAAAGAAATTGCAGTCCAACTGCACACAAAAAAGACAAAACAAAAAAAGGGTCACTGTTAGACATAAGAGATTTGATGCAGTTTTCAAAAAAATTTTTGACATACAACTACTACAAAGTTATTCTGCCAGCATGTTGCAGATAAAATACATAATTTTTCTATTAAGAGAATTGCAAACAATGAGATTAATTATTAGGTTACACAAGAAGCAGGGAGTCTTATACACTGTGTTGACTTGATCAAGACACAAGCATAGTGCAACTGTTTACATGGATTTTTGACAAATAAAGTACACGTGGATTATGTTACTTGCTCAAGATTGCAAACAGGGATAATGCAATAGACTGGACAGGCAACCTAGATTAGGAGGTTGAAGACATGGCTTAAATCCTCATGTAAGGTGGAAGGCCAGAAATTTATAAGTTATTGAGGGTCATTATGGGATTGTATCTACTATATCCTTTTCGTATGAGTTTTAAAAACTGTATTTAGCTGAAGTTTTTGAACTCTTCCAACCATTTCCTGAATTTAGTATTGTGTATCAGTGTTAGTTTAGATTTGATAATACTTGGTTTGTCCTTAAGGGGAAGCTCAAAAAAAAAAAAAAAGCAAAAAAAAAAAAATATATATCAGCCCCCCCACAAACACACATAGCAAAAATCCTTGGATAATGCAGAGCTGCTACAGCCAATAACAGCATTGTAGGTAGTAGTAAGATAAGTTCACACCCACTCCGCTTGTACCTTAGTTTTATATTTAAAGACGGTTCACATTTGGATCAAGCAAGTCCACTTTGTAAATGTCCATCAATAAAACATGCTGATAAGACTTTTGTTTTCTTGTCAGAAGTTCATTTACTTCCCCTATCAACTATGTAGCAGATTCAATTCATCACTATGCGATCTGCTGCATTAAGGGCGAATAATTTCAGTCAACTGAAATATAATAAACACAAATATTTTTAGTTAATATTTTAAACTTTTGTTACAAGTTGCCTGAAGAAGGGGCCTAAGATGCCTCGAAAGTTTGCATATTGTAATCTGTTCAGTTAGCCTATAACAGATGTCTTTTTCTTGACTTCTCATTGCATTCATTATGGCTAACACAGTACAACAACCTACTAACTCAAAAATGGAAATATTTTGATTGGATATTTTGATCTATGCAGAAGCTGCACAGACTGTGAAAAGCGTGTGAACTAGCCAGTTATTGGCAGCCAAGGTATCATCAAAAAGCAACAACAACAAAATATACTGCAATATTAAAAAGGAGGACATCATCCATATAGCAATATATTTTGGGACCAATTTCCATTGTAGAAGATGGCCTAACACTTTGACTAACTTATAATGGGTTCATCTAG
>JANRMT010062792.1:47908631-48001270 GCA_026402145.1 Polypterus bichir lapradei
TTTCTCAGATCGCTTTTCGGAAGGAAGTCAGTTTCGTAGTTTTTATGAACAGTTCAAAAGTGCCTTTCCACATTTTCCTTCTTTGGAATAGCAATGATAGATTGACAGATCAGACAAACACACTTTAATTGTGATATTGTGAGAGAAAAAAATCCTCTTCCAATTCCACATCCAGCCCATAAAAAGCAATTTTTTTTTAAATTCTTTCTTTAGTCGATATAAATTGGAAGGCTAACTAGATCACTTAGATAGCCGGAGTTTTGCGTTTGATCGTGCGTCCGGGATGACCAGTGTGTTAGAAGAAAAGAGATCTCATACTGGCCATCCTGTATGTCAATCAAATGGCAAATACCATAGGGAGGATATATCATAGACTAACATTTAAAAAAATTTCTTTTTAATGCAGCTCGATCCAACTGCATTCCCTTTCCGATCTACCAGTCGATCGCGATCGACACGTTGGGCACCCCTGAGGTAAATGTTATTATTTCAGAACAAAATTTGTTTGCTGCAGGATAATACAAAAACATAAGGCATAGTTATATAGATGCTAGAAAGTAAACAAAGACACAGAAGCTGAGGACTGTTTTTATCGTAAGTACATAAATTCAAGATTTGCACAAAGATTAATAATTACCTTTAATAGTACACACAATTTAGAATTTAGCAGCATCCCCACAAGTAACAGGATTCAAAATGTTTATAGCTCTGGGAATAAAAAATTCTTAAATCTGTTGCTGTTTACCCTCATAAACCTACATCTACAGGCTGATAGCAACAGCAGAAACTTAGAGAAAAGAGGATGATTGCTGTCTGAAAGAATTGTAACAGCCATTTTCCTAGTTCTATAAAATTTATGAATATTTTACTAGATGATAATGCATAAAATATGGGAGGTTCCTATAATCCCCGTGAATAGAATTGTGTTGGTATTTTCCTGCCATTTCTAACAGTTTTGACTAAAACAATAATCTCCAGTTAGTGTCTAGCCTTGCCTTGTGTAAGGAACCGTGTTCTTGTTTGTGCTCATGTTCGTGCTTGCACACGTGACCGTGCCTGGGCACATGTCTACATGCCAACGGCCTACGGGCCTTTTGAGTGTGAAGTAACTCGTAAAATAAAAGATTCAAGTGTTGAACTGTATGTTTATGGCATACAGAAGAAGAAATTAAGAACCTTTAAGTATAGAAAGAAATAAAAAATGTTTAAGTATAGAAATAACCAAAGTTTCAAGAAAAGCTAAGTTTATAGAAGATACATTTTTTCTTTTTTTTTGCCTTTATTCTACTTGTGTAACTATTTTTCTTTTTATTCTTGTGTGGATTATTTGCTTTTAACTTTCACTAAATATTTTAAAACGAACTTTTGGACTGTGAGATTTCTTTGACACGCGTCTTACCCGTGCCTGACTTCGCCTTATACATCGGTGGCTACAAGAATCAAGCTAGCATTCATTCTAACCTGCTTGTAATACAGTTTAGTGACAGAGGTCTGCTGCAAACCAATAATTTTACTTCTAGTTTTGACAGTGTTAAGATTGTTTATATTCTTAATGGTGAGGTTGCCAAACCGGCAAAAGATTTAATACAGGACTTATAACAAAGTGTCATTATGGTTTTGTTTACTTTAAAACTATTGAGTTTCCAAAGAAAGAAAACCTGTGTCTGCACCATCTTACAAAATTGTTGTGTATTAAGATCAAAGTTATCAATCATTGTCTCTAGATATTTGTAGCGCTCTAGTGCCTCTACTGTCTCACCTTTAAAGGTAAAGGTAGTGAGATCTAAAAATATACTTTGTCTTAGTTTAGCTCTTAAAAGGTACAATCAAACTATTTAACAAACTCATCAAGAACAGGTACATGGCTGTCCTCCTTATCTTGTAGAAGACTCACAATAACGGAATCATCTGCAAATGTCAGGTATATATGTTGTGTAAACTCCTGCAGTTATTTGTATATAAGATAATTGAAAGAGGAAATATGTAGCAGCCTTAAGGTGAACCAATAGATGTATTGAGGCCATCAGAAAAACAGGAATTAATACTTACTCTTTGTGTTCTTCAGTTAACACTAGAATTACTGAAGCCCATGAAAAAAACTTGTAATCCTGACCCACCTTAAACCCCTTTGCACCTCTCTGTCAGCGTCTTTTGTGTTGTAAGTGTCTTGATCACCACACTCGGCAAGCAGCCTGCTCTCCTATCCCCCCACCCACCGCTGCAGCTTAATTCTCAAAGAAGGGGCTCAGTGCTCAGTGTTTATCTTGGAGAAAGTGCCTGGAGTTATAGAGGTTAAATAATTTATCGTCATTTCGAACATATGCATTTCATTTGTGTTCCTTGTCTACAATGATCTATGTAAATGTAGAACGACAGGAAATGCGAGAAATGCAAGAAATTTTAAACACATAGCTAATAGTAATAAATGTAGACATTAAGTGTATACTGTGTGAAGTCTGAAGTCCAAATATCAAATAAACACTTTCACAAAAGATACAAGTATAACAAAACAAGTGTGCTTTTATTTGTGACACTGGTACCATAATTATAAATCCTTTTCCCTTGTCGGTCACTTTCTGTTTATGTTTTAATTACAATTATACATGTTTATGTATGTATGTGTGGAATAAATTAAATTAGTAATTTATTTTTTTTCCTTTTACTATTCTAAAGGAGACTGTTAAATATCAAACCCTTGAGTTATTGTTTTTGTTATTATTGTACTAGGGTTTACTATGCTTATTCAGGGCCACTTTTTAACGCTATTCCCTAGGTCTACTATTTTAATATTTAAAGACTGTTGAAGATTATATTTTATGCTTATGGTATTTAGACTGTATTGGCAATAGATATCTCAATTTTAATCCTCATATGCCGCTGCATTGTTTTGTTTTTGGACGTGCTCTGTCTCTAGGTATGTCAGAGGACTGGAACTTTGTGAAGTGGGGTCCAGCCTCATGTGGGGAGGCAAAACGGGGGTGGGGGGACTAGGGGGGGAGAGAAAGAGAGCAAGCTATCTCTAATCTATCCTTTTAATCCTTATAGTTATAATTACCAACTTAACAATAGACTGCATGGCAATAACCCCTGGGAAAATTGGAAATCATGGTCAAGGCTGTCTCACTTTTGGTTAAGACTACAAAATGACATAAAAAATTTAGAATCAATGTCTCCAAGATGGGACAGTTAACTTTGTGAGCTGGAATGTTAAAGGCTTGAATCACAAATTAAAAAGAAAGTATTCTCTCACCTAACAGGTCTAAACACTAAAATAGTATTTTTACAGGAGACCCACTTATTATGCAAGGATAAACCATTGGCACTATCAGAATTACTAGATGCTATAAAGTCACTTCAGAGTGGGAAAGCAGCAGGCCCTGATGGCTTCCCTGCAAAATTTTATAAGAAGTTCTTCACTCAGCTAGCTCCCCTTTTATTAGCAACATTCACAGAAGCTAGAGACAATAAAATTCTACCTCTAAACTTTTCGCCATGCATTAATCACTGTCTTTCCTAAACAAAATAAGAATATAGTACAATGTGCATCATGCAGACCAATTTCACTTCTGAATAATGATGTTAAGATACTCTCCAAAGTCCTAGCTAGAAGGATGGAGAAAGTGCTGCCTTCGATAATATCACAAGATCAAACTGGATTTATTAAACGCCGACACTTAGCGTCCAATCTTCAACACCTGTTTAATGTAATATATTCACCCGCAAAGTCAAACATCCCAAAGATATTATTATCCTTGGATGCAGAAAAAGCATTTGATATGATTGAATGGAACTACCTTTTCACTACATTGGAGAAACTTTGGCCTGAACATTTGTGCATGGATCAAACTACTGTACACCAGTCCAGAAGCTTCAGTTTGTATTAACAACATTAATTCCGACTACTTTAAACTAGAATGTGGAATCAGACAAGGATGCCCCTTGTCACCACTACTTTTTAAAATCACCATTGAGCCACTGGCAGTTCACTGTTGAAATGCTTATGAGATAAAGGGGATTATCAGAGAAGAACTTGAACGGAAAATGTCTCTATATGCAGATGGTATGGTACTGTATATATCAGACCCACAAAATATTGTGCCTGCAGTCCTAACAGCATTAACAGAATTTCAAAAGATTTCTGGTCTCAGAATTAATTTGAATAAAAGTGTGCTCTTTCCAGTGAATTCTCAAGCACACAATATTAGATTGGGCACCTTCCCTTTTATCATTGCAGATCAGTTTAAATACCTACGGGTAAATGTCACAAGTAAACATAAAGTTATTTATCAACAAAATTTCGCCATCTGTATGGAAAAAATTAAGCAAGACTTGCATAGATGGTCAACCCTTCATCTCACTTTAGCTGGAAGAATTAACATTGTTAAGATGAATATCCTCCCTAAGCTTCTCTTTTTATTTCAAAACATTCCAATATACATCAATAAATCATTTTTTAAGAAATTAGATTCAACCATAACCACATTTATTTGGAATCCAATTCCACATATCCAAAGAGCAACCCCACAAAGGCCAAAGGCACAAGGTGGCATGGCTCGACCTAACTTCCAATTTTACTACTGGGCAGCAAACATACAAACTATAAAAACTTCGAAATGGACACTAATAGATGCACATATACAGGCTTGGTCCACAATAGAAATAAAATCCTGCAGTACTTCTTTACATTCCTTGCTTTGTGCCCCAATAAATGCAAGTTATCGCCAATATACTAACAACCCAATTGTGCTTCACTCACTCAGAATATGGAACCAATGTAGGAAGCATTTTAAGATAGAGAATCTTTTATCGGTGGCACCTCTGCACGAGAACCACCTTTTTCAACCATCGCAAACATATGCAGTTTTAAATGTCTGGAAAACATTGGGGATTAAATCACTTAGAGATATGTACATTGACAATGTCTTTGCATCCTACCAACAGTTACATTCTAAATTTAACTTTATGTAAGTATTCCAAATGACAATATATTATTTACCCTATACAATTCCAGACACCTAACCCAGATAAAGAGACTTCATCTGCCATGGTGGGGGATGGGATAGCAGGCTGCTTGTGCTGACTGACACATTCTCAAAACAAAAGATGCTGATGAGGAGATGGGAGGGAATTTAAGGTAGCCTGGCATTACAAACATTTTCATAGGCTTTAGGGATTCGAATGTTAACTGCTAATAACTCTCTGTTTGAAACGTCATAATTTTTTTAATAAAAAGTACATATTTGTAATTTACTGATATCAGGAGATCTTTGGAAAAGTATTGGTCTTACACTCATGTTAGAGTCATCAACTTCATGTTTGAAAAGAAAGTTATACCTGGATTTCTCCAGACTCGGGCTGTAATAAACAATATTAGAAATCTAAACAGTGCTGTATGAAACTTCAGGTTCAGTTGCTGACAATATGCAGAAAGTTCTTTACACAGCTATATTATTTTGAAGAAAACCTTTCTTTTAACTTGATTGACTCATTGTTTCTGGCCCAGGTTTTCTAATGTGAAAAGGGAGACTAAGAAATAGATCGTCTAAAGAAAAAGTGAAATTCCTTACTCTGAAGACAAAAGTTGATAGAGTAAAGGTCAGTACCAGATTTTTGATATTTAACCAAAAACATTTAACAGCATAACCATAAGAGTTTTTAGAAATATCAGACTTTCACACATTACATATTGTCAAACATTACATCGCTGATGATCACATGGTTAACCACTGGAACATTGTACAATCAACAACAGGGATGCAGTCATTCAAAAGCAACAGTGAATTATGGTGCCTGTAAGAAAAAGTACTAAAATGGCAAAATGGTTAAGTGTTCATCATAAAAAAAATGTAAACAAACATAAAAGCTTTATAAATCTGAATAAAAATATGCAAAAGCAAATAAGAAAACAAATCACTAATGAGATGAACACATTTCAAACACCTTTCTCACCACATCTGGCCTCTGTGCCTCATGCCAGCTGAGCTCTTTCCATACTGTTTTGAAGCCCACAGGAACTCCTGGGTTGAACCCCTGAACTATTTCTGGTTCAGTAGTGCTCTATGAAATACTTGGAGTCATTCTCATAAAAGGTCAGAAGTCCCTGAAATTGGAAACCTCGGATTACTGTACATTTAAAGAACTAGACAACCCTAAAGTACCTATTATATAATTCATTGCAACAAAACAGGCCCCTTGCTGCTAATTACTGGGCTGAATTTATATTACCCAATTTGACTCAGAGAGAGAAATAAAAAAGTTATGTTCAATAGGAATTGTGCCAGTTTTACATATCATTTTTCAAAATAAACTAATCCTGTCATCATGGAAATATCCCCAGTGTTGGTTAGTCTTTTGCCTCCAGGAGTGTATAAAAGATGCAGCATGTGAGGGCTAAGTGGTAGTCTGAGCTAGAGGCTAACCATTGTCAATCACTGAACTGTAAAAAAATATGAATTCTCAATGTTTAGCATAATGTGAGGTATAGGAGCAAATGGCAAGTTCCTTTTCAACTGAGGAAGTTTTTTTTGCTTCTATTAAAAATGTTAAGGAAGGTCATTGAAGAAGAGCTTCAAGTTTGCTTTAAATCCCGCAAGAATTCTTTTAACCTTTGCCAACTTTTCCCTTTCTTTTAAGAATATTGCAGGTTTATCATTGTTTTTAAAGAGTCTATGAATTTCTCTTACCTTCACTATTGTTTGAACCACTTGCTGTTTAAAGTTTTCTAAACATATTATATTTACAGGAAGGGTGAATATGTAACATTGCTTAAGAGATGCACAAATGACTATAAGTTAACATTTGGCACAGTCAATGAGGTCACAGTTTAAACTTAGAAAAAACAGATAATGGCACTCTTCATTTGCAAGCCTAACACATTATACCCACCATTTGTTGTACAGTACTATCTATGATTTTTTTAAATGAAAGTAATGCACAAAATACTCAGTGGAATCATTTAACTCACATCTTACAAGACAATGTCAGATGCCACTACCAAAGTGTCTTCTGTACTGATTAACTAAGTATTAAGCCTCGCATAACAGAAACTTCTATAGAATTTTAATCAATATATGATATACTTTTACAATTTAATACAAGTATATAGTTATATGAGGTTGTAACAGTGAATTATTAACCATAAGGATAAGAGTTGAATGTAACTAAAAGGTTAATTAAAAGTTGTTTTAAGCCTAGGCACATGAGGAATTTGCCTCATCTTAGAGGAGTCACTAAGATAGTTGCTAAGGTTAAAATGAAGTTGATGAGTAACAAACACCCCTCTAGAAAGCAGGAATAAACTAATGGGAAAGCCCAAACACCCCTCCTATGAAGCAGTGTCAAAATCAATAGAAGAGTCCACAGATCACCCCTATTTACAAGGCAATATTTAGATTAATGGGAGAGTCAACAGGAATCAGAAAACACTGGTTGCACTTGTTGATTGGATGAAGCTCTGCATATTAAGAGTCAGATGATGTGATGTATTAGATGAGGTAATGTAACAGAAAAGCAGATTCATTATTTTATTGATTGCTCACTCCATGAACTGAGGCATTTGTGCATATCTATGTTTCATCTGGTATCAGAGAATGATTTATTTGAAAACAGAGAAAAGTTTTTTTTTTTCCACAACACTTAACAGCAAATATTACTTTACCAAAATGGCAGTGGTGGGTAAAAAGAGATGATATCTATCAACAGTTCAAGACTGGAAAAAAATTGTAGAGATGCATAGTGGTCTGGTGAAAAACATGCTGAAGAACACCACTGGTAATGCCTTTTACACAACTGAAGTGCTCTAAAGTGCTGCTCCTATCCTGTTGTTAGACTAGAAAACCATTTTGTGCCAAATTAAACAGTTTTATCTTGCTTAAAGAAATATCCAGCAAGTGAACTGTGTAAGCTCCATGGTCTGTAAGGCTGTGTGTAGTATACCCTGCATCACCAGTTCATTATACATTGTGTTTATATTATCATCACTACTGCAAGTTTCAAAACAAACATTAAGGAAGAAAAGGCAACACTGAATGAATTAATAGCATAAGATTCATAAAGCCATATCAAATAAATTTGCTTGATTTGATTGCAGGTAGCTGACGCCTATTCTGATTGCATCAGGCGCAAGGCAGCCACAAGTTCTGGGCGGGACACCAGCACATTACAGGAGCTACTGATTAGCACACCCAGATTTACATAGGGCCAGTTTTTAGAATGACTCCCCTAATGTCTATTGAGACCATTTTTTGCTCAATTTCTCTATGATTTTTTTTTTTGAGCCAACTTTCCGCTTGCCTTCATTAACTTAAATACCATTGCAGTTTATCCTGGATGTGCCAGGATGATGTGAATGCCAAAGCAATCACAGTGACAGATACTGGACAAAACTTGCTGCAATTCCTAAAAATACTGACAGTCTGGTTGGGTTTTGTATAGAAAAAAAAAAGTGAAAAAAAAAACTAACTATAGAGCCAGTGTTTTTAAATTGACTAGAGATCTTTAGTGGATTTCAATATCAATGACATAACCCAAATGCACTCACTAACACCTATGTATTATCATGAATGCCATTTTACAAAAGCCAAAGTGTAGACACAACAAACTTTCTACTGCTTTGTGTGAAGACCACATCATTTTTTTAGACACATTGCTTTGATTTCTTTACTAACTTATGAAAACTTTCTAGTGTTGAGATCTTTGTTCTGATTAATGTGTGGCCCGCTGTCTCACTGACATCTTTCATTACCCACAGCCAGGGAAGCCATAATAGGCAAGGGGAGTTAAGGCAATTCAAATGGCTCGTAACAGACAGGGAATCTCAGAAATATTGGACCTTAATTTTATTAGCCAGTTACTGACATTTAACAGGATAATTTAATTATGATTTAGAATCTAACAGTTTTAAACATTTACATATTTCCAAATCTACTGTATCTGTATATTTTCTTTAAGGCTGATTACAAAAATTTTACAATATACTGGAATGTGTACATTTCAGAAATACAGCTGTTACCATTTTATTGTTAAGTAACTTTAAATAAACAATAAATATAATTATTATAAAAATGTCTTAAATCGTAAGACCAAGAATGCGTAACAAGTGAACATAAAAAAAGAAGGTTATGCCGGATCAAACTGCAGCATTTTACATTGTAGCACTCACTGTGTTTTTTTTAAAGTAAATGGCCTTGAATGACTGAAGATGCGTTATTTTCCTAATGAACTTTCTTGTCAACTACCCCAAAGCTTTTCTAGTTTACCTTTTAAATATATTCTAGTTGCCTTCAGCACAATAATTTAGTCAGCACTCTCATAAAGATAGAACAAATTCATTTCTTAATTAACCCTTTATTCTGACAGGGACAAAAGAAATAATATATAAGAACTAATAAACAGCACATACTGTACATTACTATATATGTATTTATTTTAAACTGTTATTTATGGTTACTTGCTATAGAAATAATTGCCAACAGATCATGCAAACTGAGAAAAGGACTAGAATGGTACCTTTTTAGGACCATGTGAGATATTTGTTATTTTTTGTTTTTTGGGGATTACACAACAGTATATCAAAATTTATATTGCAGTGAGACCTCTTATTATGTAATCTTTTTCTAAACCGTAAACATATCCTGTCTCTACAGTGCAGTCTAATATTAAAATAATATTATTTGCTTCTAATAGTAAAATATTTAGTGGGAAGATTTTTTTCAGTGATTTATCAAAAGTGTCCTTTAAGGGCCATCATTCTTAAAATTACTTCATCTATTCCCAACAAAGCTCAGACTAGTCTCTGACACATCAATCAAGTATTGAAATAAGCAGGTTCAGAAAATGAAAGATGCTTCTTCTAAAGTTGATGAGTGTATTATCAAATGAATGGACTTCTTTACTTGTGAGCTGTGTTACGGAAGTGCCTAAAAAGAGTCCAATGTGACTAAAAATGAATTAAGAGTAATTTTAAAGTAAACTAACTATGAAATCCTGTGAACTCTTATAATTCAATACATATTATTAATAATAACGCAGAAAATGCATCTTGAACTACTTATCATCTATTAAACCCAACTCTCGAGTAGATGAATGCACAAGTGTGAAGACTGTGGATCAGTTTTTACAGGAATTTGAAGATCTTCCTATTCAATGTGTCGAATTGAACTCCTTCAGTAAAATAAAGGTTCTTGAGCTCTGTAGAATAATTACTCATTTTATCTACCTGCATCCTTGATCCAGTTCCAACAGGCTTTTTCAGCAAAGTGCCTTACTGTTTAATTATCAGCATTCTAAAAATAGTTAATTACTTAATTACTTCCGGTACTTTTCCAAATTCTATGTAAAGTGTTTATGTAAAGTGTCAGACCTTCCCTCTTGAAAAATCCCTTTGCCTGGTCTGTTTTGGAATAATTTTAGACCTATCGCTAACCTAACATTTTTAAGGAAAAATCTAGAAAAAGTGTTTTTTTTTTTAACAGCTGAATGATTATTTGAATACAAATTCAATTCTTGAAATATATCATTCAGGTTTTAGAACTAATCATAATACAAGGACAGCTTTGATTAAAGATTTAATGACATATGTCTTAATTGTGATGTGAATAACATATGAGTCTTTAATTTCTCAAACTTGAGGACTGCTTTTGATACCATAGACAAAAACATTGAAACCAGCCACCTTAGTTGGTGTGGGTGGCCTTTCTGGCATTCCATTAAAATGCTAATGATCAGATATCCTAAAGGGAAACCAAAACATTGTGTCATGGAAATGAGAATTTGATATTGTGCGGCAGTGATTAACAATTTATCTTGATGTTTCTCTTAAGTTCAGACCTGATGGTAAGAGAGAGTAGAGTATGAGTTAAAGATGAACTCCTCTGTTTTAATTGTTTAATTATTGAGCAGTTTTATTAAAAATCTGATTTTGTTTTTAATAATATTTTACTCTCTTCTAACACAGAAAATGGACAAGCATAATTGTGATATCTACTGCAAAAATAGGTTGTCATGTTTGTGTTCATCTCTCGTTTAGTCAAAGTAAAATTGTTTTGTGTTTAAAGTAGCATTGGTTTGAATAAAAAGACAACTTAACGTTTAATGATAAAGTTGGAGTTTAACCTTTATTTCATCATTAAAAATTTAGATATGACACATCATTGGAATGTCAGTGATGTTTGCAAATGATTGATAAAGAATAGATGTGAGAGTTGTAAACAGGAATTGGTGGGACAATTTGAATGGTACAGCCTTTTCAATTTACTGGCTTAACTATAAGAAAACTTACTCTTGCAAAGCTTCAGAAATATTTGCAGCATTTTCATAATATGTAATTGAATTTCCTTTGATATGGGGATTGAATGCTTGACATCAATGGATTTTATGAGTTAAATTTTCACAAAATCATATTAGACTTAAACATTTGAGTAAGAGAATACTTGTAATTATCAAGAAAATGTGCCAGAGTCCTATATTGAAGAAACATGTTTTCAATCTAATGATGGACTCAGATCATCTGAAGAAATAATTTTTGAATTTATTCAATATCTTGCAGACATCTATGCAAAAACAATTGGCTTCATTTTTTGTTAAAGGTGTCACTTATGCATGCTAAGGGAGTGTATTGGGGGCTCACAGCAAGATGATGCAGTGAGGACAGGTTGTGAGACAGCAGAAGTGCGACCTGCTCTTCTTCCAGCTCAAAAGTAGAGAAGGGGTCCCACAAGGAGCAATGATGACACCTCTGTGGGTCTCTGGGAGTCCCACCTCTTTCAGTGCCCGATCCAAAGCCACATCAGCCCACAGAAAAACTATAAAATTTACCTGAAACACAGCTTCAGTTTGCTAATACTGTTACTTTGTTTTCTTTTTTTCACTACTTTATTATATCTTGGAGAGACGCAACACTTGACAGTGTATTGTCCGATTTTCTTTGACACATTATTCAGAGAGCTGTTCAAACACAAGTTGTGACATTCCTACACCGTCCAATATTTTTTGTAATGTCATATTTCGTATTAGAAAAAAGTTGAAAAAAAAATTACCCATTTGGCACCAACATCCTATTACTGGTACATACTGTATATATGCAGCCGTTTTTGTGAAACACAGGTGCGTTTGCATCCTTGGAACTGGGCATGCTACTATTAGCGCAGACTGGAGAGACTGGCATACAGTCCACGAAACATGGAAATGAAAATGGACTCTACTGGACTGTGCGCACCACATAGTAAGTAAGTCCACTTTCAATTTTTTATTTCCTCAAGAAGACTTAAGTATTTGGTAGCTATTGTATATTAATAGTGAATTTTTTTTCTCATTTTCTAGCTTCCTAGACACCCCAAAGACAGAATATCTCTCAAAATAATATTTCCCATTAAAACAGAAAATCCAGGGCAGAAACGGTTAAAACTGTCTCCTGTATTTGTGTCTTCAGTTTAAAAAAAAAAACCATATATATATTAAAGTATATATATATATATATATATATATATATATATATATATAAAAGTAAAATTTTATTTAGTTATAAATCCACTAAAAAGCAAAAAATAAATTTATCTATCTTATCTAAAAATAAATTTACCTTATTTATCAGTAACAAGTATGTTTGGCTGTTACTTCCGGTGGAAGATATGATGTTGCCACTGCATTGCAGTGAACTGTAAACCTGATTCAGATAGCAGTGTTTCGTACTGATTTCACAGATTTGGTTGCAAAATACATTGATGGCTTTCTCAGATGTATTCATATCAGCATTCAGTATCTGTTGATGTTGTACATAACATATGCGATCCTGTTTCACCCAGGCTTCACATTGTTTGGGAGGTGTTTTTCAGCTCACATCTGTGTTTACCGAATACAATCTTGTTCTAATCGAGCTTGTCGTTGCCAATCATGTTTCGTGTTGTTCTCGTGTTTCTTGGGCTCTAATTTGTGCCATAACACGCCAAACCGATATTAATAGAACTTTGCGTTGTTATGGTGATTCCTTAGACCATAGTTGTGAATGGCGAATATGATCTAGCTCTAATCTCACTTCGCGTTGTTCTGGCATTTCATGAAGCAAATGATCGTGTTGTTGTTTAAGTCGTTTACATTTTGTTTCCTTATCTCTGTTGGCATGATTCTTTTGATATTTTTGCTTTGCTTTTTTCAAACGTCTCTTTGGGCAGTTTCCTTCTGCATTTTATTGTTTGAAATTAAATAGTTTTGCCTTTTAATTTTTGGACAAAATATTAGAAAATTAACAGCTTTTATTGCACTGGCAGCACCAACACATCACAAACATAGTTGTGTAACTGCAGGCCTGATACTGGCGTGACTGATACTCTTGGGATGTCACTTGGATATTGGCGATGGTACGGTCAAAATTTACACGTGTGAATCAAAATGAAATTACTCGAACCATGCCTTTACAAACAGTATGCCAAATTTCAAGAAAATCAGTTCGGTAAAAGTTGGTTAAAAATCAAGTGCAAAGTTTCAGAGAGCCAAGCAGACAGATAAAAGATTAAAGCTAAATAAAATTATTTTGTTAATTTATAAAAATCAGAGTGTAAAAACACAGCAATCAAGCACAAGGTAATCCCATTAAAGTGTGTATATTAAAAAGAATTATATTTTGGTCTCTATTTTTCTGTTCAGGCCCTTATGGGATTAGCGCTCGGTCATTGAAAAAATAAATATCGACGGCTGAACGGCAAGCTTACGCCAATACTTCCTCACAGTGATCATCAAGGCTAGTTTTTCGCAAGAGTAAACAAGTAAAATCGGCACACATATTTACCAACTCCACTCACTGGAAGAGGCAAGTGCCGGCATTCCGATGCGTCTCTCACTTGTAAGCTCCTATATCACAATATATTCTCTCTCTGTTATTGTAGTTTGTGTATTAATTGGAATCGCATAACCATTGATTATGGTGAAAGTTGTTAAGTAATTGCATTGGTTTTGACGGATTATTGTGTTGTCATCGATACTGAACACTTGTGCAAAATTTGGAAGACATTTGCTTTGGCAAAAGTTGTTTTAAAATCAGTTGTAATATTTGACCTAGACAACCAAACAGACAGAGGAATCAAGTTAAATAAAATCGTTTAATAATTTGTTTTATAAATTTGAATTATACAATATGTCACACTATTAATCTAGACCAGGGGTCCTCAATCATGGTCCTGGAGGGCCACAGTGGCTGCAGGTTTTTGCTCCAAATTAGTTGCTTAATAAGAAGCACTTATTGCTCAAGTAACACTTCTGCTTCATTTTAGTTGTCTTGCTCATTAAGATTTTGAACCCTTATTGCTTATTTTAGTCTTAAACAGCTGTATTCTTGGTGTTAATTGCTCCTAATTAGAAATAAGATGCAAATGACAGAAAACACCAGCATTTCTCCATTTAGCTTTTTACCATTTACTCCTCTGTGTGCGTTTATCATGCACTATTGGATTTAATTAAATACTTAGAAGGAAAGTGAAGAGAAAAAAAATAAAGGACTGTGAATTATTCATCCATTTTAGCCTTCAAATCACTTGGATGATATCCTTAAAAAGGGGAAGAAAATCCAGGATATGAGAATGAGCTGACATAGCGGAGTTAAAGCTATGAAATTAAATTATTGGCAAAAATTGGTTTCTAATTAGGCAACCGAGTTAGAACAAAAACCTGCAGCCACTGCGGCCCTCCAGGACTGTGATTAAGGACCCCTGAACTAGACCAATTTATTTTTAATGCTTAGTCCTGACAAATTGTGCATGAATTTATGGAGTGATTATGGACCACCACTGTAAGACACTGGGGAACACAATGTCATGCAAAGCAGCTATTATCACATACATTACTTTGTTATATTCTGCTAACATGCTTCTTATCTGAACCATGACTTCATTTACAAACGTTGCGGTTTACATAAAACTTCTCTCACCCAAGTCACCATGAAAAGACAAGAGAACATGTATGTATTCTTCTTTCAGAAAGAATAGTCCCAAGAACTAGAGATAAAATTAATCAATTCTAACTTTATTTTGTTGTTATTAACAACATACTTTAGTAACCTAAAAATCATGTTATACCAAATCAGAACCTTGTGTTGCTTTGAAGTTAACTTAAGGCTTTTGATTTATATTAGCTCTGACATCTTATAGACTGCCACTGCAAGCCACTGGGGCATTTTTACTTTAAATTTTTAAATATATAAATACAGTGGGATGCAAAAGTTTGGACAACCTTGTTAATAGTCATTATTTTCCTATATAAATTGTTGGTTGTTACGATAAAAAATGTCAGTTAAATATATCATATAGGAGACACACACAGTGATGTTTGAGAAGTGAAATGAAGTTTATTGGATTTACAGAAAGTGTGCAATAATTGTTCAAACAAAATCAGGCAGGTGCATAAATTTGGGCACCGTTGTCATTTTATTGATTCCAAAACTTTTAGAACTAATTATTGGAACTCAAATTGGCTTGGTAAGCTCAGTGACCCCTGACCTACATACACAGGTGAATCCTATAATGAGAAAGAGTATTTAAGGGGGTCAATTGTAAGTTTCCCTCCTCCTTTAATTTTCTCTGAAGAGTAGCAACATGGGGGTCACAAAACAACTCTCAAATGACCTGAAGACAAAGATTGTTCACCATCATGGTTTAGGGGAAGGATACAGAAAGCTGTTCCAGAGATTTAAGCTGTCTGTTTCCACAGTTAGGAACATATTGAGGAAATGGAAGACCACAGGCTCAGTTCAAGTTAAGGCTCAAAGTGGCAGACCAAGAAAGATTTCGGATAGACAGAAGCGACAAATGGTGAGAACAGTCAACCCACAGACCAGCACCAAAGACCTACAACATCATCTTGCAGCAAATGGAGTCACTGTGCATCGTTCAACCATTCGGCGCACTTTACACAAGGAGATGCTGTATGCGAGAGTGATGCAGAGGAAGCCTTTTCTCCGCCCACAGCACAAACAGAGCCGCTTGAGGTATGCTCAAGCACATTTGGACAAGCCAGCTTCATTTTGGAATAAGGTGCTGTGGACTGATGAAACTAAAATTGAGTTATTTGGGCATAACAAGGGGCGTTATGCATGGAGGAAAAAGAACACAGCATTCCAAGAAAAACACCTGCTACCTACTGTAAAATATGGTGGTGGTTCCATCATGCTGTGGGGCTGTGTGGCCAGTGCAGGGACTGGGAATCTTGTCAAAGTTGAGGGACACATGGATTATTCCACTCAGTATCAGCAGATTCTGGAGACCAATGTCCAGGAATCAGTGACAAAGCTGAAGCTGCGCCGGGGCTGGATCTTTCAACAAGACAACGACCCGAAACACTGCTCAAAATCCACTAAGGCATTCATGCAGAGGAACAAGTACAACTATCAGGAATGGCCATCTCAGTCCCCAGACCTGAATATAATTGAAAATCTGTGGTGTGAGTTAAAGAGAGCTGTCCATGCTCGGAAGCCATCAAACCTGAATGAACTAGAGATGTTTTGTAAAGAGGAATGGTCCAAAATACCTTCAGCCACAATCTAGACTATCATTGGAACCTACAGGAAGCGTTTAGAGGCTGTAATTTCTGCAAAAGGCAGATCTACTAAATATTGATTTCATTTCTTTTTTGTGTTGCCCAAATTTATGCACCTGCGTGATTTTTGTTTGAACAATTATTGCATACTTTCTGTAAATCCAATAATCTTCATTTCACTTCTCAAATATCACTGTGTGTGTCTCCTATATGATATATTTAACTGACATTTTTTATCGTAACAACCAACGATTTATACAGGAAAATAATGACTATTAACAAGGTTGCCCAGACTTTTGCATCCCACTGTAGTTATTTACTTAACAAGACAAATTTCTGTGGCAAATGAATTTTTACTATAAATGTTACTTTGACATAAAAATACTGAATTTATCCTTTGACAAAGCAAGAGATTTTCCCAAAGATATGATAACTGCAATTTATTATTGAAAAACAGAGCCTAGGGATGATACAAAAGCATCAAAGACCATATCAAAAACAAAATGTTTACCAAAAGTCAATAATGAGAGCAAATATCCGAATGTAACTAATATAATTTCCCTAACTAATTTCAAATTGCATGAAAATATTGGTATATATATATTTTATATTTTTTATATGTAGCTGTCCCATCATGTGGCAGCACCCAGTCATAGCCACCCCCAAACAATATGGCATCAAAAATCAAGGAAAATGGACCTGTAAATGAAAACAATGTTAAACTAAATATCATCACAGTGATAATGAAAAAATAACAAAAAGAATTCAAACAAATATTATTAGCTACACAGTTAAATAAAAAATCATCACCAAAAACCATTACTGCTGTCAGATCACAATTTAAATGTGTAAACCAAGGTAAGGTTTATAGTCCAAATGGTACCAGTTGTACAGTCTGCAGTAGTCTTTGATCTTTGAAAAAAATCAAAGATTGTCACAGTGATCAAAACTATAGACTACAGGAAATGAATGGTCTGTTTCCAATTGATCTTGCTTGAGAGTTTAAAAAATATTGTATTAGAACACTTTCTCCCAGTGGTCACACCCCTTTAAAACTTACCATAAATCAATGCCAATCAGATAGCAAAAGTTACATGTCAGTAACTGGTTAGTCATGCTAAACAACATTTTTGAATATCAAGAGCAATCTCAAAATCTAATTAAAATTTTTTTGGCAGGTTTTTATAAATTTGATTGTTTTATACTGTTAAGCTGCATCTGGTGGATAAAAGTTGACAGTACTCAAAGATAATTCCAAAATAATATCTTCTGAATGACCATTAGCAAGTGAAATTTACCTCCACTCTATTGTCTTAAAAATTTAAAATACTGGGTAACCCCAAGGCTGTGCTTAGTTTCCAGTATTGTATTTTTTTATTTTTATTCACCAATGAGTGCTGAGCTTAATATTCTATAGATAGATTTTTCAAATTAATTAATTAATGACACTGCACTCATAAGGTTTTTGAAGCTTGACATTTCTTTTTATTATTTTTTTTACATTTTATTGAAATCAAATAACATTCCATACAAGCAAGTCAAACTTTACAAAACTAGGTTTGAATAAAATCAACCCCCACCCATGAGAAAGAGCGCTAGGCCAACAGAGTAAAACTTTAATAGCTGGAAAATTAAATAAATAAATAAGCAGAATAAAAAATAGAAGAGAATCTGCTTTCTCAATTTAAATGCTTATTCTAAAATGTTATTGATTAGATCCTGCCAGGTTTTAAAAAAGTTTTGTACAGATCTTCTAAGTGAGAATTTTATTTTTTCCAATTTCAAATAATATATAACATCAGTTACCCACCCACTTAAAAGAGGTGAGTTAGACTTATCCTGCTCAACTGGAAGAATCCTATGTGCCAATAGTGGAATAAAGGCAGTTACAGTTTTTTGTCCTTTTCCACTTTAAGCCCATCTGGAAGTACACCAAACACAGCTGTTAATGGATTAGGAGGAATTGTGACACCAATGCTGTCTGATAGGCATTTAAAGATTTTGGTCAAAAATTATGTTAAATGGTGCACATCCAAAATATATGGCCCAATTAGGCTGGAACTTGATTGCAACATTTACAGGTTGGACCTTACCCTAATTTTAAACGAAACAGATGTGCTTGATAGATGATTTTAAGTTGAATAATTACATGCTAAGGCGGCACGGTGGTGCAGTGGTAGCGCTACTGCCTCGAAGTTAGGAGACCCGGGTTTGATTCCCGGGTCCTCCCTGCGTGGAGTTTGCATGTTCTTCCCATGTCTGCGTGGGTTTCCTCCGGGCGCTCTGGTTTCCTCTCACAGTCCAAAGACATGCAGGTTAGGTGGATTGGCGATTCTAAATTAGCCCTAGTGTGTGCTTGGTGTTTGTGTGTGTCCTGCGGTGGGTTGGCACCCTGCCCGGGATTGGTTCCTGCCTTGTGCCCTGTGTTGGATGGGATTGGCTCCAGCAGATCCCCGTGACCCTGTGTTCAGATTCAGCGGGTTGGAAAATGGATGGATGGATAATTACATGCTTTGTGCCTATGGAGCTAGAGTGAATTCTGTGCATTACTATCTTCCACTCTTTTCTGAAATGTTGAGTGAGAAATCCTTTTCCCACTGTACTCTGGGATCTTTGAAAGGGAAGGACTGTTTTTATATATTACAGAATATATATCTGAGTCCTCAAGACTGATCAATATTTTTTCCGTAATAGAGTTAGGTGGGAGGTGAAGAACATTGTGTAGGTTTTGTTTAGCAAAGTTTCTAATTTGGAGGTAGTGAAAGAAATGTGTTGTTGGAAAGTTAAATTTGAAGTGTAATTGTTCATAGGATGTGAAGAAGTTGACTATGTACAAATCTCTAAGTGATTTAATCCTGAATATTTGCCAGACTTTTATGTTTGAGAGGGTGGAAAAAAGGTGGTTATCGTGCAGTGGTGCCATCGATAAAACCTTCTCTATCTTGAAGTACTTGAAGTTATTAGTATATTGGCGATAACTTGTATTTATTGGGGTACAAAGTAAGGAATTTAAAGAAATACCACAGGATTTTATTTCTATTGCAGACCAAGCCTGTGTATGTTCATCTATTTGGATCAATGTCCAGGTTTTTATAGCTTGTACATTTGCCGCCCAGTAATAAAATTGAAAGTTACATACAGCCATGCCACCTTCTTCTGCCTTAGGTCTTTGTAGGGTCGTCCTTTGGATATGTGGATGTTTTGAATTCCAAATAAATGAGGTTATGATTGAATCTAACTTATTAAAAATGATGTATTAATGTATGTAAGAATGCTTTGAAATAGAAATAAAAGCTTAGGAAGGGTATTCATCTTGACAGTGTTAATTCGTCCAGCTAAAGGGTAAATCATCTATGCAAGTCTTGCTTAAATTTTCTGTTCAAGTTCTTCTCTGATAATCCCCTTCATCTCATAAGCATTTCGACATTGAACTACCATGTTCTAGTTTGAAGTAATCTGAAATAATGTTGTTAATACAAACTGAAGCTTCTGGACTGGTATACAGTAGTTTGATGCAGTACATTTACAAATGTTTGGGCCAAACCCAAATTTCTCCAATATAGTGAAAAGGTAGTTCCATTCAACCATATCAAATGCTTTTTCTTCATCCAATGATAATAATATATCTGGGGTATTAGACTGTAGGTGAGTAAATTACATTAAACAGGTGTCAAAGATTGGAAGCTATGTGTCCACCTTTAATAAATGCAGTTTGGTCTTGCGATATTACTGAAGGAAGCCCTTTCTCAATCCTTCCAGCCAGGACTTTGGAGAGTATCGTAACATCATTATTCAGAAGTGAGATTGGTCTGTATGATGCACATTGTAGCAAGTCCTTATTTTTCTTAGGAAAGATGGTAATTAATGCTTGACGAAACATTTGAAGTAGAATTTTATTGTCTCTAGCTTCTGTAAATGTTGCTAATAAAAGGGGAGCTAACTTAATTGAATTTTCTTTATAAAATGCAGCAAGGTAGCCATCAGGGCCTGCTGCTTTCCCACTCTGATGTAAGTATATAGCATCTAGTAATTCTGATAGTGCCAGAGGTTTATCCAATTCCTCTGCACTGAGAGTATCTAGTTGTGGTATCTGTAATGCATCCAAAAATGCATTATAGGTTGTGTTTTGTTTTCTTTACACTGAATAGAATATAAAAACTTGTAGTAGTCTGTAAATGTGTACATTATATTTTTAAGTTGTCTCTATCTGTGTTGCTGCGATTGTAGCGCAAACTTCCTGCTTGTGGATTTGTTGAACTAAGATCTCATTAGCTTTCTCTCTGTGTTCATAGTAATGATGTCTTCATTTAAAAATGAGTTCTGTTTCTTTAGTGGTCAAGTGGATGAGTTCTGTATGCAGAACCTGGCTTTTCCAATTAAGTATCTCATTTGGACACCTGTCATATTCTTGATCTATTTTGTTCATTTCACTGATTAGCTCTGATACCTTCTTAGTTTCCAATTTATTTTTGTAGGAAAAAATGTCCTCTTAAGAAAGTCTACAGAGCACTCCTGCAGAGACCTCTGAGGATGTATTTATCTCTAAAAAGATTGATTTAATTTATTCAACTGCTAATAAAAATGGGTTAAGACGCCAACTGCGAGATGAGTATGTGGGGCATAGTGATTTTAGCTACATGATCAAACAGGCATGGTCGGATATAACATCAGTGTTGTACTTACAAGATTTAATTGTAGGCAAAAAATTGTTATCTATAAGGAAATAATCAATTCTTGAGTAACAGTGATGCACTGGTGAGTATAAGGAATATTCTCTTGAGTTTGGGTTTAGAAATCTCTGGGGGTCTGATAAGTTGTGATCAGTTACATACTGTGTAATTGTTTTTGCAGTGTTAGATGTCATCACCCCTGTGGCAGGAGACCTAAATATGTCTGGATTTAAAACACAATTAAACTCTTCAGCCATTATAGTTTTATGAGTGTTAACATTGGGAATGGATGCAAATATGTTTTGCATGAAGTCCCTATCATCCACATTGGGTGCATAAATATTTGTCAAAATCACTTCACAGTTAAATAAATTACCCATGGCGATCATATATCTCCCTTTTAGGATCAGATACAACATCTGATACTACAAATGAGTTCTATGTATTTGAATTCCCACACCCCCAGTTTTCTTTGTAAAGCTGGAATGGAATATTTCGCCAATTCAATTTCTGTGCAGCTGAAACTAATCCTTAATAAGTGGGTCTCCTGTAAAAATACTATTTTAGCGTTTAGACCTGTTAAGTGAGAGATTACTTTCTCTTTAATTCGTGATTGAGCCCTTAAACATTCCAGCTCAAAAAGTTAACTGTTTGCTCATGGAGACATTGCTTCTGAACTTTTGTTGTCATATTGTAGTCTTAATTTAAGATAGTACATTATTACATAAGATAGCTTTGACCTTAATTTCCCATTTTTCCAGGAGTTATTGCCATGAAGCCTATTATTACATTGGCACTTATAATTATAATGATTAAAAGGATAGATTAGAAATAGCTTGCTCTCTTTCACTCCCACCCAACCCCCCACTTTGCCTCCACATGTGAGGCTAGACCACACTTCTCAAAGTCCCAGTCCTCTGACATACCTAGAGACAGAGCACTTCCAAAACAAAGCAAACACCCCAGCAGCAGTGTATAAGGATTAAAATAGATATATCTTTTGATAATACAGTCCAAAAAATATAAGCATAAAGTATCTTAAACATTCTTGAGAGAGAAAAAAGTTAGACATTTCATTCCAGAAATTATTTAAAAATAGGAAATCTAATGTCATTAAATGGTGTGCTTTCAATTTCCTTGAGGTAAAAGATTTAAATGTTTGCTGCCTTAGTCTTCCAGTGTTCTATGTATCAGTGTTGAAGAACATTTCACAAGGAGCTATACCTCATTCTGCATTTCTCTTAATTTTTTCCTGCTTGTGCTGTGGCTTTTTGAACTGTGTGTTTAATGTTGGTAAGCTCAACTGCTACAAGGTTTCTGGGCATTGTGCCAATGAATGAACATAGATAGATAAGAAGACCTTCAAAAATATTTTTTAAAGAAAACCCATTAAATAAAAAATGTATTTTAAATAAAGGTCTGTTCCATATTCATATACTGTATCTATTGTGAGCCAATTTCTGTTGGTAGGTTTTCCTTAATTTCCATTAAGGTATAAAAGGTGGCTTGAGATCAATTGAAACAGCAATGGCATATCCTATGATTGTCTTTCCATGTTGGCATTTAAACTAGTAAAGAAGGTCTTAATTGCCTACATGCAAAACAAAGAGTTGAAGCTTGTTTTTTCAACAGGGCTAAGAATAAACTTAAACTACAATTCATGGTTAAAGAAGTAGCAAGAGTAAATGGGGTTGATCAAACTTGTTGAAATATATTTGTGGACCTTGACCTAAAAGCTTTATCAAATCCTAAATAATGAACTCTAATGAATAAGGCACTAGAAATCATGTGTCAAAAAGAGACAGAATAATGCAGTCCAGAAGAAATGACACAATACAACTGAAATGTGTAAAGATGACCAATAACCAAAGAGTAGCTCAACAAGAACACATTCTGTATTGTGTATATTTCTTTTTGTCATAATGTATACTCCCCTCTTTCAGATTTTTTTTGTTTTGTTATCAAATCTTAACACACATGACCAATTAAGGACCAATTCAAGGATAGTAGAGTTCACCTTGATTTTTACCCTGACAAAAGGGATATGTGAGAAGTGAATATCTTTTTCCATTTCTGTCCACTGTAAAAGACAGCACGGCCACAGACAGTCACGAAACCAGATGTCCACAACACACGGTTTATTTTACCTTTAAATCCTGCACGCAACACAATGACAGTGCACAAAACCGGTGATGGTCTTCCGGCAGCACTTCCTAGTGTGGCAGAAATGCTGTTCTCCAGAGCTCTAGTACCTCCAGGTGTCCCCTGGTTGTGGCCATGGGCCCAGACATGGTTGAGCTCCTCAGCTCCTTCTCCCGTGGCCCTGATAGAATCCAAAGGGGCTGCCCTCCTACGCCCAGGGAAAAACAGTGCCAATTCTGTGGTCCGACCTTCTTTCAGGCGTCCTGGTGGGGCAAGATACCTGGTCGTATGCCACATTGCCCCTCCCTCAGGTTTGGGGCTTCCCTCTGCACCCACAGAGGGCATCTTTCGACTGCAGGTGGGCACACAGGCCCACACTGCACCTTGTCAGTGTTTCCGGATCCTCCTCTTTTCACTCTGGGACGCAATGACAGTCTGGTTCTCCTTATGGGATACAAAAAGACCCCATGCCATCTGCGTCCCTGTGGACTTCAGCGAGGTTGCTGTCGGCCTTTGGAGCGGTGTGCTTTGGCAACCGGGACTCACTAGCCAGCTCCTCGCATGCATCCCCACCGGATCCACCCCCATGGCACGATTGGCCTTCTGCACTGCATCCAATTTAGGAGGCGTGGCTACTTGGTGACCGGAACGATACGATACCGGCACTCCTTTGCACCCCTTCGCTCAGCACTCCTCTTTCATTTATGGTACAGGTCCCACTTACCTGTACCGCCACGTCCCACCGGCTAGAGAATCCAGCATTGCACCTTCTCAGCCACTCCTGTACCTGCGTCAGGGGCGTGCCCGCCTTTTCTTCCAGCCTCTCGATGGTTCTTGGAGGACGTGGATAATCTGCAAAAATAACCGGATGGGCTGAAGGACATCGTTGCTCCGTCAGGCCACTCCCCCTAGGATGGAACTCCAGGCGCTCCTTCACGAATAGTGATTTTTTTTCTGCAACAGCAGAATTCATCCCGCCGTCGGCTCCAGGATCGGCATCCTTCGGCCAGCCAAATGCCTCCGGATGGTCTCTCCCTATGAGTTAGGCACCTGGAAAAACTCGACTCACGCCCCAGGGCAATCCATCCCTGTGTCCGGTACCTACCTCTGGAAACTGGAAACCCTGCTTCCGTAGGTATCTTCCATGGCATGGCTGCATATTCAGGCCTGCTGGTCCTTTCATAGGAGACGGGCACCCTTGAGTTGCCAGTTATCTTCAGGCTGCGCCTGGCTGACTTCCTTCCCATTGGGGAAAGCGGTGTCTTCCTGGGTTTAGTGCGGCTAGCAAAGGGACTGAGCCACTTGTGCAAAGCGTCTGTGTGTCGTGAGAGTGCGTGTACTTTGTGCCATGCCGAAACCGCGTGTGTCTTGCGCTGCTCTGCCGGCCTACTCATACAAATTGTTTTTAATGGGTCCCTGCCTTGAAACAGGCAGAGAGTCACATCTGGGATGCCATGTTAAAGATAGCCCTCCCACAGACAGATACGACACCAGATGTCCACAACACACGATTTATTTTACCTTTAAATCCTGCATATAACACAATAACAGTGCACAAAACCCACACTAACTCAGTCCTTATTCCTTCAGCTGCCTCCACTCCTTTCTCGGAAGTTTCATTCTCTTCCACCCAACTCCGGCTCTCCGAAGGGAGTGAGGTGGCCCCTTTTATCACGCCTCAGATGTGCTCCAGTGTGGCAGAAGTGCTGCCCTTGCACCTAGAAGCACTTTGGGCGTATACATATTCTGGTTCAGCAGCACTTCCCGGTGTAGCGGAAGTGCTGTCCTCCAGGGCTCTAGGACCATCCAGGCTCCGTCTGGTGGTGGCCATGGCTCCCGTCAGGGTTGAGCTCCCCAGCTCCTTCTCCTTGGCCCTGATGGAATCCAAGGGAGCTGTCCTCCTACACCTACGCCCAGTATATATACAGTATGGTACCAAGTCACTTATATCTGCATATTGGTCTTTTTTGATCCTTGAGTAAGTCACAAATTCAGTAAGTACTATATTCAAATACATTTATTCAAGATTTTAGTGTCTTACATTAATTAAAAACCATTATCAAGTACATAGATAGATAGAATTTTTTTTGTCCTCAGAGGGAAATCTGGCATGTTACAGAAGCTCTTTAAATAAGTAAATACATAAATATAAACACATATTTTGATCTGAGCACACACCTGACTATAAAGCAAGAAAGGTCAAAAGAAAGAAAAGTTCTGACTTGACTGTCACAGTCCCGGTGAGCCATTATGCAGATGTATTACTGTTGGTATAAATGAGCCCCAGTAGCGTTTCTTGACACACTTTTTCTGAATAATTTGTTGGCTGAAAGTACTCAGTGTTAGTGTGTCAGAGAGAGGATGTGCAGTGTCATTCATAATGGCACGCAGTTTTGTTTTAATTCTCTCCTTTGCTATGACCTCCAGTGGGTTCAGAGTGTGTCCTATAACTGAGCTTGCCCTTTGAATTAGCTTTTTGATTCAGTGGGCCTCTCTTGATGTGATGTTACCAGCCCAGCATACCACAGTATAGAAAATCACACTGGCCATCACAGAGTTATAGAAGATGTGAAGGATGTCACTTCCCACATTAAAGGAACACAGTGTCCTAAGAAAATAAAGTCTGCTCTGTCCTTTCTTATATATTTCCTCTGTGATCAGTGGCCAGTCCATTATGTATCTATAGATCCACTCCTTGACTAGTGACTGGACATGGAGTCATAGTTTTTGGTGCAGTAAAAGACAACAACCAGTTCCTTGGTTTTGCTGCCCCGTAAGTGCAGAGTCATCTGAGATTTTTTGCAAGTGACATGATCTGGTGCTATATTTATAGCCAGAGGTATTATAGTGAAGAGAAAGGGAGACAGGACTGTTCCTTCTGGAGCTCCAGTGTTGCTCACATTCATATCGGAGTGAGTCCTCCACAAGTCTCACAAACTGCAGTCTGCCTGACAGATCGTCCATTATCCAGAACACCATAGGCTCATCCATCTGAATTTCTGAGTTTACCCCTTAACAGGGATGACTGGATAGTATTGAAGGCACTGGGTAAATCAAAAAACATTCTCACAGTGTTGCCAGTTTTGTCCAGTTAAGAATAAACCTTGTGTTGCAGGCACTCCAATCTTTGTCAAATAGGCAACTGCATTGGATCCAGGTGGTCTACCAGAACAAGAAGTTTTCTATAGTCTAGGACAAGTCTCTTAAAGGTCTTCATGATGTGAGACGTAAGTCCCACTGGTCTGTATTCATTAGGTGAAGAGATGCCTGCCTTCTTTGGAACAGGAATAATACCGGATGTTTTCCACAGAAGTGGCAGTTTTTGAAACAGGTGACTGAAAACAGCATAAAGTTTGTCACCACAGGTTTTAAGAGCTTGTGGACAGACTCCATTTGGTCCTGCAGCTTTTCCTGTGTGTAGCTTCCTCAGTTGTCTCCTTACTTGCTCTTCAGTTATGGACAGTCCACACTCATGGTCAGAGGTGGACTTGTCAGTGACCATTCCAGTTGACATGGTAGGGGTTGCTGACTTAGTAGGGGTGGTGTGAGAAACTGGTTGTTGGAGGAAGGTTACAATGTGAGGGAAAATTTATTAAAAATTGGTCCAGGGCATTAGCTTTGTTTACATTTCCTTCTAACACCTGAGCCATGGATTGCTTGAGTCCAGTAATCATGCCCAGTTCATTCCAGACGTCTTTAATGTTATTCGAAGTGAGTTTGTTTTCTATTTTAGCTTTGTAAGCTTTCTTTCCTTCACTAAGCTTTTCTCATTAGCATACGCTGTATGTCCTTCAGATCCTTTTTAAATGCTCTCTTTGTGTCATTCAGGAGACATTTTACCTCTTTAATAATAAGGGCTTGTTATAGTAATCCAAAATAAAATGGAAAGTTACAAAAAATTTAAGTAGCCATAATTTTGAGTTGAGCAGTTTAACACTAGAATCCCTGAAGCCTGCGGAAAAAAACTCGTAATCCTGGGCCACCTTAAATTTCTTCGCACCTCTCCGTTAGCATCTTTTGTTTTGTAAATGTGTCAAGCAGCCTGTTATCCCATCGCCCTCCCACCACCACAGCTCAGCTCGGGCAAAAAGTTCTTCCAGCTCAAGTCTTGTTTATCTGGGTGTGAGGTGCCTGGAGTTCTATAGGGTAAATAATATATCTTTATCTTGAACACATGCATTTCATGTGTGTTCCATGTCTACAATGATCTATGTAAATGTAGGACAACAGGAAATGTGAGAAATGCAAGAAATGTTGAACACATGGTTAAAACAGAAACTTTTTGCATGATACAGTACTAACGACAAAACTTTGACATGAGGTGTATAATGTGTGAAGACTGAAGTCTAAATATCAAATAAACACTTTTACAAAAGGTACACGTATAACAAAACAAGTACACTTCTATTCAAGAATATAACCGAAGGAAAAGAAATCAGGTTAGGGTACGATGCTGACACGACCGCTTGGGTGGTGCAGCAGTAAGAACTGCTGATTCATAATCAAGAGTTCAAGGGTTTGATTCTGGGTGCTTCCCAGAATTGTCGTTTCTGAGTAGTGAGCTGCACTTATTGTTACTATTATACAATAAAAACATACATTTGATTTGATTCTGTAACAGCCGGTTACAGTTTTACTCTCTCAGTCACATACATGCTCCCCTCAATCTGACACTGGTGTTTTCAAATAAAGATGTGCTATAACAGAGGCGAACTCAGATGAGAATGAGGGTTCTACGTCAGAGAAAGAGAAGAGAAGCTCTCCCCACAAGAAACATCCACTCACACATAAGACCAACGCAGCTGCACCAGGTGTAAAGGCAAAAGATGGCACTGTTTGGATGCTGCAACAGATCGTCCTGCCAGTCAATCTGCCACACGCATGTCCTTCAACAAAACAGCAGGGCTTACCGAGCTCTTCAAGGTATCATGCAAAGTTCTCTTTGTGATTATGTTTTGTGATGGTCTTTATATGAAAAGCATTTTTATGTTACTTATATAGAAGCCACATCAAATGTTATTTACCTATATTCATTTATTTATTAATCTTCCTACAGCGTAAAATCACAAGTAGACTGAAGAGCTTCCTGTGTTTGATCAATATGGGCATGCTGACAAAGTGCATGTGCAGTGCCACTCCTTATTCAGGAAAAGATCAGTTGCGAAAAGTGCAATGGCAGCTTCCCCTGCAGTTATAGACTTTTCAGTATGCGAGTGACTCTTCACGCTAGTGTTTAGACAGTTTATGTGCTGAAAAAAAGAAGTCTGACTGCATTCTTGTACCATTGCTCGCATACTGAAGTGTCAGCATGGCACTTTACATAGATAACCCATCAAAGAAATGTAATGATTATTCAAAATAGGAGACATATAGTATAACCCAGAAGTGTGTGCTTAAGAGAATAAATCTATACACATCACAAAAAAACAAATCACAAGGCAGAAAGGCTTGCTAATATCTTTGTAGTAGATGATAAATACACAGTATCTCTGTCCATTAAGCATTATAAAAATGCTGACAGAATTCAATCTTTTGTTATTAATAGAAACTATTTCTGCAAAACTTACAACACTATTATTATAAGCATATGAATTTGGCACAGCAAATAATTGTATATAGGAAGGAAGGAATCCAATCAGACCAATGAAAAAGAAGATGGAAGTAAAGTCACTGAAATAAAGAAAAGAGTAATATATTTCAGCTAGCTGTAAGATTTTACACACATCCAGAGGTATTAAAAGTGAGGCTCTTTTCAAAGACTTCAAAGGTATATGCATTCTGTATAAAGGAGTTAGATGAGTTTTAGAGTTTGGGTGTTCTAAATTCTCTCACTTTTTATGGAGTTGGAAGGCCACAGGCCCAGTAAGATACTAAGTATATTTTTATATTTAAAAAATTGTATTTGGTTGATTCTAGGTATGTCTGAAGAAACAAAAGAATTAATCTTTTCATCTGGCATATTACAGCAGACATCAATCAAAGTCTTTCCAAAAAAATTAAATAAAGTGTCACTGCAATGCATATCTTAGCAACCAGTTTCATTTCTGAAGAGTAGTGTTATGATCCTGGCTAGTGGCCATTGCAAAATGAACAAAACATTTTACAAGGTCAAACAGGGTTTGTAAAGGAAGGCTAACACTATGAGACCTTTAATGAGTGTGCAATGTAATACAGTATATTCTTCTACAGGCATTGAGCTTTCCAAGGATTTTCAGAAGAAGAAAATACTTTTGATGTAGTTGAAAGGGGATATTTATTTACTTTACTATGTACATTTGAGTTTGGGCCCAATTTGTTTTCAAGGATTAAAGCATTATATTCTATACCAGAAGCAACTGTTTTTGTAAATAATATAAACTCTGAATGATTTGCTTTAGAGGGTGAAACTCAGCAGAGCTGCCCAGTGTCATTCATTCTATTTATCACTGACTGTAACGGAGGGAGTAGAAGAAAAAATATCTCTATTAAAAAAGCATGGTACTATATATTTACGTTTACATATTTACAGACAATGTAGTATAGTGGTTAAGACTTTGGACCTCAAACCCTGATGTTATGGGTACAAGTCCTGCTGCTGACACTGTGTGACCATGAACAAGTCACTTGACCTGCCTGTGTTCCTATTGAAAACCAAAAAGAAATATAACCAATTGTATTATAAATGTCGTATGTCATCCTGGATAAAGAAGTCAGCCAAATAAATAAATGTAAATGGTACTATATATTGATGATTCATATTCACCATTACCAAATGTATCAGGTAGGTATATTAGATGAATTTTATAGAATTTCCAGGTTTAGGATTAACTTATATAAGCACTTATTGTAATATTTCACATAAACTTTCATATATCAGTTTTATCTGACTGGTTGAAAACCATTTAAAATCTTGAAACCACAGTCACAAAAAATGTAAAGATACAAGGATTATTTAAGTCAAATAGACATAACTAAGGGAAAACTAGATGGACATCTACTCACTATATGTTTGCTGGAAGAATTAATATTGTCCAAATAAACATCCTTCCAATGTTTTTGTATATATATGATTAGAGTACTCCTATTTCTCTCTCCCATATATACTAATAAATTACTCTTGGGGAAAAAAATTATAAACAGTTTGCAGATTACAAAGATCTAAAGCAAAGGGGGCAATGCATCACCTAACTTCAAATTCTACTTCTGGGATATGAATATACAGTATGTATTCTAAGACTTTGCAGAGAAACAGGCAGAAATTATATTGTACTGACGTTGATTTTCGTATGTGAATTTATACTGGCGCTGTTAGTTAGAGTAAGATTGGGGTGGGGGGCGAGGGAGGCCGTGAACGTGACTGAGAGAATAAAACTGAAAAAAAACAAACTTTTAGAAAAGCCATACATTTACAGCTAATCTGACGCTGTTCGTTTTCAAATAATATTGCATTAGTGCAATGATGTTTTCTGATTGGTACAATTCAGGTCATAAAATGATTTCTTCAAAATGTCATATATATTTGTTTGTTTCTTTTTTGCCCAGTGCTGCGTTGACATCATGCACCAGAAGGCGTGAGCTTATTCAGTGCGCGCAGAAGCATGCAGGTGGCCGGTTGCTTACGCTATAACATGCTTGACTTGACAGCGATCAACGCACATGTACTATACAAGGCATGCACAGGGGCCACTGAGAAAAGAAGAGTGTTCTTTGCTCACCTTGCAGAGGAGCTTAGTTGTCGCTTCTTACAAGAAAAGGCGATGGGTAAAGCAAAATAGGATGCAACATTGACAAGCTTCTGTTCCAAGACCGCCGCTTCCCCAGCCCATTCATTGTAATAGTAACCACAGCACAGAGAGAAGTGTGTACATTGGTACACATGTTGTAAACGTAGAAAGGACGGCCCTTGGTTGTGTGTGAACTGTTAACATTTGAATCTGATGATTGCCTATAGCGCGGAACTGACCTCTCTGTACTATTCTTTCCTCTGCATGTCCTGGAGTACAAAAGAAACAACCCCATGCGCCCAAACGTGTACATTGGCAAGATCGAAAAAAAAAAATAAAAGCTCAAGATGTTATGCGAATGAATGTGAATAATATGTGTAATGTTGCATCCGTGCCACTATGTTTTCCTAAATGTACTATGCAGGTCATAAAATTAGTTATTCCAAATATAATATATACCTATGTCTCTGTTTTTTCTGTTTTTTTGTCAGTGCGGCTTTGAGCAGGAACACTCAATAAAACTAAGTTAAAAAAAAATTCAAGTGACGGTGAGATACGAAGAAGGCAGATTCACCAGCATTTGTGTGTCAGCTTTTAACCCTCCAGATCAGAGAATTTCCAGTTCCATTGTTTCAAAACACCATTCACATCTACAGTTATTCCCAGTTTCAGATAAAAAGTAACCGCGTCAGATCTGGGGCAGAGGGGTGGGTGTTGTATCGTGATCGTCACTGAGAGAGTACAAGTGAAAAAAAAATGCTAATTTTTATAAGTACTATAAATTTACACTGGCTGTTACGGACATAAATCAAATGTATGTTTTTATTGTATAATACTACTCACTACTCTAAAAGGTAAATTTGCCCGGGAGCTGGTTTCAAACTCACAACCTCCTGATAATAAATCGGCAGCTCTAACCACAGCACCACGGAAGCTGTTGTATCATACTTGCACCTTTTGTGAAAGTGTTTATTTGATATTTGGCCATCAGCCTTCACATATTATACAGTTCATGTCTACATTTTGTTATTTATTACTAAAACATGAAAAAGTTTCTGTTTTAACGATGTGTTTACATAGATTGTTGTAGACGCAAAACACACATCAAATTATTTCCCCTTACAATTCTGAGTAGCTCACTCCCAGATAATCAATCAAGGCAGGAACTGGGAGAACTTCTTGCCTGTTCTGAGGCAGTGGGGGGATGGTATAGCAGGCTGCTTGCTGCTTATCGACACATTTAGAAGACAAAAGATGCTGACGGAGAGGTGTGAAGGGATTTAAGGTTGGCCGAATTTTTTTGTTGGCTCTGGTAATTCTACTGTAGTGTTAAACATCCAGCCAATCATTTCTTTTATTATGTGTAAGTCACAAATTTTGCTAAAAGACACCTACCAGGTTTTCCTAAGCTGCCTTTAATGTCAGTGACAGAAGCTACATTATTTTGTGATAATGAAGACATAAGCAGTATATCTGGACTGTTTGTCAAAAACATTCCTTCTTAGATGATTTAAGGCAACACTGGTAAAGGAAGATTTCAATAAAACTTTCAGGCTGAAAGGAACTCTGTCATTGACAATATGTACACTTGATCAATTTGTGCATTGTATGCTGTAACTCACACTCCTCTTTCAACTTCTAAAATATATATAACTAGGCCAAGTCTCTAAATATGAGGAATACTCTCAGGTATCTGCCTTGCTCTTCTATACATTTTTTGTCACTGTCCCAGACTCCAACAATACTGAGAAGAGAGGGACCAGTCTCTCAAAGGTCTTCATGCAGAAAGTACTGCAACCAGCATAACTCCCAATCCATATATTGCATAGTGTAAAATCTGTTGCTGTATCTCTCTCACTACAATGCTCACGTTGCCTCATTTTACTCAACTGACAGGCTCCCAAATCACACACTACTAGCATGAACATGAATAAAGCCGTGTCAGAAATTTATTGAAATGGTCCTTAGATATTTTATTGTCTTCGAGTGATAACCCAATAGGGTATTCAATTTCAGTTAATATTTCTCCAGATGTATTGGGGATAGTGTTGAACTTGAATTTGATATGAAATATATCACTTCTTGTAAGTTCAAGTGCTCTTTCACATTATTTGATTAGATTAGATACACTTTATTAATCCCTTAGGTAAATTCAAATGCAAACAGCCACAGAAACATTAACAATAATACAGACTCATAATATAAAATACAACCAATCAATGAATTAATACAAAATAAATGAATTTAAAAAATAAACTTAACAAGTACACTGGGTAGAAGCATTGAATTACCTGATAGTAATGTGTAGAAAGAACCTCAGAGTCACTTCTTAGCACACTGTGCTTTATGAATGAGCCGGTGGCTAAAAGTGCTAGAAAAGAGCGCCTCCTGGAGATGATGGAGGGGATTTTTCATGATGGCATCCAGTTTTGCTATCATCCTTTTTTCCATAACAGCTTCACATGTATCCAAAGTTCACCTTGTGATGGAGCGGGCTTTCCTGATAAGATTGTTCAGGCATTGTGCTTCTGCTTGTGCTCAGGTTGCTTCCCCAGAAGACTGCAGCATAAAACTCCACACTGGCTACTATGGACTGGTAGAACATTTACAGCAGCTTGCTGCACACATCAAAAGACCTGAATCTCTTTAGCAAGTACAGCCTGCCCTGTGCTTTCTTGTAGAGTGCCACTGTGCTATCAGACCATTATTATTAAATATTGTAATATATTGTTATAAAACTAACAAAGGAGATTAAAAAAAGGAAATTATTGTTGGGATGTTGCAGACTTACGATATGTACCCACTCCCTAAACACAGTGTGCCTCACACTGTCATGGCCTTCTTTGATCCAAGAAGAAAATGTTACATTACCAAAGAAATGTATAAATGGCATGAAAATATGCTCTGCTAACTGCAACATATGAGCACAGACACTTCAGGTCTTAAAATGCACCACTTTTTCTGTTTCTTTATTTTAGCCCTCACACTTACATGCTATTTTTTCATATACTGCCATGTGCTTGATGACTAACAGCTTTTAAATAAATTAACACTTGCATGTGTGCTTTGCACCATGAAAGCATATAAAGTGGCTGCAATTTCTATTGAAAATACAGCATACAGTGTATTTCTAGTATTGATCAATACTGTTGCTAGCATGAGAGAGAGGAAGAAGAAGAATTTCAACATGGACAGCAATTGTCACAGCTATGGAAAAAGGGATACTTCTAATAATAACTTCTCAATAACATTGGGAGTCAAGTCTGTCTACTCAAAATGCCAATTTAGCTCTTGACAGGTAGTCAGCGTCTTTGTATCCTAAGACATTTTTATTCTAGGGAATATATATCATAGTAAGCAACATTCAGGGATGGCAGCAAAACCAAACTTGAGACTCATTTAGTCAATCTGTACAGCAAAAGAGTGCATTCACAAGATTTTAAAAAATATAGATGCCAGTGACTAACATGAAAGAGGTCACTGAATAGCTAGAAATTAATCATCTTGTCAAGACTTCAGACTACAGTCAACTGTTTAAAGTATCTCCTGTACATTCTATCTCTTGATAACAGCATCAAAGAATATTTTCATATACTACACAGGTGATTATACTGTACAATGTGTTTATGAGCTTCCACCAATTGCATTCTTCACTGTCAGTGTAGCCCTAACTGCCATTCTCGCCCAAACAGTTTCTACCTCTGACCACAAATACCGCAATGTACAACATAAAATACACTGCCAAATAAACATATACAAAGCTCTAATGGATGAAAAATACATTCAAAACCTCAGTGGGGGAATAGTTTAAATAAATGTAACACTAATTATGCTGTGAAGTCTGCTTGAGCACTTCAGCTAACTGAATAATTTTAATTTCATCTTATGAATAATAGACTATACAGTTGTAGTATTTGTTTAATTTTCATGTTTTTTCAACTCCTACATATTAAGTTCTAATACAATATGGGACTGTTTACCTGAGGTACCATCTGCACTATAGCTATCTAAGTCCAGACCTCATTTTTTAACAAAAAATATGTTTTATCCCGTATGATGTCTTTTACACATAGTATGATATTTTTATAAAAACTACTTCACCTCTGCCTATATAAGTACAAGTATGACCAGAATGTAGAAGAGGTGCTGTTCAGTACTGTAGGGTCTGAGTGGGAGAGAGCTTGAGCTTAGGTGATGTCACTAGGAAGCGCTCCATTTTCCACTGCTTAATCTTACTCTATGTAAGCAGCCGTTGGGGGGTCCTCTTTAGCTTAAACTTTAGGGATGTTGCTTCTGAAGGCTCATGTGCAACATCTACAGTTTGCTATCTGCAGGTTTGATTGTGAAGATGATGAGATGAGTGGTCAAGTATGGGATATTTTTATTTAAATATTACAAACTAGAATTAGAAACTTGTGAATTTTCCCTTTGGATTAATAAAGTATCTATCTATCTATCTAGAAACACATATCAGAAACAGCAACTCTTTTTTTCAGCAGTTAATGAAGATATAACACACAAGGCAATTTAACTGCAGATCAATAAAATGGCTAAGTACCTTATGGTTCTGTGCATTGCATAAATACATGTTATTGACATTACTCAAATAAAAAAGCCCCTTTTGAATTGCCTTATTTGATTGTAAATGTACTAGTCTGTGAATGTCATATTTCAAACGCTTAAAAAATTACAACATATTCAGTAGCAATGTGACTTGTGTAATGTGCGGAAAGTAAGTAAAAGAACATACCTTAGAGCTGCTAGAATATACATTTATATGCAAAGTTATATTTTGCATTTATCAACCAAAAAGTAAGCAGGAGCTTCTGCCAGTGGTGGGAGCCCCTAGTTTGAATGACACTCTTGATTAGGTTTCTTTTGGAGAAGTATATTCTGCAAACCATCAAACACACTAGTGCTGTTCCAAGATTCGCTGCGTCATCAACTTCATACAGAAATCCTGCAGATGCACACAAACACAAGTTGACAGAAACCATTTTCCTAATTGTTAGACATTTTCTACTGTTAACTGACTGGGCAGTGTATGGCTTCAACTAATTGCATGTTTTTTTTTGCAATTCTGTAGTCATCAGAAAATGCCAAGGGGACAGATAATCCAACCTCCCTCCTGCTTCTGTATTTTCAAGGAATGAGGACTGCCTAGATGATCCTAAAGGGTTTTTGAAAGCAACCTGACTTTTACGCATTGATTCTACTCTATATGCAGTTCATTAGTGTGAATACCATGCCATACTTACCTATTTGCATAATTAGTGTTTCTAATTTACTGGCTGATCCCCAATTGCACAAAATACTATTTTATTTTTTATCTCATTATTGAAAAGTGAACAATATGAACAATTGTACGAATTATAAAGAAGTTAAATGCAATTAATTATTGAGGTGTGAATATCTTTAATATAGATTTTCACTCATTATTTTACATACAGTGCATACAAATATGACAAATATATTTAAAAATGACAATGTGCTTTCATCCTAATCATTCTATTTAGTAGTAACTGAGCTACCGCTTCAGTAAAATTTTTCAAGGAAAAGAACACAGCATGGTTGTTCCCAAGTCATCCTGAAACGTCACAGTTTTTTCTTTTACCTTACATTTTTTTTAACCTCCCCCCCCCTCCCATGCGTGAAATTGTTATAAGTTTACTAACTTAGAACAAATAGTTTGTATAATTAATAATTTTAGCTTCATGGAACACAACTGTATTTGTGTATTTCTTTTTATTTATTTTATTTGAAAAAAAGCAACAATTAAGTATACCATTAACTCAAACTTCTAAAACAGGGGTGTCAAACTCATTTTGGTTCAGGGGCCACATACAGCCTAATTAGATGTCAAGTGGGCCGGAGCAGTACAATCATAACATAATTACCTATAAATAATAATAAGTCCATATTTTTTCACATTGTTTTCATGCAAAGAAGTACAAGTACAATAGAAAATCTTCATATTTCATTAAATATCCTTTTACAAAACATATCAACATATCAAAACATATGAACAACCTCAGATTTCTTAAGACGAGTGTTTGCACAAATACAAACAAAACTTTAAGTCAAAGGTATTTGGAACTGAAAAATATAGTATTTTTAAAATTTATGGCATTGCATGAACAATAGGATTCCACCAAACCAAACTCTTTTGTAGTGAAGCTGTTGACTTACATTAAATTGAACATTTTTTAACTATTTCTACAGCAAGAATTCATTTTCACAGAACTGTATTCTTTAAGTGCAATCGGTGTCTGAAGCAACATTTTAAAGGAGTTAGTCACGTCTAGACTACTTTGTTTTTGCTCCTGAAACTTGGCATCTTTTGGTCTGCACAAGTACATTAATATCAGGCGTCATGTCCTGACTAGCAGCCAATCTCAGAATGTCATCTGAGTTCTTGTGTGTGAGCCTTGAGCACAATTTTGTTTTATTGATGTTCATTACTGAGAAAACTTGTTCACAAAGGTAGGTTGTCCCAAACATGCACAAATTTTTTGTAGCCAGGGCTGTTAATTTGGGATACCCTGGCAAGAGATATTGATAAAATCTGTCCAAGCCCACTGAGGCAAACTTGTCCTTCAAATCTGCATCATTGCAAATCAGTTATCTCTAGTTAGATGTCAACAGGCACATCAGAAGCTTTGACTGTGAAGGGTGAGTGAGAAACTGCAAATTCTGTCTTGAGTTCACCAAACATCTGAAACCGTTTCTCAAACTCACACAGGAATCCTGCAATCTTGTCTTTATACTGTTTCATGTCCGCATTAATGCCTGTTGCACATACCTATCTTAGGCAAGGGAAATATGCAGGGTCACCACTTGACAGCTGTGTCTCCCACAAAGTCAGCTTCAACTTGAATGCACGTATGCTGTCATAAAACTGTGTGACAACTTTTTTGCGGCCTTGCAACATTTTGTTTAAAATATTCAAGTGCTCTGTAATATCCACCAGAAATGCAAGGTCCTGCAGCCATTCCTGACATTGTAATTCCATCACTGGATTTCCTTTTTTCTCCATGAATTGTCCGATTTCCTTGCGTAGATCAAAGAAACGCCTCAACACAGCACCTCTGCTTAACCATCTTACTTCAGTGTGGTATGGCAGGGTATTAGTAACGTGATTGTCACTGAGAAGGCAGTCAAACTGACGATGATTCAGGCCTCTCGCTCAGATGAAATTAACAGTTCGGACAACCACCTCCATGACGTGATGGCGTGCTATCTGTAGCCAGGCTGACGGCGCAGGACCAGTCCACCCAAATCTGTCCAGCGCACCAACCAAAGAACTCCTCAGTGATGGTCAATGTCTCGTCAACTCCACAAATAAATATGGCCAGTTGAGCAACGTCTGTAATGTCAGTGCTCTCATCATTTGCAACAGAAAATGCAAGAAATGACTTGACCTTGTGTTTCAACTGCCTGTTTAAATCAGCCGATAGTTCCAATATCCTCTCTGCCATAGTATTTCTCATCAGACTGATGTTGGCAAATGCTTGTCGCTTCTCAGGACACAAAAGTTCTGCAGCCTTCAACATGCATCTTTTAACGAACTCACCGTCGGAATACAGCTTTGATGCTAATGCTATTTCATTAGCCATTACGTATGTGGCTTTTACTGCTGCTTCACTGACTTCTCGGCTCTGGGTGAAAATTGACTGCTGTTTCCTCAGACCTACCAGCAATTCATTTATCTTCTCTCTCCTCAGTCGTCCTTGTAAGATGTCATATTTTCCACCATGATGAGTCTCATAGTGGCACCGAATATTATATTCATTGAGCACCGACACTTGTTGATTACACACCAAGCACACAGGTTTCCCATTTATCTCTGTGAATAAATAGGAAGCGGTCCATTTCTCTTGGAAAACCCTACACTCGGTATCCACTTTTCTCCTTTTTGACAAAGACATTTTGGCTAATGAGGGTGTCAAGGTGAGTAGAAAATAAGGTAGCCTACACCATAATTAGCAGAGGGTGCATTGCTACCATCTGCTGTTCAGACTGAGTGGCAGAGTTGCCGCTTCTTTTACTCTAATTAAAAAAGTGCACCCCTCCCCTTTGACTAACGCAGTGCACCCCTCTCCTCTGACTAACACCCTAGCGGACAATTTAGGAATTGCACTTTATTACGAATTTCAAGTTTGTGTCTTTTATGAATTTTTTTACATTAAAAATTCATCCATCGGGCCGGATTGAACCCCCTAGCGGTCCGGTTTTGTCCAGCAGGCCGTACGTTTGACATCTCTGTTCTAAAAGAAATGACTTTACAGTGATCCCTCCTCAATCGCGGGGGTTGCATTCCAGAACCCCCCGCAAAAGGTGAAAATCCACGAAGTAAAAACCATGTGTTTATATGGTTATTTTTATATATTTTAAGCCCTTATAAACTCTCCCACACTCTTATAAACATTTCCAGCACAGTTATACAGCATAAACCCTTTATATTCTCTTAGATATTAGGTAAGGTTCGTTGAAATGATGTATGTAAACACACTGTTTATATACAGTAAAACCTTAAGGTTATTTTAAAGATAGCGAGCGTCTCCGATATCACATATGTTACAGCCATTATGATAGACAGGCCACCAGCAATAAATACGTACAATGCAAGAAAAATTGTATACAGTAAAATGTGTGTACAGTTACACTAAACGTACGTACATGTACTAAGTACGTAGAAAATTAGTTATAGGTACTACCAACAATGACATGACAACTTGTCCGAAAATGATAAGTTTAATTTTAACAAAGGAGAGTGTTACAGCTCTTCTAAAGGAACCTCTTCAGGCGACTGTGTAGCACCGCTGTTGTCGTCTGGAGTTTCTTCTTCCACTGAAGGCGTACTAGGCGGTGTTTTGTGGGTAAGGTACATCGTGATGGGCAGTTGCTGACGCTGCTTTTTCATTTGTGTAAGGAGGTTTTTATACATTTCCGTGGCGTCGTCAAGAGCATTTCTAAATTGCAAAGAACGAATCATTTGCGGGTCCAATTCTTCAACTGATATCTGGAGATCTTGTGCCATTCGTAGAATGGTTGCGAGATGCTTGAGAGTTAGGCCATCGTCTTCTTCCTGTGCTGGGTCCTCTTGTTCCTTATCTTCCTCGCTCACTGACTTGGTCATCTTGGCCAAATCTTTGTCGCACAGCATCTCGGAGTGGGCATCGAGCAGCTCATTGATGAAACTTAACTCTTTGCACAGTGAAACACGTTGATGCTGAATGAGTGAGACGAGATTTCCTGGTTAACACAAAGCGGAATTGAATTCTGCGCTCCGTTGCTGAGCCAATCAGTACCCAGGAACTTAACCGCGTGCTCTGATTGGGTAGCTTCTCAGCCATCCGCCAATAGTGTCCCTTGTATGAAATCTACTGGGCAAACCAACTGAGGAAGCATGTACCAGAAGTAAAATGACCCATTGTCCGCAGAAACCTGCGAACCAGTGAAACATTCACAATATATATTTAAATATGCTTACATATAAAATCTGAGATAGAGTGAAGCTGCAAAAGTCGAAGCACAGTATAGCGAGGGATTACTGTATAGTCAAATTCAAAAAAGTAGAAAAGAAAAAAAACACATCAGAACATGCCTTTATTAACTTTAATTTACTATTAAGGGGCTTTGCCCCCTGCTCACTTCGCTCGCCGACCCCTGAACCTGTGCTACATGCTAGCCACTTTGTGGTTCTGCCGCTTGCGTATAGGGATGTACAATTTAAACAGATTTTTAATTTCATGGGAATTGTTACATATGCATAATAGAGCTAACTATTTTACATTACAGCAAGTAATTAACCATATTAAAAAATAGTAAAAAGTAATAATTTGAAAGTAAATTATGTACCATGTTGCGTTAGAGTTATTTGTTGCGTAATACGATTTCATTCTGTTTGGCTTTGAAATAAAAATCCAAATACTTATTAAACTTACACTTTTACTGTAAAACTTCAGTAAAAACAATTTTTTTAATTAAATTTACCTCAATATCGCATTGAATTTTGATTCTGTGTTTGGAGTTTCATTGTGACAATGAAACGTATAACTGCCCGTGACTGAATTTTGTTCTTTCTCTCTATTAAATAAAATGGCTTTTTTGAATGTTTGGCTATGAGATTTGTTAATTGTCTTTGCAAAAGTTATTCTAAAGGAAAACCGTTAATGTTTTAATACGAATGGCATATCAAGATCTCCTTTGTTGACTAATGTCATTTATAATTTTAACATATAAAGCATTAAATGGCCAAGGTCCGGCTTACTTGTCTGAACTTATCATGACTTACAAACCTGAGCGCACATTAAGATCTCAAGATGCCGGTCTGCTTATGATTCCAAGGATTAATAAAATAACAGTGGGAGGTCGAGCTTTTAGTTACAGGGCCCCTAAACTGTGGAATGGTCTTCCTGCTTCTATAAGAGATGCCCCTTCGGTCCCAGCCTTTAAATCCCGGCTGAAGACTTACTACTTCAGTTTAGCATATCCTGACTAGAGCTGCTGATTAACTGTACATACTGCATCTCTGTTGTTAGTCATTAGCACTAAAACATAAGTAACATGATAAGTATAATTGAATACTAACCCTCACCTATTCTGTTTCTGTTCTCGGTACTCAAATGTGGCAATTGGTGCCACGGCCCACCTGCCAAGTTGTTTGCCTTCCTATGGTAAAGTCATCCCTGGTGGAGGATCACAGGAATCATGGGAAAGAGGGGCCCTTTCATCGGATTGGCTGGCCGAGCAACGTTTCAGCCGTGGAATGGCCAAATGGGGAGGCAGCTTGACGGATGAGGTCTCCAGCACTCTAAAAATATCAAAATCTTATTATATGATATCATCTACTGTTAAATTCTGCTCTGTACTTCTAAAATTTTTATTATTATGCTTTATTAAGGATTTGTTCTGTTCTGTGTATTGTATTGTATTGAACCCCTTCTTTTGACACCCACTGCACGCCCAACCTACCTGGAAAGGGGTCTCTCTTTGAACTGCCTTTTCCGAGGTTTCTTCCATTTTTCCCTACAAGGTTTTTTTGGGAGTTTTTCCTTGTCTTCTTAGAGAGTCAAGGCTGGGGGGTTGTCAAGAGGCAGGGCCTGTTAAAGCCCATTGTGGCACTTCCTGTGTGATTTTGGGCTATACAAAAATAAACTGTATTGTATTGTATTGTATTGTAATGTTATCCGCAGAAGATTTACTACATTACCTTTCTTGGATACATCCTTCTTTCTACAGTAATTCGTGCAATGGAGGACCTGACGGTGTTAATGGTTGCAGATGTTCTTCGGGATATTGTAAGTTGATGTTTTCATGTTCTGCATGATCACCATCAACTGTTTCAGCATAGTCTATTGATATGGAATAAACCAATTTGCTGTGTAACCGATTGACATTTTTGGTGTTAATTCGTTTGACTTAATTGTTTCTCGGTGCTAGGATTGCCTGTGTACTCATTTCTTCTGCTGATAACCTATTGTGATGAAATTCTTCAATAAGATTTGGACATAATACGTCTTCTTTAATTGGGACTTAAAGTGATGAAAACGTTAAAATTTATAAAAGCAGAGAGAGCAGGAACTGTGTCTGTCAAAAGCATTCACACGAATGAGAGGTGAGAGTACCGTGTGCGTGGTTGAATACGGTTGACTTGATCTCATGGCCGAAGTCTCGTTTCATGGGGACTTGAAAAAAATCTCTTGAAAAAAGTCTTGTCTTGTCCCAGGATTTTTTTATATAATAGTGATATATATTTTACTTTAGCTTCTCAACAATATGGAACAACCCAAATTAATAACACAATAATTTATTTAGTTGTCATTTTCCATGGACAGTATAGTTTTAAACATTTGTCATTTTGTAATGATTGTATGAGATTAATTTACAGTAAACAGTTGATATGTTAAAAAATAGTCAAAAACTTCCTCTGAGGTTGAGATTGTTATAGATCTGGAAATAAAAAAACTCAACAACATTACACTAAGCTTCATCTTTAGCCTAATATGGATCCTGCTAATAGGTGATGGTTAATTGTCTCTCAGTTACCAAGCATGACTTGCCTTAATCTCCCTTGGTGGAACTGAAACTGTCTAAAATATGTTTGGTTTGTTCAATTAAGCGAGACCTAAGCCAGGCTTGCTTCATGGAATACCCCACAACCCCAGAACTGTGCTAATGGCGCCACCTTTTTGATTTGTTTTATTTTTATTATCATTTTATTCTGTAGTTATATTTTCCTATTTTTAAGTGTGTCTGTTGAAGCTGGGTCCTAAGTGAGTGGGCCTGCAATACTGCTTGTTGCTCAGATGCTGCTATTAATTAGACTCCAGTCTCTTCAATAGACCAGATAAAACAGAGACCACTGAACTGACGTTAATTACCATGTTAAGATTAGGCTGTGTTGTTTGATTCATTTTGGATTTCTAACTTCAGGTTTTGGGTCTTAAAGTTTAAATATGTGTGAAATATTTCTGAATTTTGGAAATATAATTTTGATCTAATTCATATTTATTTTAATAACGTTTAAGTTATTTCTGTATTAAGAGTAAAATGTATTTATTTTAGTATTTTATCTCTTTGGATTTTGGTTTGGTATTTAAATTTCTTGTTACTTTAGATTTAATTGAATGCTTATTTGTTCATTATTCTTTGTTTATTTTAATTAATTCAATTATTTCTAGTTTCTCTATTCTGTGAAATAAAATCAACGTTTCTTTAAATTAGTAATCTAACTTGGGTTTTGTAATTGGAGAATCCATGTAGCATGGGAATTTTTCTTATATCCTACACCCTGGTGGAGTTTTTGAGGCAACTGTGACCACTATGTGTGAGGGCATACTGGGAATACTGATTGTACTATTAGATCACATAAAGAAAATGCCAGATAATTTACACTTATTCTAGGACTGCAGGATAGCAGCTGTGAGGAAATATTGAAGGAGTGAAATCTTTTCAGCCTACTGAGACAAACATAGTGATACCTCATTACTCTCCATAACCTAATGATGTATCCATGCAGTGAAAAAATATCTGCAGTGTTTGTAATATTAAGTGCATTTATAGATTACATTTAGTACCTATGAAAGAAACTCAGAATCATTCCTGTTATTTCTTCTAACTAAATTAAACAAACTGAGTAATTTGTTTATTTAGCCATATTTAGTATTTTATAAGTCATACTGAATTAAAGATTCAATAAAATATTTGGTTCTAAAGTACAGGTATTTATTTCCACATTTATTTATATAAATAGACTAAATAAATCCCAGCAAGCTTGGCCAGAATCAAAAACAGATGGTGATTTAGTTGTCCAGGTGTGGAATTTGAGACCTTTGATTTATTGTAACTATCTGTATCCTGGCAATAAACAGACTTTGAGGTTGAATATTTCATAAGTGTATGCTAATGAAATCAGATGTACAAAACAGTGCACATAATCAAGTATTGCATAAGTTATTATAGTCAAACTGAGCCTAGTGCACTTTAATAAACAAGCACGAATATTGTACTTTTAGCAGTCAAAATATATGCTTTATAAGCAGTGGCATTATTAATAAGTTCAGTTGTGTATCATATCAAAGAGTCGTTTAATTACCTGTCGAAGTTGGCACCTTTTTCAGCTACCCTGACATGTTTATTACCATGCTTAAAATATGTTATGCTGAACTTTCCTGCTAATGAGCTTGGTAAAGAATATGTAAAATGATACAGTCAGTAGCATACATTTAACTAGCTTGAAAATAGTGTTAGGAATAAAGCACTTGATTGCAGCTAAACTTATTAGTGTAAACAAACACATTTAGTTAATTTTATGTATAATGACTCTCTGCATGAGAGAATGGACAATGCCGAACACAAAATAGCATTTTCTCAGAGACCTCATGTATTCTTTCAATTAAAGAAACTAATGTGGACTATTGGCAGTTATGGGACATTTGGGCTTTCTGTATAGTTGTTTTTTTAAAGTTCTAACAAGGCCTGGCATCTGGTAGTGATGGAGTATAGTCCTAATATCTTTCCTAGATTAGCTAGTTTAGCCCATTTCCAGTCTCATATTTTAAAAAGTATACAGACAAATGAAGTATATCCTGAAGTCTTGTTGATATGTTCCCAGGGAAATGGGATTTCTCGGTGTTTCTTTGAGCTGGTTCATTCTAAGGTACAAAGCTGGATGTTGGTAGGACTTGGATGCTGTATGAGGCAGTCTGCTAATATTATATTTACATTCACACCTTATATATATTATATTCACACCTTCTAATTTTTCAGCCCCAAGGACTGTCCAACTCTTCAGAACATGATGGGTTATGACATTGTAACTCATTTGACATCACTGTAAAACATCTCAGACAGAGTATCTTTATTACTACATCTACAGTTTTGTTTTCTTTGTATTGGACACATAAAATGTCTAACCCTTTATATAACCTGGGGATTCCTTACTTTTGAAGATGTGGTCAGAGGAAATTCCCTAACCATTGTAATATTTTACTGTTTAACTAATAATGTACCTTTATCAAATTGTTCATATTTTTTCCTGGTGTAATAACTTCTGGCCAAGCAACGTCACATGGAATTATGATACTTGGATAATCTCATTCAGCACTGCTGCCAGTCTTAACTTGAATGTACAGTGTCATTCTGGGTACATAAGCGAGTGTGTAGTCTGACGTTCATACAAGGGATGCTAGGCTGAAGACTGAAAAGTAGAATTTACAGTTTGTGATAGAAAAATAGCCGGAGGCAGAAAAAGGTTTGGGGATAACCACCCTGTATACTGAATATCGGGCCGTAAAACAAAAAACACGTCTTTACAAACGGAGTTCAAAATGGAACTGGCTAACAAGGAATTTTCTGTGGTTTATATATTGCACAAGCAGGACAAGGCAGAGTCATGGAGGCCAGAAAAGGAAGTGATGTCTGTAGAGGTGGGTTCTGGACTGGATAGGACGTTATTAAAGGGCGTCAGAAGTGACATCATCAGTGTGTGGACCAGAGGTGGTGCTACTGGGAGGTATGGTTTTCGCTCAGTCTGCAGAGGGACAAAAAGAGAGAATATTAGAAGGCAGCCCCAATCCCTGGACTGGCTGAGAAATGACACTATGACACTATGAATGAATTGATCCATATTGCCTTTTGTCACACATACAGGCTGTTAGTTGTAGTGAAAGTATGTGTTTGATGTTTCTTGCCACATATTAGGCTTGTCAATACAGATGAGTGTCATTTGAATGAGATAACATGCCTAAGCTTTCTGACTATGTTTATTATTTAATGACCACCGTCTTCCTTTTTTCAATGGATACGTCAAGCAAGATAATGTGTCACATTATGTGTCTATGAATATGACTGACTTCAGTTTACTTTGGTGATCTGCACAGTCCTAAGATCTTAATGATACAGGGCACCTTTGGATGAGATTGAATGGGAAGTTTGCAGGAAGAAAGTGTGGCTGGAAAAAAATTGCACAAAATCCGCTTCCTCAAAAATGTCATACTAATGGCAAAAGGGGGTCTTAGATGATACAAGACAGGCATATCTATTAGGATGACTGCTAGATTTATAACAATTTAGCCAACTGTCAATAAATTTCCTCAATGATAGATTTAAAAAAAATGTGATCTGCTCTGCCTTTTCCCCTTTTTATGCAGCACAGAGGAGCAACAAATAACGTTATATTCCATTATAATATATAAATATAATATCTGAGGTTAATTACAAACGATTAATATGCATTGATAGAACAATGATCAAGTGCTCTGTGGTGCAAACCAGAGGAAAAAAGTGAATATGAAAACTGAATGCACACAGATTGTAAAGAGATGGAATTTCCCTTGAGCATTCGATTTTGCTATACTGCATATTTTAGCCTTTTCTACAGAAACATCAATCTCTATAATACAAAAAATGTAGGGGATTTGGCTCTCCAAAAAGATGCATGGAAATATAATGATGCATTTAAAAAGTTTTCATGGTTTTGTTATCCAAGGAAGTGATCAGCAAAGAAAATAGCCTGCCTTTGCAATACAGGTGCCGATCTTGACAGACATTAAACAAATACAGTGCACTCAGCCGAAAAAATGTATTTAAAAAAAAAAATTAAAGTGACATTTACAGCCAAAAAAATGATTTCAAGGCTTTTGGAGACTCCACCATGGAAATGTGCTCAATGTACTTCTATTATTATATACAATATAGTAGACACAGAAATTACAGAATGTATTATCCTCAGAGGTAAAGAATAATTATTTTGTATTACCAGAGTAATGTGCCTGTCCTAAGAAAAAGTGAGGTTCTGCTTAGGAGGGGGTGCCAAATCTCTTTCTAGCTTGTACAGCATTATTAAAAGAACATTTTGAAATTTTAAATTTATATGCCAATCAAAAGTGTGTTAAACTCCTGTAACATTGTAATATGATGATTTTTTAAAGAAATGTAGGAACTAAAGGGCTAGGTATATCTTCAAAATGATGAATAAAATTGAACCTAAGAATTTGTTTATAATAGTACATTTTATTTATATAGTGCCTTTCTGATGCCCAAAGTAGGGGAGTACAGAACAAGCCTGATGGCTTTTTGGCAGAGATATAATACAGAGAAATATTAAAGTTGACTAATTATTAGGACCATTTTAATTTGAAGAATCAAACTCCTGTTTAAACTGACTAAAGCAGTCATTATTGTATTTCACATATTTTATCACCTTTCTGTTGATATAGTGATACACATGCTTAAATTATTAAAATGCTCTGATTATCTATATAAACATGTTACCAATGTGTATATTTGCCATGACCCTGAATGGATCTGATAAATGAGTTTAATATAAAGTATTGTGTACATACTCCAGAGATTGAGGTTGGAGGTTTTCCCCTCAAAACTCTGATTTTAAACAAAAGGAACATGACCCTAAAGATAAAGAAAATTAGTTTAATCGTCCAAGATGATCCCAAAGGGAAGAGAGAATAATTCAAAAACAAAGGGTCAGAAGGAGAGAAGTGGCAGTTGAAAGGGAGTATGTGTTGTGGTATGTAAAAGTTATATATGTAATAAATTATTCCACCTGACAAAGAGGGCAAAAATCCACTTAGCTGAGCCCACTGAGAGAGTGTTGTTTTGTTTAGTGTGTATGATTCAGTACTTGGTACATTCTACTTAGGTATATTACTTGTTTATTGCTGCTTTAATAAACTCATCTGTTTAAAATACATGTCATTTCAGGCTGTGGCTAGCTGTATGTGACGTTTCCCAATACCTCAAAAATAGATAATTATATTGTACTGAAAAATGATGAAAAATGCGTGGGTTTAAGATGAAAGGTTGTGCTGTGATTGCCAAGAGTCTGCATTAAAGTCCAGACCGATGGACAAGATAAGACCCTCATCGTCTTGAATCTAGAACCTTTTTAATTTTACATTCCAAGTCTCTGTCAGTTTCATGGAGGGGAAATGCTCCTAGAATAAATACTCAAATAAAGAGACAACAGAAATGAAAAGTTGGATTGACTCTAACATGATGAGAGTCAATTTAACATACTCTATCCACTTGTTCCACTATAATGTAGGAAGCAATTTATTGTGGTTCCAGTTCCTGGGACATTGTCTTTAGGTTTGAGGCAGAGCATCTGATTGGATGTTTTTAATTTCCAGCAATGTAAGATATTACAAAATTAAAGTAAAGATTTTGTGGTTTTAAGTCAGTAATTAAATAATTATTAGGAAATTGATTTCCTACATTTTAATTTTGTTTAGCAGAAAGCCAAGAAGTAACACTGATTACTGGTTGAACTCGCATTTGTCCAGCTTTAATGTATAACTGATTCTTCCAGAACAAAACTAGGACCTTTTGAACATGTGCTACATAGGTTTCTAAGTCAGGTAAAAAGATGCATTTATCTTAACACAGTACAAGTTATTCCAAGAACGTCTCTATAAAAATCATTACCAAAGTGCTGTCAGACAAACCCATATGCCACAACCAGATTGAAAACACTGCAAAAATCCAATTTAGTAAAACTTGTGGAAATGTTTAGTTGGGTGAGGAGAGACAAGATTGGAGAAGATTGAAGGTATACTTAACTGCTGTTTTTTTCAGTGCTATGTAATCAAGACAAGTTGCAACAAAGAAAAAATACCATCCCCAACTGGACTATTTGATGGTTTGTAGCTTAGACTGTAGTGAAGTCAGGAAAAAACTTCCCTAGGATTGTAATTAATTTATTATAATGTGGTACTTAAAAAATAGGCTTTACCTAAAAACTATGCCTCAAAGTCTTAATAAAGCCAGAAACAAATCAGCATGGCCCCAGACTTGAGAAGCAGATATTATGTCTTGCGAGGGCCTAAAAGGACTAAACTGAAAATTCACAAAATCAAGTTCACAATGGAAGAATTGTAATTCCAGAGTTGAAAAAAGAAAACCTCAGAAAAGTACTCAAACAAGTGAAATGCAATTCCAAAATCCAAATAGAGGCAAGCAAACATTAGCACTTTAGTAGACACAAATGTCAACATTAGCCCTAAAGCTTTCCTAAACTTGTATAGGCCTGGGGCAGTTCCACCACTCCAACATTAAGGGACACAACCCACTTAGACTCAACATATAAAAACAAGAGACATATACAATAAATAACAAAAGTAAAACAAAATGTAAAACTCTTGTTAAACACGGTAATACTATCCTCTTTGATGTTAACCCGGTGTATCTCTTGGGCTTAAAATTCTATCCAAAAACGGGTAAGCCTGAATGTCTCTCGGGTTAGGCTGTTACGATCCAGTGTAAGTGTTAAGCCAAAATAATGCTTGTGACAATGTTCTGTTATAAATTAGTGGATAAAATAACATAATATTACACAAAAAATCATGAATATCTCTATGCCTTGTGCTGCTCCGTGGTAACTCATCAATATTCAGGGTGGGTTATACCTTTCAACCAAAATACACAAATAATGTGTAAACAAAAAGACATAAAGCCAGTATTAGAACAAAATTAAACTGAACCATTGATTGAATAAAGTGATAGTGATGACAATGTAAATTGTTCATCAGATATTGACACGGATAATGAAATTGATGCATATGGCACTGTGTGACAGAACTATTGTGATATGTGTAGTGACTTCAGTCCTGTAAAGCTGGAGCAGAGTGCAGTATCTACATGACAAAAAGGCAAAATGACTGTGATCGAATGGAAGGACAAGAAAGTTGTTAGTCCAATAAGCACTGTTCACAATGCAGCAGCTGTCAATGTTTGTGTCAGAGGAAATGTGGAAGTCACTAAGCCTTGTACTGTGGTAGCCTACAATAACACATATGCATCCATCCATTATCCAACCCGCTATATCCTAACTACAGGGCCACGGGGGTCTGCTGGAGCCAATCCCAGCCAACACAGGGCGTAAGGCAGGAAACAAACCCCGGGCAGGGCGCCAGCCCACCACAGGGTGCACACACACACACCCACTAGGGACAATTTAGAATCGCCAATGCACCTAACCTGCATGTCTTTGGACTGTGAGAGGAAACAAAATAACACATATTCATCATGCAAATCAGGCACTGATATTTTACCCTGCCATTTGTAAGTAACAAAAAATATAAGAAAAGTAAACAAAGAAACACTTCTACTCTCCTGATTGTGATGCTAGACTGTGCATTGCTGACTGTTTCAAAATATATAACAAGAAGGATATGCACTAACTCAGCATCAGTACAGCAGTGGACACTAAATATACTTTTCCTACTGTGTTCATAATTACATTTTGTATTGACATGTTTCTGTTATACGTAATAACATTTTCTCTATTTGAAAACAAAATTCAGCATTTTTGGCACATTTTCCTGGGGTTAAACATAATGCTAAGGAGGCTGCTAAAAGAATGACACAATACAGAAAGTAGGGATATAAAAACATGTTTAATCACAGAATTCACAACATAACATTCATAAAGCAATAAAAGGAATATAAACATCTTTATGAAGTTCTCAGGTAAAATGCAAATATACAATTTACAATTACAATTCATAATTACATAATAAATACACATTAAGACAAAGATGTGTTAAAACAAACACAAGAGCAAAGTAGTGTGAAGCTAATTAAAGTAAATAGAACCCAGCAAAATCTGTCAATTAAGTAATTGTTAAGCTATGGCCAGTTGATAATGAAGGAGATAAAACCAGAAAGTTCAGTCAGCAACGTCCCTGGAGTAAATAAACATCTGATGGGTCACCACTCAGTTATAACAGAGAAAACATTTTGTAACAAAATTCTGTGACACCTAAATGAATTCAATAGTTTGTAGTCAATAGTTTGAGTTTTAATTTTATGAATAGTAGGATGGGTGTTTAACTTGTATTTGGAAACCAGTGCTGAAGCCATCAAATTTTCTGTGTCATCTGAGTCAACTAATACTTGGATTTCCACTTCATTTCCAGTAGATACTGGAAGTGTTACCAAACAGAACTTAAGTGTTCCAGGCAACAACTTACCTGAATAGTGTTTCAGATTCTTACTGGGTTTTGGATTATACACCATATATTTGCCCATCTTTTTTTAATGAAAAGTCTTGTTCCCAGTATAAGAGTCAAACTAATTATTTCATTTAATATCTCTTCAACTTTAATGTCATCTGAGAGCTCATTTCTCAGTTAATGCATTATCACATCTAAATCCATTGATATTATATATTTACTGATAGATTTGTTCCTGTTTCAACCCTGTTTGTGTCTATGGCAAGCCATATGTGTCTACATCCTTTCTCTTAAAAGCATCAATAACTCAACAAAACTCCCTTCAGAAGTTTTCTAAACTTTAACCATCTGGATTGTCATATAAGGTGATCAGCCAATCCAATCTTTCTCTATTAATATAAAGGGTAATAATAAATGCTGTTTTGAAGTATCTGTGCAAATTTATAATGACTGAGTTGTCCAAAAAGAAGGATGGACTGACTGGGAAGTAGAAAGCAAAAAGGTGGAGAAAACAATAAAATAGTCAAAAAAAGTGCTCCAGGGGCACTCTGATCTTCCTTTGGCAGCACTCCCGAGTGTGGTGGAAGTGCTGTAAGGGTCCCCGGAAATACTCCACATGTTTCCGGGTCCTCTTCCGGCAGCACTACTGGGTGTGGTGGAAGTGCTGCAGTCCATGGCTCGGGGACTGTCCAGGCACCCCCTGGTGGTGACCACGGGCCAAAACAGGGTTGAGCCTCCAATTCGAAGCCTGTGGCCCTGATGCAATCCATGGAGGCTGCCCTCTTGCATCCTGGGGGAGGTATTGTTGTGGATATGTCCTCTTCCCTGGTCCTTCCATCATCAAGCCGTCCCAGCCAGGCAAGGGTCCCAGCCATCCACCACACTAGAAATAACATGGGAACTAATGGTACTCTCAATAAGCTGTGGTCCAACAAGGTGATGTAATTATGTCACAACACAAGAAAATCAAATGTAAATATACTACAATTAATAAGAAATGACGGACACAATCCAAAAGTTAATATTCAGGGTACAGTAATGGCACAGATGAGCTTGGTTGTAACTCAAAAATTAGAGATTGTTTAAGAAAGCACCTATTGTTACAGCACAGGAAATTTTTATAATTTTATTCTACCTTAGACAAATATTCTCTTTAAGGTCACATATTATTTTCTACTGTTATTAATCCTATACTGTCTTTGAATATCACTATATCTTTAACAATTATTCTCTGAAGAATGCTAGTAATTATTTTGATTATATTTTCATTCTGTTGTAATGCCATTTTGTTTTTAGGTGAGTACCACATCCATGCAACCTTCTGAGACTGTGGATTGATGAATAAAGTGCTTTTAAGTTTCCAGAATAGTTATGAATTAAACATTATTGCAAGCATTATATGACCACAAGTTGTGTAGCATTTTGCAAATTTTCAAGATTTCCCGATCTTGAGCCTGCATCAGGAGCTTGCACATTAGTTGCAACCAATTTCAAAACTAGTTGCTGAACGTAATGGTGAACTTTGAGACCTGCTCTTGCAGATTGTTCTATTTGTTTTTGTAGTGACTTCAGTAAGAAGACAAAAAAATGTATGAGAAAAGACTGGGAGAAAAAATCAGAGATCAACAAGAGGAATAGCAAAACCAGAAGTGCTAAACCAAAAATCAAAACCTAAGTACAGAGTCAAAGTCAATCTGAAAAAGATCCAAAAACAAACTACGTAGATCACAAAGAATGGATCTGATCTCAGATAAATGTGAGACTGTGTGATTCTACTTTTCAAGGGGCTATGCCGATTATCCACTGTTGCATATCCCCAGTGCATTGTGGGAATGATTCCAATGACAATGAGCAACATGCTAACCTTGACATAGCTTTTCTAGGAAGAGAAGCAAAATGGCATTGAACAAAGACAGGAGTACATTGTAAACATCAAAATAAAGAACCAGAATCAAAAATGATTCCAGAAAATAAAAATCCTAGAACATATATTACATAGAGATAATCAGTCAAAGCAAAGGTTGAAGAACTATTAAAAAATTTAAGGGGAAAGCGATGAATTCAAAACAGAGATGTAAGCAAAATTTCTTAACCAGAAAAAGTTTTCTTGCTAATTTATTTATTTTCACAAGAAAGTTTAGATAGTGTACAATACATATAGCCATCTAGAATAACATGGCCATCATGAGGCTATGGGTCATAGAACACCTGTATCAACTGCCTAGCCACCATTTAGCATCATAGCAAACTGAAAATACAAAATGGTAGCACACATGACAATCAAAATCCTAAAATGGTGGCACCCAAACTAATAATACACAAAATGGTGGTTTCCTTAAAAAAATAATTATTCACAATTGCAAAGAAATTATAATAGTAAAATTATGGAGAAAATAATTAAAGACATAAAGTGACAAAGCTGGATCATTATTTGCATACATCTGACTCAGTATAGTTTAAAACATATGATTAAATGCATTAGGCACAGCAGTAGGCACTACTGCAGGTGGGCAGCTGCGCAGCTGCATTCTAATCAAGCACCAAGTTCTTCCCATAATATTTTGAAATTTAAACCTATTGATAATAGAATCCATTTTAAAGTGCAACTAAGTGTGTTGTTGGGAAGATTCCATGAGATGCTGATCGCAACCTTTTCTTAATTTTTACTAAATTGCAACCATTAGCAGACTCAGCACTTCAAACTAAATTTTACAGTTGTACAAATGTAGTCTCCCCTAAAGTGAATTTTTTTTCTTGTTTTAGGATTAAGAGGACAATTTAACACTCTAAAAAATACAATAAATAAAAAGTTAAAGAGTATTTTTTAAAGAAAATGTTACTATATTTATCTTCTACATTATTGGTGTTATATTAATGTTAATGTTATTAATGTTATATTTCAAGAATTGGGCAAAATATTCCCAGAAAAATAACCAGATTTTATAACAAGGATATTTTTCAGAAACAATCATTATTTTTAAGAACCCTTGTTCAGGAAAGAAAACAGTCAAAAATAATTTAAATTAAAATTAAGAATGATGTCCACTTTACATGTGAAGAATGGAAACTCTAAATTAACCAATGAGCCGCTACTAAGTTGGTGAATAGGCAACTCCAGCATAGTTATCCATTAGCTTTTTGATTAGTTACTACTGCATTATTTCTGCACCTTTGATGTTTCTGTATCAATGGAGCTAATAGTAAATACTTTTTCTTATTCTGTAAAGTAAAATGATGATAAAGTGAAATTAAGTATTTTGAAGGTGCAAGACTAGTAATATACAACTGCCATTTACATAGAAAATTTGAGGTGTAGAGATAAAACGAAAACACAGCCTTCTTGGGAGTTGTTTGGCTGTACATAAATATTAGGGCTGTCTCTTCTGCAAGAGACCAAACAGACAGATAGAAGTTAGTCTCCTGAGAGTTTCAATTTTTACAGACACAGCTACCACTTTGTTGGATGGTTAATTTTACAGGCAGAAGACATAGCTATCATTGGGGGAAGACAGGTGCCTAAACCATACTGGACAGCAGTCTCTCAGGAGAGGACAGCCATATCTCAGAAAACTATTACCAGTTTAACAGAACAAGATAGCTGGCTTTCAGGGTTAATGTACCTTTTTCAATAGTACAGGCACAAAAGTAAAACAAAACAAAATAGAATGTCCTCAGCTGTTTTTCCTGGCACTCTTACTCTATGCTGAGTGCCACTCCTACTCTTTGGTGTCACTACCGGTTCAGACAATATCACTTCTGGTTCCGGTGCCAATAATGACATCATTATGTCATATCCAGTTCTGGCACAGATCACATCATTTCCTTTACCAGCCTTTAAAGCCACCATCTTACCTCCATACTATCAGTGCTATTTTGGACTCAAACTTGTGAACATCTCTGTTCAATTTTGCTTCATATTTGCAGCCTGGAAACAATATATGGGTGGCTGCATCAAACCTTCATGATGTCTGTGACTCATCTTTGTGACAATGTTCATCTCAGTTGTTCTTGTCAATGTTGTCCCAGGTTGACTGTTTGACTCCTTCTAGAGATTTGTCACTAGTTATAGAATAGTTGTGTCTGTTGTTCAGATGTGGCTGGAGAACTGGCAATAGTGTTTTAATACCCAAAAGCAGAACAATGGCTATCCTGTTCTGAATTTTTGCTTACTAACATGTTGAGTGTATGGCACATGAAGAATTCTTCTGAGGCACCACATGTTGACACTGTTAATTCTTTTGTTATGGGCGTCACAGTCTATGAAGCAGGATACGAAGCGCATATACCCTATACAATTGCAACCTTATTTTTTAATCATTTCTTTTGTGATGTCATTTAGACACTGGAGTGAAGGAGTAGATGGATGTTGCATAAATGAGAATGTTGAAGGACAGAATAAGAAATGAGACAATCAGAGGTACAACAAAAGTAGGAGAGATATCTAAAAAGTATAGGAAAGTTGGTTGGATTGGTATAGATCTATGATGAGGACAGACTATGAATACAGTATGTGACCAAAGGAATTATGGAAATTATAGTACAGTGGAAGAGAAAGCAGGATTGGCCAAATTGGGGGTGTAAGGATAAAGTAAAATGAGGTGAGACTGGGGAGGATGTGCAGGACCGAACTGTATGGGGAGGATTTATCAGACACATCAATCCCACAGCAAAATGAATGGAAAGAAGAAGAAACAGTCAAGCTCTCTTAGTTACTGCATTATTGTTAAGCATGTCTGCCATTGCATGTGGTGTCATCTAGCCAAATTTTAGTTATAGAAGCTGGTTGCAGTCATAATAACTTGTTATGCACTTTCTGACTTTGATTTTTGAGCTACACTTTAATTTAGAAAGTCAGCTTCCTCTCTATCTTCAGACCTTTGGCCAACTTAACAACTATCATTTTTGCATCCCTTTAAGTGTGCCGGTTATTTTTTAAATTTTTTTCAACCAACTCTGGTAATTATGGCAGATTTAAATCCCTGTGTTCTGGATGACGATCAGCCAGTATTTATACAACATCTACAATGTCCATCTCAGTCTCTACTTACATAAGTCATTAGATCTTGGTAGATGAAAGACCACAGTTTGAATTATCCTACACCAAAAAGTATACAATAAAACAACAAAACATAGAAAGTGGTTTTCTAAACTAAGACACTTAAGGACTAATCTGAATATACTGAATTAGAGCATTATCCCAGAGAAAGGAAAGATTATCAGTAAATCCACTGCAACAGTTTCCATAGATTTATTAAAAAAAATCAAAACTTGTCCAAGTGATAAAGCCCATTGAATCTCTGAATTAAAAGAACTTTTAAATAAAAAAAGTCTATTTAAACATTGGGCCAGAGAAGAATAAAATTGTGCATAAAATTACAATAAGATTAAGGAAGCTAGACACCAAAATAGAACTGTGTTTTTATAATAATGCAAATAAATCCTGGAAGGGATTTCTAATAATTACTTGCATTAAACTCAAGAGGCACTATATGATAGAAAATGAAATTCCTTTGCAAATTATCTGAATACTAATGGTTTTATTTTAGAAGAGAGAAAGCAAGGGATTTTCCAACTGCTGAAGATCTGCCCAGAGGTTATACCTCTTCTGGCCAAAAGAGTTTGGCTATCAAGTAGGGAGGGGTATCTGGGAGGCCCAGTCATTAATGTTTGGCAACATATTCAATTCAACAATTAGTTTGTAGCTTCAGCAGCATGTTCAGTACTATTCAGCCACCTTTGCTGATTAAGAAGTTGATAGAATTCAGGGGTAATGTAAATTAATTCTGTGGTTGTATGCTCATTATGTCAGTCACAAACAGCAAATGATACTTAACTGTACTCTGTCATCCCTAAAACCTATTAATACAAATCCTAAAAATACTGGCAAATGTGAGAAGAAGATTCAGTCCATCAAGCTCAATGGTTATGTAATTTCCGTGAAGTCCCAGTATCTTATTCAGGTATTTCTTGTGGTTTCCTTTTTAACTATATGGACTTATCTAGGAGTATGTTGTGTAAACTTTGGGTTCATATGGATAGATATTGGTACATAACAACTTCTCAACGATCTCTGTTTTGTTGGGGACCAGCTGTTTCCTAGAGTGTTCTTTCACAGAATTAACTCAAACTCGCTTGCTTTAATAAATATGAGGAGATACCCTTTTACATTTAAACACAAGAGATAATAAAGAAAACACCACAAAATGTAAAATTTTGGCTGACTGGTTATCTTCATTGCCTGCATTATTTTCCTGAGAAAGCATTTTTTTTTATTCAGGTAAATTTCACAGTGGCAGCTCTGAGTTTTACTGCTGTAAATGGTGACAGAACATTTAGTCCTAAAAAGAATTTTTAAACTTGTTTTTTCTATTCAGTTTAGAGAAAGAAAATATTTTAAAGACTAAAGATTTATTCCACACATACAGGTTACCGCTTTCATCTTAAGTGCCCCATTCTCCACATTCTGGTTACAGGCAGTATTAGTCTGTGAACAAAAAATACAAAGCAGGAATGATTCTTGGGTTTTGTGTGCTTCCTATTCTCTATTTTTGATCCTTGGTACATGTTGATTTGGGGCAAATGGAATTCAGAACAGATGGGCAACTTTTCTTATTAAGTGTGTGCACAGAAGTTGAACTTTTGGGTAAAAATGCCACAACTTGCAAAGATGGGTTTCTGATACCTCCTTCTGCTGACCAGGGGAAGAACAGGCATCTGCACTGAGATATTTGTGCAGGTCTGCAGAACAAATTTCAACTTAATGTTGAGAATTAGGAAACTTTTTTCTACTATGAATAATTTCTTTAGTTCATAAGATTTTTATTTTTTTAAAATGTAATGTATTAATTTAAGTTTTATTTCTGTGAAAGAGTTTTCCATTCATTTTGTTTTTATTTCTAGCTATGTCACTTCCGCATATTGAAAACCATTGCAAGCAATGAATTGCTATAGAATCTTGCCTGGTTGCAAGGAATCACCTTCCTAATATCATCTGATAAAGTATGATGCAGTGGAATCAGTGGCTTTGTCCGAGATAGGGATTAAACCAGTGAACTAGTAGTTGTGGAAAATTATATATTCCAGATTATGGTTTTGAAACTTTCTTTTGGATAGAAGGCATGTAGCTAGTTTGGAAAACAAAAAGGGTGGTGAGCATCCACAGTGCATTTTTAGGACCATTTCATGTTTTTCATGGTTAGTATAACACAGCCAATTGTTTGAAATAAAATTCTGATCTGCCATACAACAAAAGAGGGCAAAGACAACTTTGTCCATCATTCAGTAGTTTGTCCCTTAGTTGGAAAAAATGCTTCTTGGATTCCATCTATACTAATAAAAGGCAAAGCCCTCAACGACTGACTGACTCATTGCTAATTTTCCAACTTCCCGTGTAGGTAGAAGGCTGAAATTTGGCAGGCTCATTCCTTACAGGTTACTTACAAAAGTTAAGCAGGTTTCATTTCGAAATTCTACGCGCAACGGTCATAACTGAAAACTACTTACATACATATACACGGCCATAGCCTGCAGCTCGGTCGCCGTGTGTGGCGGAGTTGCGTCCCCTATCACCACGCCTCCCATGTAGTTGGCTGCCTGCCTATATTGCATCCTCCATCCCCACGCCTCCAACGTAATTGACTGCCTGCCCATATAAGGCCATCCGTCAGCAGCACTAATCTCTTATTTATAAACAGCGCAAATATATTCACATGTACTTAACCTATATTACAACTATATACACATATAAATTAGACACCCAGACACACACAATCCCCACACGTTTCCCAGTCCTTTATCTGAACTTTCTTCTAAAAGTTTATAATCACACGGCCTGGGAAGTCTGCAGTGAATCCGGCGACCAATCCTGATGTGCGCCGCTGACACGTTTACTTAATTTACATGTAAAGAAGCAGTCTCACCGGCTCGGCGACAGTTTTTTTATTGAAGAATGAAGACTCGGCATTAGCGTCCATCCATGGCCGACGCCCACTCCACAACAGACAAGTAAAGCCGTCAGCTCCGAATATCCCTTTTAGGTTGGTAGGCACCCCTTCTACGTGCACCCAACCGTTCTTATTATGGAGTCTTCCTTGCTTTACCGCTGGTTATGTTATTTTTAAAATGTTTCCTTTTCTTTTTCATAACTTCTTTAACACACTACTTCTCCGGTGGGAAGCGCAGGTATTTTGCTAGGGGAAACCCCTCCTTACTATTTCTGCTACTTCCAATTTTTCCATGCTCATCCTTTACACTGTACTTACAAACGTTAAGTATGTTTCATTTCGTGTTGTGCCCCGTAATGAACTTTTGAAAATAATGTCTTCTTTTTGGCGGTTCCCACCATTACACCATAAGGAAGTTTAGGAACTGAGCTCTCCTTTTGGCGGTTTCATTCCTTATTTCCATTAAAAGAGGATTTATTTCACACACAAGGGCCACCCCCGGTCCCCTTCCTTTTTCTACACGGCTGCTGTCCACACACCTACCACGTGGTTGGCTCCCTGCCTATATACATTAACGACATCCTGTGCTCATGTGCCTCCTCATTCGCTTCCTTACTGCCCTCAGCTGTTCGTGCTCACTGCTCCCTTCTTCTTTACTCCACCGTTTCAAGCCTGTTATTGTTCGCCTTGCTTCACGTCTGCCTGCTGGTGACTCCTGCCTTTTCGTTTACTCCACCGCTTTACTACGAAACTTACAACCACCAAAACTTTGTAATGGCACCAGACTTTAGATCGAATCTCTGCACAAGAACCTCATTGAGGCAACTGTCTTCACTGAAACAGGCTCAGAGAAGACTGTATTTATTCCTCGCATCCCTCTCATACCCTCTGACCTCCCATTCCAGTTCAAACGCCTCCAATTTCCAGTAAGGGTCTGCTTCGCTATTACAATAAATGAGTCACAGGGCCAGACTCTAAAAAAGGTCGGCATTGACTTGACACAAGATTGCTTCTCACATGGCCAACTGTACGTTGCATGCTCAAGAGTAAGCTCAGCAGACATTTTACAGCTTGAGGGCAGAACTGCAAGCGTTGTTTACAAAGAGATCCTTACATCCTAAAAATATGTATTTCTCATACACAACATTTACAATCATACTCATCATTCTCAATACTAAAATAAGCCTACGACAATTACATTGACAATCACGTTACATTATTTTTAAAATTTTACCTTTTTTTCATAACTTCTTTAACACACTACTTCTCTGCTGCGAAGCGCGGGTATTTTGCTAGTCTTTAATATATGTACCAAAATTTCCTCTAGCCTCCTCAAATAAATGACTCACTATTTGAAACAATGGTGTTAAATCCATAATATTGACATGATGTTTGAAGACTTTGGTTAGCTCCCCTTCCCCCAGAAACTATTTTTGACAAAGGAAATTTAATTGCTTTCAGAATGTGTTTTTGTTTCGAAATGTGCTTTGCAGCTCTTTTTTCTGCACATTCTAAAGCTATGCTAGTTTTCTAGCATAGTGTCCAGAACCACATAAAGCATTCTGTGTTATAGTGGGTCCGCGGCTTCCAATAAAAAAGGGTTGGTTTTAAATCCATATAGCTGTGCTGTTCTCCGTGGGTGCGATGGCATGACTGCGGGGAGTTAATAAGGTGAGTGGAGTGAGTCGCACCTGCACGTGTGGGTGTGGTCCTTCTATTTTGCCTCATTGGCTTCCTGCGGAGTGTGATTAAGGCGCTGCACCCACGGAGGCGCGTGGGGATGGGCATGTGTGTGTGTGTATATATATACGGGTTGACACCAGAGAAGGGGAAAAAAGTAGAAAAGAAAAGTAAAGAAAATGAAGGAGCTCGATCGAGAGGAAAAGGTTGACAATGGAGGTTAAAAGTCGGGAATAGTCAGTCTAGGTGGGAGAATCTGGCCACCTATAAAGGAGACACCATGAGCTGGGCCCCACTAAGGAGCGTTTGGTCGATGCGCTCTGGGGGATAGTCTGCCCTACTGAAAACCAGTGAGTGGGGTGAGCAGAGAGGTGTCCTCCCGTGGTATCTGAGGAGCGACTGCGGGTGTGCGAAGCATCAAGGGAGGAGAGCTGACCTCGACAGTCTGGCAGTGACGTCCGGAAGGGGGCCAAGACGGAGGTTAGCTGAAGGAGCTCGTGGCTGTTGGTCTCTGCCGGCTGCGAGTAATGGTGAGCCGGGGAGAGAGTGATGGAGGTGGGCCGGAGAATAACAAGGGAGTGAGAGACTGCATTTTTAACTTCTGCTTTTTTAACCTCTGCTTTTAAAGGATTTATTTGATGGTTTTAACCCCACTGGACAATTGTTTTACAGATTTATTTATTTATTGAACTTTGGACAGTGCACTTTTGCACTTTGTTTTGATGATTGTTTTAATAAAAGCACTATATCACTTGTTGGAATATATCCCCTGGCTTTGAGAGATTTGTCCCCATTTGTCAGCTCATCTCGGTGACATTATTGACGGTGTTGGGTTCAGGGCTCCCAGACAAACGAAGGGAGCAAGGAAGAAAACTCGCATCGCCACACATTCAAGTATTACTAATTCACAATAGAGTATAGGAGGCCCTCAATGTTGTGTTCTCTCCTCTGTATTGCATATTTTATATGCAAATGCACCTAGCTTCATACTCAATGTACACATTTCTCAGATATTGTGTAAGGATATGTTCTTTACAATCATGGCATGTATAATTTTTTTCTCACATGAAATTGTGTTCTAAAGTGAAGAATTGTTTAAAAATGAATATATATATATATATATATATTGTCAAGGATGCCAGGGACAACGACCCAGCCAGGACGCCTTGAGGGACCGGAGGAGGATCTACGCCCACCGTGGATCACGTGGGGGCCACCACCCTGGTTGCTTTGGGGGCCATGGGTTGAGGGCATGGAAGCCCAACCCTGTAGGGGCCCGTGGTCACCACCAGGGGGTGCCCCAGTGCCTTGGGAACCCTGGACCCCAGTACTTCCACCACACCAGGAAGTGCTGGGGGGAAGAGAAGGAGGGACACCCGGAGAGCTTCCGGGAGAACAGCCGGCACTTCCGCCACACTGGGGCGTGTCAGCGGAAGATTGCCAGGGAACACCTGAAGCTCATCCACCAATGGACCATATTTCCCTGGTGCGGGGTGACGGAAAAAGACATTGCCGAACTGCAGCGGGCTCCTGCAGGCTCGCTGTCGCGGAAGACATCTGGGACGGCAGCACGGCGAGGATGGCGCCCCAGAGAGACGGGATCCGGGAGGTAAGTGCCGTGCCCCATGGCGAACGGCTCTGCGGGGGCACACTTACTTTTTATGTTGCAGGCAGGGACTGCCCGGATCCGTGTCGGTGGCAACAGCAGGCCGATCCTCGGGCTGTCATCAGCGCAGAGGCGGCAGCGCGAAGGGCTGCGAAGACGGGGTGGCTGCAGCTCAACAGGCTGCAGCAGCTGGGAAGCTGCTTGGAGCGACGTCACCGCACCAAGAGAAACAGAGCCAAAATGGCCGAGGACCGGAAGTCTCGCTCTGTGGCGGGCACAGGATTGGTTGGTGTATCTGGTGTGCCTGCTGATGATTGGATGGAGGCGGGCCTCAGGAATGTCAATCCCGTGCTGAAGAAGGACCCGATGGGGCTGGAGGAAGGGCCCCGCAGGGGGTGGCCGGAGGATCTGCCTGACGGGAAGGTAGGGCAGCCGTCAGTTAACCCTTTGTGCTTGCCAGCTGCTCTGCGTGAGCTGGAGGAATGCCTGCAGCCCGCAGAGTCGTTTTTGCAGGTGATACGCGTCATCCGTAAGGGATTGAAGAAGCTGGAGGTGAAGGCGATCGCGTCTGTGAAGACGCTGCGACAGTGGGCGGATCGGCGCGGTGCTGGAGACTTCAGCCGGAAAGACGCGGCGGGGAAGGTAAGTGAAGCCATCCCCGTAAAGAATAAGGAAGAATCTGCCGAACTTGGCTGTGATACTAACGATCAGCATCGAGTACGCAGTTCTCCAACAACAGACGCGGCAGGGAGTGCTGTGCGCGAGGTGAGGAGGGAGACATCGCAGGGGCTGGCAGGACAAGGGCTGATGAGTGCCCTGGGTCCTAGCGCCCTACGCTCCGAGCCCGCGGCAGTCTCCTGTCGCTCTGTAGGGACGCAGATGGGATCGGATCTGAGCGCTTGCCATGCTCAGACCCAGACCATCACGGCGTCCCAGAGGAAAAGGAGGAATCGAGGGAAGAATGCCGGTTCCTCCGATGCAGGAGGACGTGAGGCAGGCGGCTCACATCCGGTTGCTGGCCGCCCTCTGCAGGGGCAGAGGGAACCCATGAAGTCAGTGGGGAGGAAAGGACTGAAGGCGGTCCCGTCTGTTACATCGACAGGAGGGACACGGAACCCACGGAGGGGGTGCCAAACTGGCAAGTGCCGGGGTGCTGGTCGGAGGGGGGAGCGCTGCCAGTGCATGGCACTAGGGGACGCCAGGGAAGGGTGTCCAGGCAGCGGCTCTGCCCCCGTCTTTCTGTTTGTTGCAGGACCGGACCCTGGACGTGCAATATGACCCTCTACATTGAGAACCTGCCCTCATGCGACGGGCCGTCTGACGGGAAGACTCTCCGCTGGTGAGGGGGTGCCGCCATGGCTGGCGGAGGCTGCGAAGGGGCGAGTGGCTCCGACCAAAGGGGCGCAAAACCCTCGGAGGGGGTGCCGAAGGAGTGGGCCCCAGGGTGCTGGTAAGAGGGGGGAGCGCAACCTGTGCGAGGCACAGGAGGACACCAAGTGGTGGTGTCCAGGTGGCATCTCCGCCCCATCCCTGTTGGGAGAACAGGGCCGGACCTCGGCTGCCCAGGAGTAGAACCCGCTTCGGGGGTAAGCTGCCCTCGCGGGACGTGTCGCTCCTCCCGAGTGGTCTTCGCTGGCTGTGGGGCACTGTCAAGGATGCCAGGGGCAACGACCCGGCCGGGACGCCTAGAGGGACCGGAGGAGGGTCTACGCCCACTGTGGATCACGTGGGGGCCACCACCCTGGTTGCTTTGGGGGCCACGGGTTGAGGGCATGGAAGCCCAACCCTGTAGGGGCCCATGGTCACCGCCAGGGGGTGCCCCAGTGCCTTGGGAACCCTGGACCCCAGTACTTCCGCCACACCAGGAAGTGCTGGGGGGAAGAGAAGCAGGGACACCCGGAGAGCTTCCGGGAGAACAGCCGGCACTTCCGCCACACTGGGGCGTGTCAGCGGAAGATTGCTGGGGAACACCTGAAGCTCATCCGGGTTCGGATAAAAGGGGCCGCCTCCCTCCAGTCGAGGGCAAGAGTCGGGTTGAAGAGGACGGAGCTCGGAGGAGAGGAGTGGAGGCGGTCAGAAGGACTGAGCAAGGCATTATTGTGCGGCCAGGACTTTAAGGGGTGATTGGTGCTGCGGCACTGGTTTTGTGTATTTGTATATAGTGTAAATAAACACGTGTGTGGAGAAAGAACATGTCTACCTGTCTGTGTCCGGGCTGTACCCCACTATATATATATATATATATATATATATATATATATATATATACACAGTATATATATACACACCCTACTCATGTACTTTATAATGGAAGTGAAAGACACCAATGTTCAAACAAAAACATTAAAACTTATCAAATATGTTATTTTTTTCAAGCCTATGTGTGTGCTATTGTGTCTTGAGATTACACATATATTTCAAAACATCATATCTATGTCATTTTAGAAAAACCAAACAAACCATTTTTGTAAGATTCAACCATTTTAAAAGGAGTCCGGCTTCATGCTTTACTTTGTTGCTCATCTTCCTACACCCTTCTGGGTCAGAAGTATGGTTTCATCTCAAAGAGTCACCTCCAAGTGCTGTAACTGACAGCATTTAATATTGATGCCCTGATAGAAACTACATCTCTGTTCTGTAGAGAACTAGACAATAATCACTTAAATTCACAATTACCTTCACTCACAGTCTTTCTTTCTACATTAGGTTTATTCTCGCCACCAAAAAATTTTTAATGTGTTATTTCTCAAACATGCTGGCTAGTGCTACTGCCGTCGTCATGCATGTACAAGCTTTGACGGTCTAGCAAGAGAAAGTTTGAGGACATGCAAGAACTGATAGGCATACATTTAATTTTGATTAGGTTAATGTTTAGTCAATTTAATGCAGATCCTTTGGCATAGGTAGAGTTGTAGCGCAGAGCTGTCATTGCTGCCTTACAATGCTCAGATCTACACGGAGTTTGCACAATCTCCCCATGTGTTTATGTAATGGTTGGTATCAGTAAGTATAAGTTAATTTACTCACTCAAAAACATTGTCTTTAGTTCTTATATTACTATATCCACAGAAAGTCTGACACAGCATGCACTTTAAAACTTGATAATTCTTTTGCAGTGCCTCAGTCTGTTTCATTGTAATTTGACTTCATTGCATACTCTACCTTTTTCATTTTCTAACTTTATTTTTATTATGCAGGTGCACAACATGCCACAAGAAGTAATGCAGAGTGTTGATTAACCCTGAGATGGTATCGATGTGCAGGAGGTTGGCTCTTTCAAAAATCTAAGGCTTTTATAAAAAATGTAATGCAGTGTAATCAGCTCAGGTAAATATAATTGTTATGTTTACAAAACACAAGGAAATTCTTATGTGTACTTTTGACCACCAAGCTACTATTTGACACGGCCTTTGCTCTGTAGGCTATGTAAAATGATATAGGGTAAAGGTAGGCACTGTTTAGGAAAGAAAAATCATATGATATGTCTTTTGTTAAAAACCATGACAGAACATGAAGATTGAACAGACAGAATTCAGAGACTCAACTAGCTTAATACGCAGCCTAAATCATCTGACATAGCTCATATTCAGCTCCGTGCAAACAAGTGAGTAATAGACATGTTCTTATATCAAGAAAACAGTACAAAGAGCATGTGATAAAATGTATTTTCAGTTACTTTTGTTGCCACAAGAATGCCTCAGAAATTTAGAAGATGTAACGACTTAAAACAAAAGTACTGATGCTTCAAAGTGAGCAGATTTGGTAAGCTTAAAGGCTTTTGTTTTATGCTGGAATCTAGTGTATTTCTTTACCTCCAATTACAAAGGAGAAGATTAGGCTAGGTACAGTATTTTAATAATTTTATAAGCAATGCTTCACTTTAGAATGCAGTTTCATTTTTGTGGCAAATTAATATACACCATGATTGTGAAAAAAAAAATTTTGAAATGAAAAAATAAAAAACTTGACCCTTTATTCTATACACTTTTAACAACTGATAATTTCTTCTATGGCCATACTTTTTATACAGGATTAAAATAGCTCAGATAAAGGGGAAATTTTTTAGCAAATTACTTTTTTTAAATATTTGGGAATATAGTTTGGTGATCAGCTAAGATTTTCTAGTTTTCTTCTGGCTGCAGTTAGTGTTAGAACAAAGAGTGCTTTACTCACCTAAATTGAATGATTTAAAAGTTAGCTGCTGCATTTTGATGATCTTTTATGCTAATGTAAAGCAACAAGCAGAATCACTGGTGATGAACAAATGCCCCTGCAACAGCTATATGCAGACAATGTCCTAAAAACGCTTAATTAAATCCTGAATGATCTTGCTCATTGTCTGCATAAATTCCATTTAAGCAGGTTGAGAAGCAATAAAATCCTGCAATGGAGGAATAAATAACAATGCTGTATAAGAGATTACTTGTGCCTTTGGCAATTGGGCTATTTAGTGGTAACTTAATGGGAACTGTAATGCACAAAATATGTTAAACGGCTCTGGACAGTATTATTTCCTTTGTATATTAAGAGTCCTCTTTGAAAGGAGAACATATTGTCATTATTTGTATTTTTGTTTACTTCGTGAACTTGAGGCAGACTATAGGGCACATACACTCACTCTTTATCACATGCCAGCTTAAGATCAGCAGTCAACCGTGAAGATGTAGGAAGAATCGTTTTTGAACCTGTGAGAATATGGATGGATAACTCCATTCAGACTGTGCCTGGGCTGGGATGTGAACACGTGCATGGAGCTGAATCAAATAAAACACATTTGGACACAACTTATGTACTAAGGATGGTTATTTTGTTTAATTATTAAGTAACAACAAACAGTTGTATGGTGTCAAGAAAGGGAAAGCTATTGTATGGGTTTAGAGTAAATCAATATACCACTATAAACTGCTGTTTACATGGTTGAGTTTGATTTTCAGCACTGGTGCAAAACTCTAACACAAACACCCTAATAATTCACCCGAATACCTTGTAACAAGCTACAGTACATTCACCTGAATCTTTGTTACTGAGCTTGATTCTAAAATATTCCCATTATAGTAACAAAAAAAAATGCTATCGGTATCAATATTCCAGTTAATATTGTAATCAATATGGGCTCAAAGGTAAATATGTAATTACTATGTATACTTCATCGCTTAGAACAACGACAGTTAACCATATAGATTTGTTTTTTGACATTCCAACACCAAGAGATCCTTTCCCCAACATCAACTGATATTCTCATGGATTCATGTAGTGGCCTTCTTCTTCTTCTTCTTTTGGATGCTCCTGTTAGGGGTTGCCACAGCTGATCATCTTTTTCCATATTTTACTGTCTTCTGCACCTTGCTCTGTCACACCCATCACCTGCATGTCCTCTCTCACCACATCCATAAACCTTCTCTTAGACTTTAATCTTTTCCTCTTGCCTGGCAGCTCTATCGTTAACATCCTTTTCCCAATATACTCAGCATCTCTCCTCTGCACATGTCCAAACCAACACAATCTTGCCTCTCTGACTTTGTCTCCCAACCGTCCAACCTGAGCCGACCCTCTAGTGTACTCATTTCTAATCCTGTCCATCCTCATCACACCCAATGCAAATCTTAGCATCTTTACTACCTCCAGCTCTGTCTCCTGCTTTCTGGTCAGTGCCACCGTTTCCAACCCATATAACAAAGTTGGTCTCAGTACCGTCCTAGAGATCTTCCCTTTCACTCTTGCTGATAACCATCTGTCACAAATTACTCCTGACACCCTTCTCCATCCAATCCACACTGCCTGCACTCTCTTTTTCACCTCTCTTCCACAATTCCCGTTACTCTGTACTGTTGATCCCAAGTATTTAAACTCATCCACCTTTGACAACTCTACTCCCTGCATCTTCACCATTCCACTGACCTTGCTCTCATTCACACACATTTATTCTATCTTGTTCCTACTGACCTTCATTCCTCTCCTCTTTAGAGCATATCTCCACCACTCCAGGGTCTCCTCAATCTGCTACCTACAGATCACAATGTCATCAGAAAGCATCATAGTCCAAGGGGAGTCCTGCTTATCTCTCTCTAATCTGTCAACCTGTCCTTCACCATTGCAAATAAGAAAGGGCTCAGAGCCATTCACTGATGTAATCCCACCTCCCCGTCACTTCTACCACAGACCTCACCACTGTCACACTTCCCTTGTACATATCCTGTACAACATTTACGTACTTCTCTGCCACTCTCAAATTCCTCATACAATACCACAACTCCTCTCGAAGCACCCTGTCATATGCTTTCTCCAGGTCCAAAAAGACACAATGCAACTCCTTTTGGCCTTCTCTATACTTTTCCATCAATACCATTACAATATTATCTCCAAACTTCATAGTTCATCCATCCATTCCTCCATCCTCTTCCGCTTATCTGGGGTCGGGTCGCGGGGGCAGCTGCTTGAGCAGAGAGGCCCAAACTTCCTTCTCCCCGGCCACTTCTTCCAGCTCTTCCGGGAGAATCCCAAGGCGTTCCCAGGCCAGCCGGGAGACATAGTCTCTCCAGCGTGTCCTGGGTCTTCTCCGGGGCCTTTTCCCGATTGGACGTGCCCGGAACACCTCACCAGGGAGGCGTCCAGGAGGCATCCTGATCAGATGCCCGAGCCACCTCATCTGACTCCTCTCGATGCGGAGGAGCAGCGGCTCTACTCTGAGCCCCTCCCGGATGACTGAGCTTCTCACCCTATCTTTAAGGGAAAGCCCAAACACCCTGCGGAGGAAACTCATTTCAGCCTCTTGTATTCGCGATCTCGTTCTTTCGGTCACTACCCATAGCTCATGACCATAGGTGAGGGTAAGAACGTAGATCGACTGGTAAATTGAGAGCTTTGCCGTATGGCTCAGCTCTTTTTTCACCACGACAGACCGATGCAGAGCCCGCATCACTGCGGACGCCGCACCGATCCGCCTGTCGACCTCACGCTCCATTCTTCCCTCACTCGTGAATAAGACCCCGAGATACTTGAACTCCTCCACTTGGGGCAGGATCTCTCCCCCAACCCTGAGAGGGAACTCCACCCTTTTCCGGCTGAGGACCATGGTCTCGGATTTGGAGGTGCTGATTCTCATCCCAGCCGCTTCACACTCAGTTGCGAACCGATCCAGAGAGAGCTGAAGATCACGGCCTGATGAAGCAAACAGTACAACATCATCTGCAAAAAGCAGTGACCCAATCCTGAGTCCACCAAACCGGACCCCTTCAACACCCTTCTTCATAGTTGAACAATTGATAATTTTGGAAAACTAATAAAAAGTGCAAATGACAACAACACACAACACAACACTGAAAAATCACTTGTGTTTGATTGAATACATAAAATACACTAGTTCGGCTTTTCTATAAACAAAAATATATATTCTACATTGAAAGTCAAATTAAAATTCACTTCTGTTTGGTCAATTGTAATGCACATTAGAAAGCACCTATTCAAATAACCACACAATAACATAAAATAAATCTTTCTTTATCCTCAATGTAACCTAGGATTTAATGTTCCCATGAACTTTAATGTTTTAAGATATACTCAGATGTTCTCTGAGCAGTCAAAAGAGACATATACTAACAGACTGTGTTGTACGGGTAAGGACTCTGGAAATGAAGGAATAAACTCTCAAACATCAAACCGAGTTTCAATTAGTGCTTGTTTCAAATTCCTAGTAAACTTTTCTTGTCACAACTAACACTGATCCAACTTTACCAAATGTGAACTTCAGGCACTACACATCTGCACCATTGAGATGATATTGTCATCAAATCCACAGGCGAGGGGTTGTGTGGTGGTAGTCTGGCAGAAGGACCTGTATATTGCAGAAGCTTCCAAAAACTCGTTAATACAGTTGTCTGTCTTCCCCTTACTTAGGATCTGACAAATCATTAGCAGCAGGAGGACAGTTCTACCATTTCACTTCTCATCAACAGTAAGGAATTGCCTCCCAATGCTTGCTACCTCATTTTTGAGAACCTACAGATATCTCAGTTTTACCAAAAACTTATAAACTGAACAATCCTGGATACCCTATTATTCCTGCATACAACTGTTCCACTACTCATATTTCAGCTTTCCTAAACTGTCTTATGAGACCACTGGCTCAAGGTCTCCCTTCATACTGATACTAACTATGCCCTCCAGTTTTTTAACATCTTTAGGATTCACAGTCCTGACTGCCTTATCTTTACCATAGACATCACATCTCTGTACACAGTTACTCCACAGGCCATTTAGCAGAACAATGATAAAGGTCTCACGATGAAGGTTTCTTTGTCGTCAGACATGCATTCAGCAGGAGTCCAATCTAAGATAATCCCATTAACATCCTCATCAGACTGGCAGAATGGGTTCTTACCCTCAATAATTTCTTTTGATAACATTTTTCACCAGGTCAGTGGAGTTGCAATGGATACAGTATGATAAATGGGGCCTAGCTACGCCAGCATCTTTGCTGGCTGGGCGGAAGAGACTTTGTTTTGTCCTATCTAGGCCTTGTACCTGACCTGTACAAAAGATATATCAATTGTGTTGGTGTTGCCTCTGGGCACTTTGAACTCTAACAGAAGCCACTGTGTTACCAACAATATCCTGTTATCTGGACCCTCTGCTCAATTCACTATTAAACAATCTTATTTACTGCATTTTTTAAAGGATCTCTCCAGCCATCTGCATAGGCGAAATAATGAGACAGCTGGCATACCATTTCAGGGACCATGTTCTAGCTGTTAAAATCAAAGATCTTACAGTGCCTGTTGCAGAAGTCTTCTCATCCTTTGCTCATAGTCACACTGTTTTCCCTGTCTGTGTTCTTTCACAGAGCTTCAAAGACAATTTTCAAACAAAAACAGAAGAAGCTTGCTTATTCTCAGCCTGGGATCTCACAATTCTCCAGGTCATAATGACTAAGTTAACTTTTTAATGTTTTTCTTAATCCTTTCTAATGACAGCTTTTGACACTTAAACTCAGCTTTTCATCTGCACTGGCTTTATTGTCTCTTCCCCCTCCTATATGTGTTACCTGCTTTTTCCTTTTCAGTTACATACCTGATAAAGACTATATAGCTGAACTTTCCTACTTTCTTTCCTTTTCAGCATGGAAATAACCTTTAATCTCAAGTTTTCTGGTTCAGGATCTGCTTCAGGCTCACTGCTTGAGACAGAGCAAGTCACTTAGCCTGTCTGTTCTCCAGTTGTAAAACATTTTATTCATGTATTGTATGAGTTATGATTTTGCAATTTACCTTGGATAAAGATGTTTGCAAATATACAGGATTTATATACGTTATATATTCTTCTTCTTCCTCTTCATCTTTTCCTACTTCTGTGTGGGACTGATGATCCTGATTGCCATACAACTCGGTCCTGCACCTCCTTCCCAGTCAGACCATGCTCTTTCAAATATTCTTTTACTTCAGCCTTCCCCACTTTATTTTCCCCAATACTATTATTTTTTGTTTTTCTTCATCACGTCTGTACTACTTCATTCTACTTTACTTTCATAGATATATCTCCAACCTTTGTACCTATGTATACACATTAAATACAATAAGCTAATATATATTTAATGAAAACATTTTCCTGAAAATATATTGTAGGTGCATTTAAAAGAAATTTTAAAATATGTTAACAGATTCACAAATGTTATTTTTTTTTACACTTTTCACTTATATTAGAAATTCATATGAAAAATAACAACTTAGTGTTTTATTCTTAAAAATTTCTATCTGCCCACTTTTGTTTAAGTTGATCAATATTACTGAATGCTTCAAAAGTTGAAAATTTTTTGTAGGGTTGTTCATGTAGTGTGCATTAATTATTTGTATATGCTAAGTTTGTCAGTTAATTTGTCTTATTGTGGCCAACTTGGATGAGGGGAAAACAAAAAAAAAATTTAGGATTGCAGTGTTTTTTTTTTTAACCTTTTCTGTGAGTTCACAGTAGTGAAGTCCTGGCTAAGGTTTAACAGCAAATGGCACATCTTTTGTATGGCATGTTTTTTTCACTAGTATTCCCCTGTTGGGCAGGTTCTCTGTAGTGAAATGGAAGTGATGTCATCCTGACTTTGCCCTTCAGAACTGTGGAAGGAAAGGACAGTTAATGATTGAGCCTCATCTTGACCTAGGGTGGCATGACTTACCTATCAGGAGCCCAGTAGGTCACCCATAAGTGTGCGTGTGTAACTATATATATATATATATATATATATATATATATATATATATATATACAGTAATCCCTCCTCGATCGCGGGGGTTGCGTTCCAGACCCCCCCGCGATAGGTGAAAATCCGCGAAGTAGAAACCATATGTTTGTATGGTTATTTTTATATATTTTAAGCCCTTATAAACTCTCCCACACTGTTTATAAATATTCCCCGCAGAGTTATACAGCATAATCCCTTTGTATTATCTTAGATATTAGGTAAGATTAATTGAAATTATGTATATGAACACACTGTTTATATACAGTAAAACCTAAATATTATTTTAAAGATATTGAGTGTCTCCGATATCACATATGTTACAGCCATTACGATAGACAGGCCAGCAGCAATAAATACGTGCAATGCAAGAAAAATAGTATACAGTAAATGTGTGTACAGTGACACTAAACGTATGTACATGTACTAAGCACTGTAAGAAGAAAATTAATTATGGTTACTCACCAACAATGACACGATGACTTGTCCGATAACAATGAGTTTAATTTTACTGCACAACAAAGGAGAGCGTTACAGCCCTTGTAAAGGAGCCACTTCAGGTGATTGTGTAGCACTGCCGTTGTTCTTCTTCTGGCAGTCTTCAATCCAAATCCCTAAAGCAGATTACATCCAGACTACTGCCTTATTACATCCACTTACAACTCGTTTTGCACCCTAGTTAAAAGGACACTGCAGCCGTAGATCTTATATTTCTTTCCTACTTTTTAAATAAAAAGAATCGTAGCCTTCAACAAATCCAAAACATTTACCTTTTCGGCAATCGTTAACATCTTCTTCTTGTGCTTGGGCACGGCCCCTGAAGCAGTAGCAGATTGTTTTGGAGCCATAATGAAGGGCTTGACTATGCACAAAGATAAACACAAAAGAGCACAACTCTTTACACAGCGAAACACGTTGATGCTGAATGAGCGAGACGAGACTTCTTGGTTAACACTGCATTCAGCACGCAGGAACTCAACTGCGTACTCTGATTGGTTAGCTTCTCAGTCAGGAGAACTTAACTGCGTGCTCTGATTGGTTAGCTTCTCAGCCATCCGCCAATAGCGTCCCTTGTATGAAATCAACTGGGCAAACCAACTGAGGAAGCATGTACAGGAAGTAAAAAGACACATTGTCCGCAGAACCCGCGAAGCAGCGAAAAATCCGCGTTATATATTTAGTTATGCTTTCATATAAAATCTGCGATAGAGTGAAGCCGCGAAAGTCGAAGCGCGATATAGCGAGGGATTACTGTATAGTGAAGGACAGCCGGGTCCCATGCCCAGCAGGGACGCCCCTGCTGCTTATGTTCCGGAGGAGCCACCATGGGCAGTCCAATATCTCCCCCGGGATGCTTGGTGGCAGCCTCCCTGGCCGACGGTGATTCCCCAACCACCCGCAGGGCTCCATGGGAGATGGAGTCCTCCAAAGCTTGGTTGGGGCCCAGGGTGGCCGCTAGGGGGGGGCTGTCTGCTTCCAACAGCCCAGCTGGACGAGTCTTCAGCCCCACCCGGAAGTGCAATTAGGACCAGGTGGTCAATCACCTGGAAAGCTTCCGGGTGGGCTATAAAATGGGCCCAGCCACCACCACTCAAGGAGCCAGAGTCGGGAGGAAGAGGACTAAGCTTGAGGAGGAGTGGTGGTCAAGGAGAAAGGATTGTTGGTTGTGTTTGTTGTGCTTTGGGACTGTGTTTGGGTTGTGTGGCACGGGGAAGACGTGTCCCACAGCTGAAGAAAAATAAAAGTCTTTGTGCTTTTTATACGTGCCTCCGTGTCTATCTGTGTCGGGTCAGGCGCCTATATAGCCCCTTTGTTACACTGGCGTAGTCGGCAGGATCCTGGTCCCTCCATTTGGGCCGGAACCTGTACAAAATTCGTGTAACGGCCCGGCACAGTACCCAGGGAGCACATAGACAGCAGCGCGGAGGACGCACACAGCACCACAGCGCCGAGTGCGCTCCCGAGACAGAGAGTGTGCTCCAGCAGAGTACAGCACTGAGAGCGCCCTTTGGAACACAGCGCGGAGCACGCTCCCGACGAGAGCGCGTCACCGAGGCTGCAGCGCGAGGTACGCGCCTGCAGGACTTGCCGGCGGTCACGCGCAGCACAGCGCTGGGAGAGCGCCCTCACCGCTGCAAGCAAGCCGCGCCGCAGCGCACCAATACATGTACTTGCGGCACAGGGCCGCAGGACGACCACAGAGAGGCTCCTAAGACACAGTGTGATGGGAAAGAAGAAAGCTGGGCGGACACAGAAGCCAGCCGCCAGACGCCGCCATGCCAACCAGCTCCACGGGTTGCAGCCGGAGGTAGGTGACAGGCCCAAGAGTGAAGGGCCACGGGAAGGGTTTTCTGCATTCACGTCAGCCTACCTCCTAGACGCCGAGGGGCGAACCACCTGTTAGTGGGCGAATGGAGTCTGTTCATGGCGTGATGGCGAAGAGAGCGAGGGAGAGACCGAGGCTGGGCTGTGTATTCCCTTTGGCCCGATTACTCAGCTGGAGGAGGAGAGCCCGGATGAGCTTCCCGACGCGGTGTCTCAGCTAGAGGAGCTCCTCTCCAAAGCAGGTAAAGGGGGGGAGGGGGTGTGTCAGTTGCCCACCGAGGAAAGTTCGCAGGTACATAGTTTACTAACTTATGCCAGCCACTTTCCTTTCTTCATTGAACATTCCCAACCTCTTGCGGACTCCGAACAACATTTCACCCGGGCAAGGGCATGGAAGCTGGAAGGACAGATGTCTTATCACTTTATATATGTAGAGATATACTGGATATCATACGTTAGCAAAAGTTTATGCAAATAAATTTAAAGATTTTATGTGCTACTTCAGTGTACCTCTAGAAAGTAGGAAAGAAGAAGTGACATTTACACAATATAAAACAAGAGTTTAAAAAAGAACAGTTCTACTCCAGTTCTCCCCATTGTGGCACAAATATGATACTATCTAATGAAATCTCAACAGGAATAACATTATGACTCTTACTTTTCCCACTATGAAGGAATATATTTATTAAATATGAAATTTAAGTTCTCAGCTGCAGAAATTGTGGTGTCTTCCATCTCCTGCTCTGAGCACTGTTAGAAGCTCAGTGAATGTTTTTGACAGTGTAAATTGAATATGTAAGCCATTCTCAAAGTTAACAGAGGATAATTTAAAATATCTTACATGAATTAGTTTTGGCATGGTTCGACTCCAGCTTTTCTTCCTTTTGTTTTTTTCCCTATTTTATATATAATTTTATGTCCATTTTAGTTGTTAATCGATTTCATGCCTTCTACTTTAAAATAAAGCCAAAGGGCATAGGGACTCCAATTTTACTCACTCTCAGGTGCTGCTGCTATTTGGCACAACCATCTAAGGGAAAATAAAAAAGAAATCATTACAGGCTTAATCTAAGCATACAACTGGCCACCTGCCATTCATCATATGTGACACAAGTCATTTTATATTTTTTCATAGAAGGTTTGATATTTTTTGATGCTGTTCTCCACTCTATAAGGTATTTTGTGATTTTCATTCTCTATGAAAGTGTCTCTCAATAAAACAATGTGGGGGGAGTAATAAATACAAAAACTGTTGTTTTTGGGTGCAGTATTCCTTTAACAAAATGATTTTTTTCTTAAGTGCTGCAAGCCCTGGCACTTGTAACATTTTCTTTAGTTTTATTGTAAAATATGGGTATTTTTCATTTTAAAAAGGAGTTACTAAATACTGTAGTGATAACCTGTATTTCCAAGTACAATAATTCATCCAGCCTAAAAATTATATTACTAATATGAAAATAATTATGAAATGAAGGGGAACAATTCTCCTGGAAAAAGGAAAATGTGGCTACAACCTGAACCTCCACTCTCAAAGAGAACATTGCTCTGCCATTGAAGCAGGTGAGAGAAGGATTGCTTGAAACAGGAACCAGGTTTTAATAGCAGAGTTTAACTAAGATTGAATGACTTTCTTCTTCTGGTACCTCCTTTTAAGTTGGAGCATTGTAAATAAAAGATTGTGCTCATCATTTGTGTTGCCTGGTCTCACTTACTGCGTGCTGATATAGAAATGCCTCATTATCTATCCTATTTTATGAATGAAGGCACCAAATTTAAAGCAGTGGTGGCTGGTGTGTGGTATGATTGTCTTATTCATTAAAATAAATCTGAAACATTGGAAATATTGATAAAAAGGAACCTTTAACCGATACTGTTCTCTCTGTTATCTTTAAATTATTTTCTTGATCTCTTAGATATAGTAAGACCATTAATTAAATACAGGCAACAAAAGAAAAAAAAGTTGTCATATGCAGAAAAATGCACAAGTGTCTCTGAACAACAAGTCAGTCTGATACTCTGCTTATAACTGAATTTTGTGTCTAAAACCCATGTACCTGATGGGATTTAACAAGATGTATTGAAAGAAATGATAAGATGTCATCTGTAAAGCTTTATTATGTATATATGAGCAGTCAGTTCAGAAAGGAGAGTAACTGAGGACCGACAAGTTGTAAATTTGACTTCAGTCTACATGAGGGGAGATTTAATAGATCCTGGTAATTACAGACCATTAAGTCTTAGTTCTGTGCCATTCAACATTTTGGAAACTATAATAAGAAATAAATTAGAAAATTACCGTAATGAAGATAATACAGTAATCCCTTCTCGATCAAAAGGTGAAAATCCGTGAAGTAAAAACCATACGTTTATATTGTTATTTTTATATTGTCACGCTTGGGTCACAGATTTGCACAGAAACACAGGAGGTTGTAGAGACAGGGACTTTAAAACACTGCAAACAAACATTTGTCTCTTTTTCAAAAGTTTAAACTGTGCTCAATGACAAGACAGAGATGACAGTTCCGTCTCACAATTAAAAGAATGCAAACATACAGTATGTTCCTCTTCAAAGGAGTGCCTAAGCAATACACAGAAGCAACTGAAAAGGCAAATGTTAAGTTGTATAAAAAATCTGTTGAATTTAAGTCAAACTATAAATGCACTCGTAAGACCATATCTGGAGTATTGTTTGCAGTTCTGGTCACAACAGTCCAAGAAAGACATAGCAACACTTGAATCTGTACCGAAGAGAGCAACCAAGTGCATCCCAGAACTTAACCAGCAACATTCTTTCAGCTTAAGGCTGAATCACATACTCAAGGTCATCAGTGGAAATTAAGGGGAAGTACATTAAAAACTAAAACCATGAAGTACTTCTTTAGGCAGAGTTGTGTTACTCTGGAACAAACTACCAATGCATGTAGTTGAAGCAGAAGCCTTTACAACCTTTAAGAAGAATATAGGTGAGATACAGGGAAAGCTTAGCTATTAGATAAACAGAATTGCATGATAGATCAAATGTTCTCCTCTTGTTTGTCAAATTTATTTTGTTTCTTATCTAGGGATCTTGGTGGATTCATCAATATCTACATCAAGACAATGTAAAAGACAATCAAGAAGGCTAATAGAACGTTAGGTTAAATATCACGATGTGTGGAGTACATGTTAAAGGAGGTTAAGCTTAAGATATGTAATGTACTAGAGAGGCCTCACCTGGAGTACCATATACAGTTTTGGTCTCTGTATTAATAAAAACACATAACAGTACTACAGAAAACAGAAGACTAGACTGATTCTTAGACTGAGAGGAATGAGCTATAAGGAGAGAATAAAGGAGTTTAGCCATTTAAGTTGACGCAAACAGAGATTAACACTCTAAGTGCCATAACTGATGCCAACTGGCATAGTGTTTCTAAGTTTTTAAATATTTCATCTGTGTGCATTGAAAAGGCAGTTTATTTTTTAACTCTAAATTTCTAGTGATAATGTAATTGATTGAATTGTTCTTTGTTTTTTTAACACTAAAATCCCTGAAGCCTACTAAAAAAGTCGTAATCACGGGCCACCTTATATTCCTTCGCACATCCTCATCAGTGTCTTTGTCTTGCAGATGTGTCGATTGGCACTGGCAGCAGGCAGTCTGCTCACTTATCTCCCCACCGAGGCAGCTGAAGTCAATTCAGATGCTGAAGGTTATCTGGCAGGTGTTTGGAATTGTATAGGGTAAACAATATATTGTTATTTGGGATACATACATTTCATGTGTATTCCGTGTCGACAACAATCTGGGTAAATGTAGGATGACAGGAAATGCGAGGCAAGAAATGGCGAACACATAACTAATACAGAAAATTTTTCATCTCACTGTAATAATGAGAAAATGCAGACATGAAGTGTATAATGTGTGAAGTCTATCCAAATATCAGATAAACACTTTCACATAAGGTATAACAAAACAAGGGCGCTTTTATTCAAGAATATACCCAAAGAAAAAAAAATCACAAAATACTCCCTATTACCACCACAGTTCACACCATTGAATGTTGGTACCCAGGTATGAATCACTGTCACTTTCCTCCATGCACACAACAGACAACAATTGCATATTCTTTTCACCTTGGAAAATCCAATCTAACAGTCACGATAAAGATTATTATATGTTGCTATATGAGCAGTTCCACACTTCCAGGTGTTGGTGAAAGAACCGCCCATACTGGGTCAGGAGCAGCTGCAGCACCCCCCCGATCCCAACAGGGCTGTATCCAACTCTAACTCCCATGAACCCAGGGGGGCTGCCATCTAGTGTTCCGGGGGAGGTACTGTCCTAACCAGGCTTTCTCCCCTGGTCTTCCCAGTGAAGAGGTGTCTTGGCCAGGCAAGGACCCCGGCCGTCCATGACAATATATACTGTATATATACATGCAGTTGTCATATTCCTGTAAACTTTGTTTTTATCAATACAGTGTATTATTCTCTTCCTTTAAATGAGTGTGCTTCAGTCACCTTCATATAAGTTTAGCAGTCTGTAACCCCTCAAACAACAGAGAAAGGTAAAGTTAATAAAGTAGGAGCCATACCAAATTATTTAGTAAATTACTGGCACTGCCATAGGTAAAACTGATAATTAATTAGTCAAATTAATTCTCTTTTAATTCCTACACTTTACTATGGATTTGGCATGGGAGATTTGCTAATAACCACATTGTAGCTGCCGAGGCGTAAGGCATTGTCAAGCACGGGTAAACGTGTACCGAAAGAAATCTCAAAGTCCAAAAGTTTGTTTTTAAAATATTTAATGAAAGTTAAAAGCAAATAATACACACAAGAATAAAAGTAAAAATAGTTACACATGTAGAATAAAAGGGAAAAAAAAAAGAAAAAATGTATCTTCTATAAACTTAGCTTTACTTGAGAAACTTTAGTTATTTCTATACTTAAAAGTTCTTTACTTCTTCTGTCTATACTTAAAGGTTCTTAATTTCTTCTTCTGTATGCTTTAAGCATACGGTTCAACACTTAAATAAGTGCTGTATTACGAGTTACTTCACACTTAAAAGGCACGTAGGCTGGTTGGCACGGTTTAAAACCTTATGCCTTCCATACCTTACTCAAGGCAAGGCTATCACTAACTGAAGAATATTGTTTACTCAAAGCTGTTAGAAATGGCAGGAATAAACCAATACAATTCTATTTACGGGGGTTTTAGGAACTTCCCATAGATTATGCGTTGTCAGTAAAATATTCATGAATCTTAAAGAACTAGGAAAATGGCTCTTACACACATGATAGTCGGAGCGGCTGCAGTGTCGAATGAGAAAGCCCTTAATGTCAGAGTATCCCTTCAGGTCACTTACACTGACAGCCAAACAACAAATAATAATTGTCCCTGATACTCTGGTTTGGACCACTTAGACTGGGACTTTAGAAAACTGCAGTAGAAAAAAAGACAGCCTGCAAATTAGTATATAGTGGACAGTTGTGTTAAGAAATAGATTTTCATACGACATCCAAACAAAATATTTTTCATGCAAAACAATCTAAGTAAAAGAGTAAGAAATAAGTTAACAAATATTATTTTAAAAGCCTTATCACTATAAAGCTGTCACTAGGTAGCATAAAGTTTCCAAAACATTAATACAGAGAAAATCCCAGCAAAATGACACCTTTTATTGGCTAACTAAAAAGATTACAATATGCAAGCTTTCGAGGACACTGAGGCCCCTTCTTCAAGCAAGATGTAATCAAGGGGCCTGAGTAGCGCTGCTGCCTCGCAGTTAGGAGACCCGGGTTAACTTCCCGGGTTCTACCTGCGTGGTTTTTGCATGTTCTCTCTGTGTCTGCATGGGTTTCCTCTGGGCGCACCGGTTTCCTCCCACAGTCCAAAGACATGCAGGTTAGGTGAATTGGCGATTCTAAATTGGCCCTAGTGTGTGCTTGGTGTATGGGTGTGTTTGTGTGTGTCCTGCAGTGGGTTGGCACCCTGCCCAGGATTGGTTCCTGCCTTGTGCCCTGTGTTGGCTGGGATTGGCTCCAGCAGACCCCCGTGACCCTGTGTTCGGATTCAGTGGGTTGGAAAATGAATGGATGGATTTAAGTGGGTAAAATCATGACCTCAGATCTGCTTATTTGCCTTTGTTTTAGTAAAATGTGTTCCAAATGCCCTGAGATATTTATGCTGTAAAATTCAGTTCTTATTTTTGTTCTTGCTTCTTTTACTTTGATTCAGTTTTTATAGGAGAATAGTTTTTGAAAAATTCTTGACACCTAGAATAAGCCAAGTCATTACATTAGTATATGCTTCCCATAGGAATTACAATGGAGATTTTCAAGAACCATCAAATGAATTCCAATTCTTATTCAGTAGCAGACTGAGAAAAGGAATATGTTTTCTACAGCTCATCAACAAGAGAGTATTATTATTTTTTATGATCTCAATATGTGTTATGAAAGTACATGCTAATGTTTCTAAATTAAAGTAATGGTAATTAATACTGTACAACATATCAGACTTTGCATTTGAAGAAAAGCAGAAAAATGCTACCATAAATTTCTTTAAAAAAGATTTATGTGCTAATGTTTACTTGATATATGTACTACTTAAGAGGGAACAGATTTGAGTTTATTAAGGTAATAATTCATTCAAATAGTGGAAAGTTAACTGAAAGTTTAATTATATATTTTACTTTGATATTTGAACTTTCAGGAAATTTCCTAAATATAAAAAAAAACTCAAAGTAAAATGAAACACAGTGTGTCATATTTTAAATTTATTTTGCATTGATACAGTCAAATTGAAAATTAAAATCCAAAACAGTGAAAGAACAGTTGAAGTCTTGTGCTCTAAATGCTATTTTTTGTTATCATCTTATTACTATTCAATGTGAACGAAAGAAAATATTGGATAAATAATTATTATCCCAAATATCTGTACAGGAAAGGTAGATATTTTGAACAGTCACAAAATAATACTGGATGTTCTCACTAACTCAACTTGCAAATAAAGATAAAAAATAAATGATGTACAGATAATATCAATGCTTGAAGTGGGTAGGAATGGTACTTATAATATTTTAATTATAAGTGCTCCCACACTTCTTATTATTTCCCATTACTTTCCAGTCCCCCAAGTGCTGGCCGTGCAACTTGACGTTTTAGCTTCTCCTTTTACCTTAAGTGTCAAATCCATGGCGGAAATGCAAGATAAAACTTTTATGCACCATGTTAATTGACAGATTGTTGGATTTTGATAACAAGGAACCTTGAGGAGTTCAACTGGAGAATTTAATTTATGCTAGGAGTTTATGCTTTATAGAATTGTTAAGGATTTATGTAGAATTGTATTGCGAGTTGCTGCCTCCTGAAACAAGCTTTCATGGATGAAAAAAAGGTAGAAATTGAAATAATGTGATGGCCCTAGACCTCATCTTATTGAATAAGTGTCAAACTTGAAGAAAAAAATGAAAACTGAATTATCATTTTAAAGAAACAATATATCAACTTTTTGTTTGATTTTAATAAAGAATAGTTTTCTTTATGACTATTGAGGGTATTCTTTTGGAAAGCACTTACCAGAAATGCTTTTTTACCTTTTTTTTCAAAATGGCATAATCCCATCTGTTAACAGTCCAATAAATAGTGGAGGTTGGATGAAGGGGTTGGATAAGTGTAACCTGAGTAAGTTTGAATCAATTCCTGCAGACAATTTTCCTACCTGACTGTAAACTACTAAAACTGTGAACCATGCACTGAATCTTTTAAAAACAAGTATTAACTCTTTTGAGGCAGGTGTCAACTTATTATTAGCGGCCAAACAGGCCATAAATCATATATTTCTGTGTGCAATCTATTGGTTTACGTGCGAACACTATTGGTTTATGAATATTTACTATCGGTTTGCATGCATACTTTATTGGTTTGTGTGTGTACAATACTGGTTTCATGCATATGAACTATATTGGTTTGTGTCCGTATATTATCGGTTTGTTCATGAACTATATCCGTTTGTACGTGCATACCACTGGTTTGCATATGAACTATATTGATTTGCGTGTGTATATCACTGGTTCCAGTACAATTTGTTATTGGTTTGTGAGTGAACTGCATTGGTTTACGCTTGCATGTTATCAGTTTGCGTATGAACTATATTGGCTTGTGTTCTGTGTCTGTCTAACAATGGATTTGCGTATGCACTATATTGGTTTCATGCACGTCTTATACTGGTTTCATGTGGGTATCCTGTCGATTTTGCTCTTGAACTCTATTGGTTGTATGTGTGCACTATGTCAGTCTTGCATATGAAACATATTGGTTATGCGTGCGCACCCTATCGCAACTCTGTGTATGAACTATATCGGTTCTGCGTGTGAACTATATTGGTTGTTCACGTGATCTTCAGAGGAAATGGACGGGGCAAGAAACAGGCCGGTAGAGTCATGGAGTGTAAAGACAAGTGGCTAGGAGACGCATCTGCGTTTAAATGCACAATACGTTTGCGAAAGGACTTGGTGGTAATTATTACTATTTAACAGAATCTACCCTTGAGTCTGTAATGAACACAAGGCTGAAGTTAGGTACGTATTGGGCCATCTTCTTATTTGCTTCCAGGATCATGTTTGCTCGCAACCAGCGACAGTACTTTTTCACACAACTTTTGAAACCACTTATTCATTCTGAAGGCAAAATATTCTACATTTACTAATGCCTTTATCCAACATACAAAATTTAGATACCACTGGTTACATTCGCCCAGTGCCCCCTGCGCCGCACAGACAGGTGAAGTGACTTGTTTATGGTCACATAGTGTCATTATCAGGACTTGAACCCACAAATTCAGTTTAAAAGTGCAGTCTTAAACACTATGCCACAATGCTTGCACATCTACAACGTGTATATTAATTGGCATAATATAAACTTGTCCAGGACAGATTCCATTGTTAAAGTTGAGTTTAACATTTTCAAGTTTTGGTTGAAAATCTGGAATATTTATTTTTTCAAATAATGGATCAGTTTGCGGATTAATGTACACACTGTAGAATATTTTGCCTTGCTGTTAATATAGAAGAAGCTGGTTTGTGAATAAGTAGCAAGCATACTGGATGTAGCTAGAAGTGGATAAAAAGGCAGGTGAATGTGCGCCTAACTTAAAAATAATTACCACCAAACCCTTTCATAAACATACTGTGACGTGCAAAAGTATTCAATCCCCTTGAAAGTTGTCATCATTTTATGCAAGGCAAAATATTTGTACACATATTTATTCATTCCGTATTTTTTCTTATGCTGTAACAAAACACTTCCAAAGTCAAAATAAACTATTTTATGTAGACATTTAATTGAAGAAGAAAATCTCCAAAGTTAGTGTTTACATAAGTGTTTAAACCTTTGTGCTTTGGAAGCTCCAGGTTTACACCAATGACAAATTAATTACAAAGGTGGCAGACATTTGACAGTCATATTAAACATAATAAGGTGCTACTTTCTCTCTGGATATAAAAAGCCCCCTTCGTAGGGGCCATAGTCTTTGGTGGACAGTCGCTGAAAAAATGAAGACAGAGGAGCATTCTGCTGATGTGAGAAACAAAGTTATTGAAATGCACAAGGCAGCAGGAAAGGACTATAAAAATATCAAGAGTCTGATGTCCCATTGCGCACTGCTGGATCCATCATCAGAAAGTGGAAGGTTCATCGCAGCACCCTGACTCTTACTAGAGCAGGCCGTCCCTCAAGACTGAACATTAGAGTTAGACATCAACTGGAGAGAGAGGAAACTAGAAATCCAACCGTCACTCTCAGATGTTTGCAATGCTTTTTGGCTGAAACTGGAGTGAAGGTGCAGGGGTCCACAATTTCAAGAGCTCTCCATTAAACAGGCCTCTAAAAGAGGGTGGCAAGAAAGAAGCATTACTTAAGATGGTCCACATAAAAGCACATATGGTGTTTTTCCAGTTAAATGTGGGGAGAAGGGTTTATGGTCAAATGAAACCAAAATAGAACTTTTTTCTCAGACTTCAAAGAGGTACAGAATGTGTGGTGTAAAACAAACACTGCCCATGCCGCAAGAAACACCAGACCTACAGTGAAATATGGTGGTGGCAACATGTTGCTATGGGGATTTTTTTCCATGTGCAGGGACCAAGAATCTTGTCAGAGTTTAAGGGACAATAGATGGGCCCAAATACCACACAATATTGCAGGAGAACTCGTTCCAGTCTGCTATGAATTTAAAGCTTGGGAGAAGATTCATCTTTCAAGATGACAATGACCCTAAGCATTAGACCAAAGTGACACTGGGATGATTCAAAAACAGACAGGTGAATGTTTCGGAATGGCCAAGTCAAAGCCCTGATCTTAACCCTGATGAGAATCTAGGGCATTGTTTGAAAACTGCTGTTTAGAGATACCATCCAACCAACATAGAGGGTACCTAGAAATCATGCCAAGAAGAATAGGGAAGAATCAGACCTGAGCAATGTGCAGAACTGGGGCATATTTATATACCCCAAAAGAATGAAGGCTGCTACTGCAGCAAAAAGGTTCTTGACAAAGTATAAATATGTTGGGTTTGAATGCTTAGGAAAACAATCACTTTGGAGTTTTTCTTTAGTTATTTGGAGTTTGATAACGTTTTGTTACAGCACAAGAGTTCACTTTAAAAATACCAAATGGATAAATATGTGGACAAATCTTTTGTCATGCAGAAAATTAGGATGACTTTTAAAGGGATTGAATACTTTTGCATGTCACTGTATGTTTGTGAATGGGCTTGGTGGTAATTCTTTTTACCAGTATTTTCCCTTAATTCTGAAATGATCACAGGGCTGAAGTTAGGTACGCATTCGGCTGTCATTTTATTCACTCCCAGGTACTTCCAGTATAAGCTTGCAGTCAGCTACTTATTCACACAGCTTTTGCAAAGCAGCTTCTTATTCTATTATAACAGCAAGGCAAAATATTCTACAGCGTGTACATTAATCGGCATCGGCATCAGACTGATCCATTATTTGAAAAAATAAATATTCCACATTTTGGTCCTGCACGGGTCAAAATTGTTAAACTCTAATTTAACAAATGAATCTGTTCTAGACAAGTTTATATATGCCAATGTCACAAAACTATAAAAATTAAGGTGGCCCAACGTCATTTAACACTTTACAGTGCCCATTAAATATCACAGTAAATCCCATTTATCTCATATTGAAGTGGGAATACATTGTCAGTTTCCTCCTGATACTTGCACTGGGCAGAGCAAAACTCCGCTACATCTTAAAAAAAGTATCTGTCTTTTCACAAAACTGTGAAAGGTAAGGTGGCCCAATATGATGTAACTGACCCATGCAGGTCCTAAATGTTAAATGTTTAGCTTTTCAAAGAATTGACATGTTTAGTCAATTAATATACACGTTATAGATGTGCAAGCATTGCGGTTAGGGCTTTGCACTTTCAACCCTTTGTTCGTGGGTTCAAGTCCTGGGACTGACACTGTGTGACCCTGAGCAAGTCACTTCACCTGTCTGTGCGGCGCTGTGCAGGGTCGCCGGGCATAATAAATCTAACTAGTAGTAACTAAATGTTATGGTGCATAAAGATGTCAATTGTAAACGTTGAATATTTTGCCTTTAGAATAAGTAACAGTTTTGCAAATACTGTGTGAACAAGTACAGCTGCAGGTTGCAAGTAAGCATGTAGATGGGACCGAATAAGAAGACGGCCAAATACATACCTAACTTCAGCTTTGCGTTCATTACAGACTCAAGGGTAGATTCTGTTAAATAGTAATAATTACCACCAAGTCCTTTCGCAAACGTATGGTGCGGAAAAAATATATAGTGCCGTTTAAACGCAGATGCGTCTCCTAGACACATCTCTTTACACTCCATGACTCTACCGGCACTTGAGTTCCTGTTTCTTGCCCCGCCCATTTCCTCTGAAGATCACGTGAACAACCAATATAGTTCACACGCAGAACCAATATGGTTCATACGCGAAACCGACATAGTGCACACATACAACCAACAGAGTTCAAGCGCCAAATCGACAGGTTACCCACATGAAACCAGTATAAGACGTGCATGAAACCAATATAGTGCATACGCAAATCCATTGTTAGACCGTCACAGAACGCAAGCCAATATAGTTCATACGCAAACCGATAATATTCAACTGAAAATCTATGCAGTTCACTCACAAACCAATAACAAACGTACTGGAACCAGTGATATACACACGCAAATCAATATAGTTCATATGCAAACCAGTGGTATGCACGTACAAACGGATATAGTTCACGCACAAACCGATAATATACGGACACAAACCAATATAGTTCATATGAATGAAACCAGTATTGTATGCAGGCAAACCAATTAAGTATGCACGCAAACCAATAGTAAATATTCATAAACCAATTGTGTTTACACGTAAACCAATAGATTACACACAGAAATATATGATTTATGGCCTGTTTGGCTCCTCATAACTTATAACAAATTATAGTAATGTCTTCATGCAGTTCCCGACCGCTGCACGAACGCATTCAGCACCACGATCGCCTGGAGACTAAGCAGCTGATGTTGGTACATCACTTTTGTATTCGATCTACAGGTCACTTACATCAAAATCAGAGTGTGATAAGTCAGAGTCTGATTCAGCAACAATATGCAAAATGTTGTGTATGGAGTATTTTGCTTTGTACATTTGCTCTCTTGCCAGATCCGCCTAGTTCCAGCAGTCAGCAGCTGCTGTATTGCGCATTATAAAATATCAAGCCATCAAAAAGTTAAAATAGTAGAATAATGTAATATTCTCAAATTCCTTAATCCAGTTCAGTGTTGTAGGTGGTAGTGCATATCCTAGTATAACCTCTCCATGCTTCTTAGTGCTGGCCAACACAGAGGCAAAACTGGGCACATCCTTGGCAGATACCTTGGATTCCTAAATGAACGCAACATCCACTCTCTTTTGCCATACAGTAAGTAATCAAGTACAACAATATATTTAACACCCACACAAAGTCCTTGGGTGTTCAAAGGGGTCCTTGGGGTACCTGTCTCTCACTCTTCTAAGCCCACTGGCATAGTCCTTGACTTGGCAGGCTGTATCTCATTTATTTTGGTCCACAAAGAGAAGAGATTGTCAGCTTTCAGCTCCCTAAGGTGGGAGCAGATCACTGGCTTTCTAGTTGCGGAGAGAGTTTTTAGAAGCTCATTTTGCAGATTGAGTCTCCAGGAAGTTGAGTGAGAGTGTCTCTCATTCCTTCTCCAAGTTCCTCAATAGGAATATGGATCCTCTTGTGACTAGATTAAAATCACTTCCAGTTACAAAATCAGGGTAGTTATTCTGTCCATCCCAGTTATCATTCCTTGTCCTATAGGTTTTTGTTCTTGCTTGAGTGAATTTCCCACCTTCTGATTCAAGAAGTTTGCACAAGATTCTCTGCAAAGGTGTTAGTTCAGCTCTGATTTTCATCTTTGTTATCAGCTGAAGTACAGACTACAGACTGGAAGCATACTTATAAAAACTACAGACTAATCTGTGCACAGAAGACTGGTTAAAATCACCTGAAATAAATCGTAGGACATCAGGAGACAGTGATTCTAGCTTCTGTGTCATCCTCTGGTCCTATTTTAAGTGACTTCTTTCAGCACTGCTCTTCAGTAAATATCATTGTTCACAATAAAAGTTGTTTAAACTCTTATTAATAAATAAACGAAGAGTAGTGATACAGCATACTAATGTCCTTAAAGTCTTGCACTTTTAGCCTATAGCATTACAGTATAGTATATTGAACTAAATAAATAAAGGTACAAAAAAAGTAGTGCACCATACAATAATTTATATGGTTAAAAAATTATCCATTTGTTAAAATCTTTATAATTAGTTTGAGTAGTTTAAGTGACTTGCCATGAAGAACTTTAACAGCTTTACTAGTATTACCATACTGTCTCAATCTTGTTAAGATTCTCACTGCCACATTTTGAATTAACTACATCATGCTGAAATCAATTACCATTACCTGAAAATAAAGCAGCTGTATGAATTTAACGTACAAAGTATTTTTTCTGTGTCCTACACAATAAAAAATCATCTACAATTACATATTTCATTTACATTTTATATTTTAGCATATTTCATGAATCATAGGAAGCCATTCACTCCATTAAGCTCATTTAGTTAGCTAATGCCTTATTTGTTTCAGTTTCTCATCCAGATGTTTATAAGCTGTATCTTTTTCAAATATATTAACTCTATAGTTTGTTGCAAGTTCTTATAGACCTATATTGAAAAGAAGTGGTTCATTGTTTCTGCGTTCAATTCACTTTAACTTACCTTCTATCTGTATCTTAAATCTGAACTACTGAATAGATTAGAATTGCACTATTGCTTATAAAATTTGTACTTGATAGGGGAATTTCTAATGACAGATTATTTTAATCAATCAACATCAGGGTCTTGGGTTGGGCTTAGTGTATTTGCATCAGACAAGGTGCTTGTTTAATTATTTGTACTCTCACATATAATATAGTTGTGAATCACACTTTTGGAATTCATGTATGCAACCTGAACTGACAAGGACAAAAGGGCTCCCAAAAACACAACAGCAAAGCTCTCCTAGGAGCACAAGTATGACAAGGTCATGGTTTTCAGAGGGGATTACTTGTACTATTCATCTGTGGTTTAAAAAGACAAATGCAGTGTAATTTATTATTAAAGAACGCCTATTCAAGAATTTACAAGGCTGTTTTTGTGCTGATGATATATAAGAAGACCAGCATTTATTTATTCTCTGTCCTTTCTGAATATAGTAGTTCATGCTTTAATAGCATTAAAGCACATTAATTTAGCTCCTAACCCCATTTATACCTTGTTTATCTGGTTTTCCCAGATGTCTTTATTTGCCTGCAGCCCAGCTGCTGGTCTAGATATTTTTTTTTATCTTGCACAGTTTATCTGTAGCTTTAAGGATTATAAACAGGAGATTAATGCCTTTGATTAAGAAAAGGGATTTTATGCATTGTACCAGAGGTTTAAAGAAATAATGAGATTCTATGGAATAATGTGATGTGGTCTGATTTCATTGTCTTTTTTAACTAATCAAGTAAGTACTAGTGCTTTTTTCCAGCGTTATCATTTAGGATGAGTGGTATGAAAATTTTTATAATGATCAATAATTCTGTAATTTAATGTAGAATACTTAATTCTAATAAGGTATAATGTACTAACAATGGTCATTTAAGGTATTTATTTACAAGGTGATTTTTAACAGCCTATTATATACTGCTATGACACTGTTTTTAAAGGTTTAATTTTTTGTTTAATGTGCTGGGAGATTTATTTAAGCTATATATATATATATATATATATATATATATATACAGTATATGAGAGTTCACCCTGTTGATTGACTATGCTTTGCTCCATTGGCTGTGTTCTCACAGGAATTCCAACCTCTGGACCACCTGAAATCACAGCTGTACAAGTTCGTTGCTCAACATAGACACGGAACACTGCATGCAAACTCTGATATTTTCTCCTAAGTTCAAGGCCTCTCAGCTACATCTTAGTTGTGGCTGAACTAAGAGGGGGGCTGTGTCACGTATGTGTGCCTAGGGATCATCTTTCAGGCTTGATGGAGATAAGCAATACTCTAGAATAAGTGGGGGCGCTGTCCCTAATGGCTTCTTCTTTTCCATTTGCAGGTCTGAGAAGTTGGCCTGTGAGGGCACTTGACCCTTGCCCACAGTATCTGGCAGCCCAAGGGTGCATGTCATTTTGGACATAAGCCTTGTACACGATGAAACTATAACTAGATCTAAGAGAGAGAGAGAGAAGCCTATATCTTGGCTTACTCATTACTATTGTTGCCTTGTTTCAGTTGTGTCCTCATGCTCATTGGTTCTTTTTTTATTGTACTATTAAACAGTGTCGCTCAGATGGTGCCAAAAATATATATATATATTTTTTTTATTTTATTGATTTTATTATAATCATTCCATACAGATAGATCAATTTTTACAAAGAAATAGGATTGAAAACAAATCAACCCCCGCCCCTGAGAAAGAGAGCATGGCCAGCGGGCTAAAACTTAAAAATAGTAAAAATGAATAAATTGATAGAAATAAGTCTGCGTGCCAATAGTGTAGTGAAGGCAATCACAGTTTGTTTGTCCTTCTCCACTTTAAGCCCATCTGGAAGAACACCAAACACAGCTGTTAGTGGATTAGGAGGGATTGTGACACCAAGGCTGTCTGAAAGACACTTAAAAATGTTTGTCCAGAATGATGTTAATTTGGTGCAGGCCCAAAACACATGACCCAGAGAGGCTGGAGCTTGATTGCAGCATACACAGGTAGGATCTTGCCCTGGAAACATTTTGGATAATTTCAAGCAAGACAGATGTGCTCGATATATAATTTTGAGTTGAATATTTGTATGGTTTACGCATATGGAGCTCGAGTGAATTCTCTGCATTGCTACCTTCCACTCCTTTTCTGATATGTTGAGTGAGAGATACTTTTCCCACTGTCCTCTTGGATCTTTGAAAGGAAGGGACTGTAAAATAATTTTATATATTGCAGAAATGCTGTCTGAGTCCTTGAGACTGAGAAATATTTTTTCCAGCATAGAGGAAGGTGGGAGATGGGGAAAATCGGGCGGGTTCTGTTTGACAAAGTTTCTGATTTGAAGATAGTGAAAGAAATGTGTAGCTGGAAGGTTAAATTTGGAATGTAATTGTTCATAGGATGCAAAAATGTTGTCTATATAAAGATCTCTAAGCAATTTAATCCCAAATTTTTTCCAGATATTAAAAACTGAATATGTTTGCGAGGGTTGAAAAAGGTGGTTCTCATGCAGAGGTGTCACAGATAAAAGAGTCTCCATCTTAAAATTCTTTCTACATTGGTTCCATATTCTGAGTGAGTGAAGCACAACTGAGTTATTAGTATATTGGCAATAACTTGCATTTATTGGGGGACAAAGCAGGGAATATAAAGGAGTACTGCAGGATTTTATTTCTGTTGCGGACCAAGCCTGTGTATGTTCATCTATTTGTGTCCAGGTTTTTATAGCTTGTATGTTTGCTGCCCAGTAATAAAACTGAACGTTAGGTAGAGCCATGCCACCTTCTGTCTTAGGTCTTTGTAGAGTTGCTCTCTGGATACATGGATGTTTTAGGCTCCAAATAAATGAGGTTACTGTTGAATCTAATTGCTTAAAGAATGATTTATTGATGTATATTGGAATGTTTTGAAATAAAAAAGAAGCTTAGGAAGGATATTCATCTTAACAATGTTAATTCTTCCAGCTAGAGTGAGATGAAGGGTTGACCATCTATGCAAGTCTTGCTTAATTTTTT
>JANRMT010062792.1:48001670-48029848 GCA_026402145.1 Polypterus bichir lapradei
ATATATGTGAAGCAACTTCACTTTGAAATGAGTTTTTTTTTATTATATATTTCATGTTTGCAGACTTCAGAGTGTTTTAAGAGTCACAAGCTTCTCTGTACATGTCCTTAGCTAATTCATATCCATTCCCATATTGAATCAGTGATTTCTCTTTCAGGGCTGATGTTGACTTTTGTCAAAAGGAGGAGTTGACGATGGTAATCAACTGTAAACTGTGACAAAACCAACTGTTATGTTTTAGTTGGAATCTCGTTGCTAGAAGGAAAGTTAGTTTCATTGGTTTGACCGAGATTTCCTACGTTCGTGTGAGTAGTAAGGCGAAAACACCGGCAAAAATGGCACTGACATAATGGCGAGAGATCAAAGTAAATACGTAAAGCAAAAATACTCTGTGGATGAAGTTTTGCCTATTCTCTCTGAACTGGACTATGACTTTTCAGACTCCAATTTTGATACAAGTGGTCGAAAACAAATGTGAGGTTCCAGCTTCAGCTGACTGGTCCCCAGCTAATTGTGGTGCTGAACAGGTTCATGTAGCTGACATGCCTACAATAATGTTCACCAGGAGGACTGCCACTTAACAATGATAAGAAGTAGAGTCCAGATAGCAATGCACAGCGACCAGTGAAGACAGCCTGGCAGCAAGCCTGCCGCACATTCTTGGCAAACTGGCAGCCACAGCATGCAGCAACAGACGTTTTATGTTGATTTATATGTGAAACCATTGCTTTTCACAAACTACTGTATGTTGTTTGGAAAAAATATTCAGCCCTCAAAGAGTTAAAAAGGGATATAATGAAGCTACACCCATAGCAAAATGAAAATTTATGAATGCAGAGGAACATTTTTTGCACCAAAAAACATACATAATTAGATCATTTAACAGTTGTTTAATAACTAAAAAATTAAAAAGTTGTAAGCCTTAAAAGTTTTCCTAAACACCATGAAATAGTTTAAAAAGAGATAATTATTCATCCATTCATCAATTTTTGCACTGTTTTTCTAGATCAGGGTCAAAGGGACATTATGTTAACCCAGGTACTGCTTAGTGCAAAGAAGAAAACATTGCATAGTGCACCCAAATACATGCCTACACTTATTTATAAATTAAAAATCATATGAATGCTATATTGAAATTTGAAATACATTGTAATAAAAGATGTGTGTTCTTAAATGGAATGGCTAAACAAAACCTTCAATCTCAATATTTCTCTTTTTATAATTTTGAAAGCTCAAATATTCTTAATGCTGATATTCTTTAAGTTATATATTTTCAAATGGCAACCGTTTATACAATTGTGATGTACAGTAAACCCTCGTTTATCACGGTTAACCCGTTCTAGACTCTACCGCGATAAATGAATTTCTGCGAAGTAGGATTCTTTATTTATAAATCTAATATTTTCGCAGTTAGAGCAAAGAAAACCTGTTTACGACCTTCTAAATACATTTTTTAACATTATTAGAGCCCTCTAGACATGAATTAACACCCTTTAGTCAAAAGTTTAAACTGTGCTCCATGACAAGACAGAGATGACAGTTCTTTCTCACAATTAAAAGAATGCAAACATATCTTCCTCTTCAAAGGAGTGCGCATCAGGAGCAGAGAATGTCAGAGAGACAGAGAGAGAGAGAAAAGCAAATAATCAAAAATCAATACGTGCTGTTGGGCTTTTAAGTATGCGAAGCACCGTGATAAAGCGGCCGCAAGGAAGGGAGCAATGTGAAGGTAGTCTTTCAGCATTTTTTAGAGGAGCGTCCATATCCTCTAGGCAAACAGCCTCTGTGCAAACAGCCCCTCTGCTCACACCCCCTGCGTCCGGAGCAGAGAATGTTAGAGAGAGTGAGAGAGACAGAGAAAAGCAAACAATCAAAAATCAATAGGTGCTGTTAGAGCTTTTAAGTATACGAAGCACCGCGCGGGAAGCATATCGTATATCATTGAGGAGTTTTATTTAATACATAATACATGCTCTGATTGGGTAGCTTCTCAGCCATCCGCCAATAGCGTCCCTTGTTTGAAATCAACTGGGAAAACCAACTGAGGAAGCATGTACCATAAATTTCACTGTAGTTCATTTGGAAGCAGAAATTCTATGTTAATGATGGATATTGCTTTATATCTCTAAAGATATACTGTACTAGCCGTGTTATCCGGCTTCGTAAGATTCCTAAGACAATGATGATACACCTGTCATTGTACTTTAAAACGATGTACTGTATGAAATTGCCTTCTATTATAATTAAAACACTAGCAAGCCCTGAAATTAAATAAGATCTTTCATTGGTGAAGACTGACTTCTAATTAAGCAACTGGGTGAGAACAAAAACCTGTAGCCACGGTGGTCTTCAGGATTGGAGTTGGCCACCCCTGTTCTATGATCTGCAGATGCAAGAGAAAAGACAATGACAGTGCCCCCTCTCACTCTTTGGTACTGCATACCTGATCAGAGCCAGCAAGATGATCCTCAGATGCACATGTGTGACAGTATATGTAGCAACCATAACTTTTTTTATTTTTTATTTATTTTGTCTGACATTGTCTGTATATCTAGCGCAGTATGTATGCTTTCCTGTTGTATAAGTATACTTTTGAGATAATTTGGTCGCATCAAATACTTTATTGTTTATGTTTGGGGCAGCCAATTTTGAGTATGAGCAAGATCAATAGTAGTAATAGGTTAATAAATATAATGACATCCACTTGAAGCTCCAGTGACGCACAATCTTTTAACTGGCCAACCATTTACTAAAAATTTAAGAAATAGTAAAGTAATTCTAGTTGAAACAGTCGTGTATGAAAACAGCAGATTTTTTTCCATTCACTTTACGGCTTTGTCTGCATCTTTATCCTGTCTAAAATACATCCTCATCTTCACTCATCAGTCCACCGTATTGGTCAGTGGTGCTGTTCATCTACATTGCTTATTGTTTTTGTTGGAGTTCTTCATTTGCATAAAATGGCATGCCACAAACAGGATACAGAGCTGCAACTGCTCTCTGTTTTCAGGCCCCTGCCAGTGCTGTGTGTCACATTTGGTACAATATTATTATGAATAAGTAAAAAAATAAAATAAAATAAATGGTTGATGAATTTTCTTTCCATTGTCACTAAACTTCATTTAAATCAATCAAAGTCTTTTTGAGATTTTAGGGTATTTAGTTTTCTATGGGGGGTTACCCATAAATATCAATAATTTAAAATGCCCTTTCTTAGTGGAAACCTATTGGCCTAGATGTACATTGCCAAATTTCAGCTTTTTAAGTAAACAGGAAATAGTGATTTAATTGAGGAATGAGTAAGTCAGTCAGTTAACTTTACATTTTATATATGTACAATATATCTAGATTTATTTCAACATCCTTGTTGTTTAATAATTAACATTAATCTTTCATTATTCTTGGTCGAAGTTATGATGCACCAAAATAGACAACATAGTAGATTATTAAAAAGATTTGATTGGCTAATATATGATATCTGAAAAAAAAAGTTTTTTTTTGTATCTTACCGTTATACTGTATATGGTGGTGTTGGTAAAAGACAGTTGCTTGGTAAACTATTCCCTAGACAAGCTCAAATTCACATGCCAATAGTATTAATTATTTTTCTGATCATTTGTAAAGTGCGGGATAAAAATAAATGGTGTGAGCATGTTTTTTGTATTTTTTATAATATATTGTTATTTCCTATAATACTAGTACAGAAGGATCAAATTTTAATGCAAAATCTATTTTTCATTATAGAAGAAAGTATTTATGAAAGTTTTGTTTTATCTCTAACATGCCATCAAACCCAGATGACATTTAGATAAGACTGTATTTATAAAAAGATATAGGAAAATTGCTCTGTTTCTTGTTTTTTTGAAAGCTAACCACTGAGACAGCACACACAATACAGACAGATGGCCCTTCTGTCATGCATATGGACTGACTGAACTGTCAAATAAACGAAGAAGAGTTGCACTGTGTTTTATGATAAATAATGCTGGTGCACAAATGTGTGGAAATGTTAAAATCGTCCCTTAAAACTGTTCCCCTTGTCCCAAGTATTTAATGATAAAATGTATATTTTATCTTTTTACATTACTCTGCAAGAAAAAAACAACTAAAAGACTGCAGAGGTACAGGAAGAACTGCATTACAGGTTTGACTGCATTAACTGATAAATGTAATGCCTACTATTCCCACAGGGCACTATGGGACTTTGAGTTTGGCGACACAGTCCTGCTGGATACCATGGGTGCTGCCAGGGGACGCTGTGGGAAGATGGTGGGAGAACAAATTCTCACCTAGCCCAGAAGTACTAATGGATTATGACAACGGAAGCCCCATAGTACTTCCGGGCTGATTAAAGAATTTTAATTCTCCGTCTGACTTTCTGGCAAGTCACATGGATGGAAGAGTAAAAGCACTTCCAGGTCAAGAACTATATAAAGGACTGTTGAAGACCCAGCAAGCGAGCCAGAGTCAGGTGGTGGTGGACAAAGCTTACTGGAAGGTGTGGAGGAGATATATGGAGAGAGAATTGTGCTGTATTGTGTTGATTATTGTGTTTATTTGCCTATAATAGGTGGCTGTGGTTCTTTGGGCACTGTTTTCAAGAAGACAAAATATTAAAATACTTCTTGGTGCTTTTAACCTGTGTCCTGTATATCTGTTGGGTTAAAAGGGGCAACAGCGACCCCCAATGTCCACAACACATATAATAATTTTGCTTCCCACAGCACACATTACAACAGACAATGACTGTTCTACTTAAGAAATCTGCTCAATGATTACAACACGACTCTAGAAGACTAGTACTTGAGTTTACGCTTGTGTCATAGCGAGTTTTATGCTAACTTCATTACAAAGAAGGTTTGTTCTCAGAGGATTTGTTATCTGTAGTACAAAGACAATTTACAAAAGTCAGCTTTGACCAAACAACAGTAACAGGCGACATCAGTGTTTCCTAATATGGGGGATGAAGATTTTATTGAAATTGTCCCCACAAATACTCGGATGTCTTTTAAACTTATGCATCGCTGGTGTTATCTTTCTGAACACCTTGGGAAAATTTTAAAGACAAATAATTTTATAGGTTTCCACTGAAAAACCTTCAACCAAAAGGGGAAACAAACTAAATTACTAAATTTGAAAAGTCAATGATAGATATGCAAGATCAACCACTGCTGAGGTCTACAAAAATAAAATTCAAGCTAAATGGAGCAACTGTTACTTAAATCATTTAATTCTTGTTATGGATATGGAGAATGGGCTAATAAGACACTAGCCCATCAAATATTAAAGCTTGAAATGCTGTTGCAGAACAATAAGAATCAAAGTTATTTAATGCAGAGAAATAAGTAACATAAAAGTAGTAAAAGAAACATTACTCTTCAGAAAGTAATTAAAATAGACCTATAACAGATTTATTTTTCTAAAAAATATAAATTAACAGCTCATTTATCCATTTAGAGACCAGCTGGATAGACATTTAATGGAATCCAAGATCTTCAGTGCCACTAAATCTCTACGAAGCCAAAAACCATAAGCACAGAAAGCTACCCAATATCGTCTTATATGAAATTCTGCATTAAATCAGACAATGTTTATAGAAACCAGAGAATTGAACCCTCTCAAATAAAACAATATGTCTGGTGCTACATTCTGTTTTTGCCAAGAAAAAAATTAAAGCCTTTTGGAATATGCTTGCCACAGAACAATTTTTCTGTTGTACAACAGTTTTAAGATTTTTGCCAAAGGTGTTGTACACCTAAGAGCAGCAATTCTTCGCATTATTTTTCAAAAGATTCATATAAAATCTTCATTGTACTTAGCATAATATAAACTTCAACAGCAGCAGAGTTCCTGGGGCTCTTACTGCCTTTGAATATAAAAAAAATTCTGTTACAAATTGTAGATTGGTGTTACATATTCACTGTATTATGTAAATTTGGGTATGTACCAAATACAGTCCATATTTATGGATTAAACTGTTATATTATACTCCACAATACTCGGTTCATCAAAGCCAGTCACCAGTTGTTGCCAATTTTATTTGTCATCACCATTGAATTTCTAGCCATCTACATGCACAGTCAAACAGAAATTTAGGGGGTTTTAAATAAAAGAGCAAGAACAAAAACCATGTCTTTATTGAGGTAACATGGTGTTTCATATTACATTTTCTTTAACTCTTTCACAGCAGTTTAATCACCATAATGACATAAAGACCGACACAATTTTGGATTTAAAAATTTTATGTAAAGATTTCAAGAAGACCTCATCAGCTTATCATGTCTTCATCTTACATTATCTGGAACAATAAACTTTAAAATGGATATTCTCCCTAGAGTATCTTCTTCAATACTACTTTATTAATAAATTGGATTCATTTGTAGATTTGTCCAATTGGAATGCAAAAATACCACAAGTACAAAAACAAAGAGGGATTTAAAGCAGAGCAGGGACATGATGTTACCTAAATTCCAGTTCTACTGCTGGGTTGTGGACATTTAGATTTCTGATATTATGCATGTAGTGAAAAGTCAAGCAAAATGACAACTTTTATTGGCTAACTAAAAAGATTACAATATGCAAGCTTTTGAGGCAACTTAGGCCGATATTATGGAAAAAATCTGAAAGAGTCAAAACGTCTACCTGGTTGGTTAGCTATGGATTACAATTTTACCACATGTTCGTCATCTTTACCAACTTAAACTATCCAAAACACACAAAGGTCACCTAATTGTGAATCACAAGGAACTTGCTCTTTCACATTTTTAAAAGTATCCCCTTTTGGAATAAAATCTTTGCATATTGACCAGACCTTCCTAAAATCTAAAACTAAATTACATCACTCTTTGAGGTAACCAAAACTTGGAAAATCCACCTTAATTAACAATCTTTTGTGATTATCACTACTACAATTCACATTAAGCATATGGTTCTGTCTTGTTTAAAAGAGCTCATCTACCAACACAACAGGAAAAAGAAGGCCTTATTTCACTTAAAATCAGAAAAATGTTAAGCTTACTTTACTAGAATCTAGAAGTTCTTCAGTATTTATTAAAGATGTCATCAAATAATGGATCAAGTTGGAAATCTTTTGAGTTCTTAATTTTGTTTGAGTGACAACTTAAAATTAATGTTTCTTTTTTTGTGTATTCCATGTGACAAAATCAAACAGTATACTGTAGAGTAAAACTTCTGCATGCACTTCTATCAAGCATCTTTCACAAGTTGACAGCACCTGAGTTCCCATACATATTTCTGACTAAGTATACAAAATAACATAAGAAATCAAGAAAACATATGACAAACAACACAGCTATGACTTTTCTACCAACTGCAATACATACAGTAGATGTCTTGCATATAAGACACAATAAAATGGGCCCTTAGTCCAAGCAGCTAATGTATCTCTGCCTTCCATGAAACCAGATTCTAATTCTTTCATACAAGTAGCCAAAAACCCTGACATTTTTTCCAGTGTGGAGTAAACTGTTCCTTCACTATTATGAGCAATCTAAATCAAGGTGAAGTTCACATCACAATTCTCCACAATAAAGAGATGTTGTAATGAAGGTCAACCTTGTATATTAGACACGTTCACCTCCTGCACATTTTATATTCTGATGAAACTATTATTAACAAGTATTATTATAAGCATGAAAGTGCACACTAAAAGAGTGAAAGAAGATTAAAGACCAGAGGATGGTAAAGGGTAGGCTGCCATATATTCTGGGAACAGGCAAGATTGCAAACAGAAGGTAGATGATCTAACAAGAAGCTGAAACAATGGGTTAAAAATGAATAGTCTAAGGTCTGATGCAAAAGTCAAAAAACAAAATTTATGGCAGAAAATTCCCTAACAAAGGTAACATAACACACAAATTTCACTTTCAAATTAGTTCAGATTATGCTTATATTTTACTTGACCTACATCAAGAATTCCAATTTATAAACAATATGCAGTCACAAAATGCTGGCAAACATAAAAAAACACAACACAAAATTGTGTCATTGAAACATTAATACATTTTGAAAAATGAAATAAGGCCTTAAAAAATGATCCAGAATCTTAGAAAAATAAAAAATATTCAAAAAGAGGAAGCATGAAAACTGCAATTTCTTTTCATACACAAAAAGTCTTTACATGTGAATCCTCATTTGCCTAATTTCAGTCAGCTATAATGACTGAAAAGGCAATGTTCTTCATGGTTATTCACTGTACAAACATACTCTTCTCTGCACAATCGTAACTTGGTGCATCTGAATCTACAGAACTCTATCATTAATATTATACTGAGAACACTTTAAACAAATAATAAAATAGAAAAAAAGAACAATGAGGATTCAAGATATAATTCAGCAGCCTTTTTTATTAAAGGGATGTTTGCACTGGTCGTGTTTTTCATTAAATATATAACATTAAAGCAGAAACAACTGATGGATTTATATAGCAACATTTCTGCACAGAGCACCACTTGGCAAAAGTGAAACATGAAAGACTTCAGCTGTTGTTTTGTAGAACTGTGCTTTTTAAGTGGTAATTTTTATGTTAATTTCGACGAAGGATAAAAAGACACAAGACTGTAGCAGAACCTTTAGAACAGACTAACACATGTTTACTTGCAAGAAAGGCCTTTCCAAGGTTTGGTACCAATGTATGACTTTCAAAATGATTTCAGATGAAGAGGAAATAAAACAGTATAGCAGATCCCAACTTTGTTTCTGTAGAAATGAAGTTTACTGAGTTAGCCAGGAAATTCCACAAGAAACAATTTAAGTTTTGATAGTATTGAGCTGAAAACATTTTAGAGATATCTATGCTTTGCATCGAGTGAGCCAGGCAAGAAGCATTTTTATTATTTGCATATAGAAAAGATTTTCAAAGAGAGCTAAGTGTTATCAGCACAAAAGTGAAATATTTCATTCCATGTCTTTATAAAAATGGCTTTTGTAACAATTCTCTTATTGACTTGTTTTAGATAATAGAGTTCATTTTCATGTAATGACTGTTTTTCAGAGTGTTTAAGTGCATGAGGACAAGTGTGGACTGGCATTGCATACAAGAGTTTTTATATTTAAAAAAGTTAATGATAAAGAAAATAAATGGTTCTTGTTCATTCAGTGCTACATATGTAAATTGAATTGCATTATAAAAGCAAATGAAATGTTAAAAGTATGATGACAAATGTTGGCTTGTTTGGTTAACTACAGTAATTGATATTATTTACCGTAGATACTCGCGTATTTGTCGATCTCGCAGATAAGTCGAGTGTATTTTTTAAGCCGAAAATTACGAAATTTGTTATGACCCGCGTATAAGTCGAGGGTAAAACTTGGGTTTTTTCATGGCCCATTGTCTTAATAAGTACGGTCTTCTCACCAATACCTGCTACAGTTCGATTCCCCGGCATATCAAATGTCATTGGCGTTTCATCCATGTTACCAGTGTTACTGAGATCAAACTCATGCCTTTGCCTTTGCTTGATAATAAATTTATGAAAGGAACTGACCTTTTCTTCTAGATCTTTCGGCAGCTTCTGCGCGATATTTGTTTGCTGACGAAGGCACAGCCCATATCTGTTCATAAACTGCGTACACCTGCCAGCCAATGCTTGAAATTCCAACAAAGGCTTATGTGGTGTTATGGGTCCACAGATCTCTTAGCAAAGGCCGTTTTAGTTTTTAAATAAATAATCACCGCGCTCGTGACTTAGTGCACAGGTGAGGGACTGCCCACATCCGTGATTGTTCCTGTGGCTAATGTGCTGCAGCTGCTATGTCCTCTCTGCATATAAAGAGAAGCGCGAGTCAGTTAGAGATGAAGGAAAAACGGAGTTAAAAAAAAAACAAGGAAGAGAAAGAAAGACGGAGGGGGCTGGAGAAAGCAGGAGAGAGAGAGAGAGAGGGAGGGAGTGGGCGAACGAGCGCTCGCAGGTGTGGAAGCCAAAACGGAGTAAAAAAAAACACAAGGAAGAGAAAGAATGACGGAGGGGGCTGGAGAAAGCAGGAGAGAGAGAGAGAGGGTGTGCGAGTGGGTGAGCGAGCGAACGAGCGCTCGCTGGCAGCTGTGTGGTAGCCTGGGTGTTAGGCCGGGTTTTTAAAGGATTGTTTTTCTATTTTATTGATTATTAAACCTCCACATTTGCTTTATGGATTATTTATTTAATGAAGAGTTCTTTTGAATCACTGCACTGTTTACTTTGAACACTGATTTTGATTGACTGTTTAAAATAAAAGCACTGTGCCATTACCCAAATTCAATGGAAAATTGTGTTGCCCCGCGGATAAGTCGACACTGTTTTTTTGAATGAATTTTAAGGCATACATTTTTCGACTTATACGCGAGTATCTACGGTAGCTCTATGTAAAAAGTGACAGTAGCATTTGCTTAAGTAATATGATATTTCTGTCATTTTCTTCTACCATAGAGTTTAGAAAATTAAAGTGCACTTCTAGTATCTCTTTACTCTCTGAATAAAGATATGACAAAGGCTTTTTTCTTATAAATGACACTTTTTTAAGAAAGAGTGGAGGAAAAGTATAGGTCAGCATAGGGAAAACTTGAAAGAAAATTGTAAATTGTAAAGAAATCCCAGATTTCTTACCTCTGTCAACTACATGAGGTATAAATGACTAACAGTCACTTGCAAAGTCCCTTATTGGAAACAGTAAGAGAAAATCATATTCAGCACCTCAAGTGAATCGTAACAGTACTGCATCCTTCCCTTTGGGAAACACAGGACTCCAGCATTCATCTGGTGAGAATGCTGCTTAATCCTTACAATAACTAGAGTGCCATCTACTCAGATAATATTGTTTTTACTGGAAAGGGGAAAGATCAGCAACACTGTCTAGTGGGGATACTTGCCACTTTTAAGTCAGCAGGTCTACACATTAACTCCAGTCAGTGTTATTTTATTCAGTTCAAAGCTGGAGGTAGGTCAGGACAAAGTTAAGTCACAGGTCTCCAAAAATAGGCCATGATTTATTGGCATCACCCTAAAAAGAAGAGGTTTGAGGTCAGAGGTTTGTGCTCTAGTTTTTCAAAAGAGTCAGGTCTCCAATGGATATGGTCAAACAAAAAGCAATGAACAATGTGGTATGGAATCCACAAAAAATACCCTTCTGGAGATATAAAAGCCATATATATGACAGCTGTATTGGCTGACTCTTGTTATTTATCTTCCCTTCATCCTCCAAATGAAAGCATTAAAAACATATTTTGTTTAGGTAACATTATGATTTAATATAAAAACATTGTACAGTATTTATTAGTATCATTTTAACTAATGCAGTGTTAAACTTAGCAGTCAACAATGTAAGGAATATATTAGTGGCAAAACATCATTGTTAAATATATAAATAATCACCTATACTGAGAATCACAAATAATTTCAAGATAATATTGATTGGCTATCTAATGAGGCACAATCTGACTACATCTTACCAGTGCACTGCAGAAAACTGAAAAACAAATCATAAGACAGACATGAAACATATGTTAGAACCTACTCTTGACCATTATCCATCCATCCATTATCCAACCCACTATATCCTAACTACAGGGTCACGGGGGTCTGCTGGAGCCAAAACCAGCCAACACAGGGCGCAAGGCAGGAAACAAACCCCGGGCAGGGCGCCAGCCCACCGCAGTCTTGACCATTATGATGTACATAAAACAGGTCAGGAATTAATGTTGCCACCTTAATTAAAATACCCTAGCTTTGCATTCAAACTTTAGGAGTATCATTTTAATAGTATCCTGCGGTGGGCTGGCGCCCTGCCCGGGGTTTGTTTCCTGCCTTGCGCCCTGTGTTGGCTGGGATTGGCTCCAGCGGACCCCCGTGATCCTGTGGTTGGGATATAGCGGGTTGGATAATGGATGGATGGAGTTTAATAGTATCTCTGTTTTTCTATCAAAGTATTTCTAAGAGAAATTAACAGAATAACCTTCACGAATGCTGTGAAACAAATGATTAGTAGACCTTATTTCTATAATCTCAGTCTTAAAACTGCATTTTAGGATTTTAATTGAATAAAACAAGATTAAAATCACACAAGTAGAAAATTTCAAGAAAATCAGAAAATAGGAAAATAAAAAAAAAAGAAAATTACAATGAATGTCAAATTATAAGCCTACATACCCCAATGCTTACAAAAGGTGTTAAGTGGTCAGTTTTTTTCTTTTTGTTTTTGGTGATTACAAGACTTCGCTTAGCTATTTCCTCCATTTAATTATCAGTTTGCTGTCAGAAATCATTCTTTTTATAGAACTGGCATTCCTTAATCTTTTTACATGTATTATTTCTCATCATAATATGGCTTCATTCTTCAATGAAATTGCTATTTTATATTTGTGTCTGTTAGCATGTTCTTTAACTTTTATTTATCACCTAGTCCTAATTTATATTTCTCAAACCTTTCAGTTTTCATTATGTATACACTCTAGACACATTCCCTGTGCTGTCAAAACAATTGAAAGAATTTGGGTGAAATTCCTCCACATTTGTGTCCCTGAAACTGTATGGCAGCAATATTAACTACTGCTGAACCATGAACAAACACACATACACATTATATATATTATCAACTCTCTATATATAAAATCCTAAGCCTAAAAGTGCAATGATTTTATGTGACTTTTTATTTCACGTTTTTTTATCACACTTTAAATCTGGCTTATTTTGAAACCTGAATATATATGTTTGATATCATTCTTTTCAGAATTTATCGAACTTTAATGTGATGTTGTTAGATTTTCAGTTTCTTATACTGTTTTTAAATTATAAACTAAAATATCAAGAACTCACATCCCATAAGAATAGACTTTGTGCCAAGAGATTAATCACACCGGGGCCGGAAAGACAAAGAATAGATGACAAAGACAGCTGCTGTACAGGTTTTTAAATGTTCGAATATTTATGCAACCTAGTACTTAAATATTGTCCACCATAACACCTTTTCTTTCGAGATTCTGGTCACCAAGAATAAGTGAAAGCTCAGCAAGGGCCGCAAAGTTTTCTTTGTTATAGAGTCAAGTTTTGGAATAGCCTACAGGACTTGAACACTGTGCCAAAATGTAAGTGTAGGTTAAAAGCACATTTATTTACCCTTGTATATAGTTAATTACTCCATGGCACCTTCCCCAAGATAACTGCCACTTCTAACATATCAAAGTGCGAGACATTTTGTAAAGTGGGCCATAAGGAAATTTGGACGATTGGGCAGATTGCAGCTGCTGCCTTTCTGTTGTTGCATCCTTTGTGGTGGTGGAGAGGTGCTAATGTCTAAAAAGTCCTCTGATGGAAGCGGACACAGGGGAGTGTTTAGTGCAAAAAAAAAAAAACTTTTATGGTTCTTACTTTAAGCAATTTATAAACAGATATTCTGTAAAGTAATAAAAACAGTAAATTACAAAGTGCATTCCTTTTTTCTTTGAAAAATATGTAACATCATACCTGTACCATAAAATACAGTGACAAAACTGTCCTAGCTTTTAAAATTAATAAGACAAAAGCATATTTTGCACATACCTCATCATTGTATGGAAAAATCAGATACATTTCAGATTCATACATCCAGTCCACAAATGTTTTCTTAGGAATCCTACACTTTAAAACATTCTACTTTAACATCCCTTTCTCCTGCAGCATAATCAAAAAGGGACTACAGATGGAAAATATTCAAATTTTCACTTTTCTATTATATATATATATATATATATATATATATATATACTCAGCAAAAAAAGAAACGCCCCTTTTTCAGGACTGTGTATTTCAACAATAATGTTTTAAAAATCCAAATAACTTTACAGATCTTCATTGTAAATTGTTTAAACAATGTTTTCCATGCATGTTCAATTAACCATAATCAATTAATTAACATGCACCTGTGGAATGGTCGTTGAGACCTTAACAGCTTACAGAAAGTAAGCATTTAAGGTCACAGTTCTAAAAACGCAGGACACTAAAGAGACTTGTCTACCGACTGTGAAAAACACCCAAAGAAAGATGCCCAGGGTCCCTGCTCATCTGCGTGAACGTGCATTAGGCATGCTGCAGGGAGGCATGAGGACTGCTGATGTGGCTAGGGCAATAAATTGCCATGTCCACACTGTGAGACGCCTAAGACAGCGCTACAGGGAGACAGGAAGGACAGCTGATCATCCTCGCAGTGGAAGACCACGTGTAACAACACCTGCACAGGATCGGTACATCCGAATATCACACCTGCGTGACAGGTACAGGATGGCCACAACAACTGCCCGAGTCACACCAGGAACACACAATCCCTCCATCAGTGCTCAGACTGTCCGCAATAGGCTGAGAGAGGCTGGACTGAGGGCTTGCAGGCCTGTTGTAAGGCAGGTCCTTACCAGACATCACCAGCAACAACGCCGCCTATGGGCACAAACCCACCTTCGCTGGACCAGACAGGAGTGGCAAAAAGTGCGTGAGTTTCTGCATGACAGCAATGTCAGTGTTCTGCCATGGCCAGCGAAGAGCCCAGATCGCAATCCCATTGAGCATGTCTGGGACCTGTTGGATTGCAGGGTGAGGGCTAGGGCCATTCTCCCCAGAAATGTCCAGGAACTTGCAGGTGCCTTGGTGGAAGAGTGGGGTAACATCTCACAGCAAGAACTGACAAATCTGGTCCAGTCCATGAGGAGGAGATGCACTGCAGTACTTCAGCAGCTGGTGGCCACACCAGATACTGACTGGTACTTTTGATTTTGAGTCTCCCTTCATTCAGGGACACATTGTGAAACATTTTTAGTTTATGTCTTATGGTGTTGACTCTTTTAGTGTTCATACAAATATTTACACATTAAGTCTACTGAAAGTAAAAACAGTTGAAAATCAGGGGACGTTTCTTTTTTTGCTGAGTATATATATATATATTCCACGGGCTATACAAATTTTTGAAAGTGTACTGAGCTGAAAAAAACTTCTAAAAACTGATCATTTATTTATATGCAAAACACAAGAATACAAGCTCTATGTTGCCTTAAACTCTTTATTCTCCATCATAAGATACATTCAGCCTTTCTTCCTCTTTAATAAGAACAGCAATAGTTAATAATTTTCTGCTGTTGATGGTAAAAAAAAATAATAATACATAAACAATAAACTAAAGACCATATTATACAGAGTCTCATCCATGTTTTGCAAAAAAAAGCACTACCTTGTGATGACAGATCAATGTGGCATGATCTAGATCAGGGATAAGCAAAATCAGTCCTGGAGGGCTGCAGTGGCTGCAAGTTTTTGCAGCAACCCAGTTGCTTATTAAATGCCAATCCTTGCCATTAAGAGATCTTACTTATTGGCATAGCTTGTTAGTGTTTTAACTCTACAATGTCAGGTCATTACAATATTGAAGATTTTTTCTTTACCAAAGATATCATCCAAATTATAAGAAGCTTAAAATGGATAAGCAATTCTTTGTCCTTCACTTTTTTCTCTTTAGTTTCCTTCTAAGTACTTTATTAAATGAAATAGTACACATTACACAGGTGCAAATGGAAACAAGCTAGATGGAGAACTGCTTGTTCCTTTATTATGTGTGTGTTATTGCCAATAAGAAGCAATTAGAAACCGTGGGAGGAGCTGTTTAAGACTAAAACAAGAAATTAAGGGTGAGAAATCTTAACAAGTAAGAAAAGTAAAAAGAAACATTTAAATGTTTTTTGGGCAATACGTGCTTCAACAGCAGTAATTGACTTCTCTTTAAGAGGATGGGTAGGAGCAAAGTCCTACAGCCACCATGGCACTCCAAGACCCAAAGTCACCCAGAAGGCACCAAAGTTGGCCAATTGCCCCATTCAAAAAGGGATATTGGAGCAGAATTTTTTTGCCCAGATGTCCTTCCTCGAACCCATCTTCTTTAGTTGCCTTTAATTATACTGAAGAGTAACCCCAGCTGTAAAATTATGTGTGGAATGAAATACGTGTGTGACATTTTTGTCACAAGATCTCCTTTAGCCCCAATTATCAATTTATCATTATTGTTATTTTTTTTTTGTTATTACCTCACTTCCTCTGCCGCACTTTAAAAACCCACCATCTCAACCTCACCAGTTAGTTCTGTTTTGGACTCGAACATACACACATCTGTACTAAAAAATTTTTCCAATTGCAGCCAGGAAAAATTATATGGGCGGCTGCCCCAAATATTTTTTTGGCTCTTGTCTCATCTTTGACAAAACATAACCAGTTTGTTACTTATATTTCTATACAAACTATTTATATATATTAAAAATAGCAGCATCCCTAGCATTGACCCCTGTGGAACTCCACTCTTAATATTAACCAATTCTGATAAGGTTCCTTGCACTGTAACCCTTCCTGTGCTTCCTGTGTCTGAGCCAATTCTGCACACATCTACAAACATCACCCTGAACTCTCACTTCTTTTAGCGTGATGCTGAATCACTCATGTGGCACCTTCTCAAATGCTTCATGAAAGTCAAGATAAATAGAAAAGAATTCCAGAATGTTAGTAAAACATGGCCTTTATTTTCTGAACCCATGCTGACTATTCAGAAAATTTCCTGTTCTTGCCATGTGTTACTCAGTCGTGCTCTTAATAATTCCTTTAATTAATTTACCTGTGATGCACATTAAGCTCACTGGCCTATAGTTGCTTGGATCTACCCGGTCACCCTATTTATGTAATGGGATAATCTTTGCCATTTTCCGGGGTTTAAGGATTTATATATGTACTCGCTAACCTCTTTAAGAACTCAAGGGTAAAATTGTCTATCCTGCAGATTTGTTTGATTTCAGTCTAATTTGCTTGATTTGTTGGAGACAAATAAAGTTCTATCTATCTATCTATCTATCTATCTATCTATCTATCTATCTATCTATCTATCTATCTATCTATCTATCTATCTATCTATCTATCTATCTATCTATTTTTGATGCCACTTAATTTAATTAATGGTTATTGAGACAACAAACTATCTTTTTTTTCTGTAATCTAAACCTAGTTTCCTGGATGTATAAGGCTGCATGCCAACATTGTGCCATTCTTCACTGATAGTACATTTTGTATATATGCAAGTTTTATAAGTAGTATATGTTTTGTTGCTCACCTGAAAAGTTAAATAGGTTTTAAAATAAAAATGGACAAGAAAAGTTGGTGTTTAGTCACAATTAATTAAGTGAGCTATGTTATTTTTTTGGCTAAAGGTCAGTGGTTGATTAATCATACTTTAAAGCTATTAGATAAATAGGTAGGTAGATAGATACAGGGAGATCTACTCGAAAGAGGCCCTGAATATTTTATTGTAACTCTCATTAGGATGAAGCAATCAGAATAAAAAAAAAATACGCTATATCAGTTGACTTATGTGTAACCGACTGCATTACATGCAATTTTGGAAGTGATTTCTATTTTCTACCAGACACATTTTGACGCAGCATGTTCATGAACGTATTGGCAAGTGTCTCGGGGGGAGTACCAGCAATCTCACGTTAGATGTTTTCCTTCAATTATTCCATAGTACGAGCATGGTGCTGTCAGATCCAGCGACCGTGGTGGCCAAAGCCCCTTTGAAATTACTCAAGAAAGACTCAATATCTGCCATGCTCCTTACCAATATATGACACATTGCTCTATCTTGTTGGAAGTAACCTTCCATTAACTCAAGATCATCTAGTTGATTATGACTTCGCTTAAACAAATTGGTGACCCAATAGGTTTGCGCCATGAAGATTCGCTGCTCAATACTGTACATCACCATCCTGATGAGAAGTCAAGTGACTAATTGAAGGGATATGGGCGGTATGCACCCAGGAGTTGCAAACGGAGGTTGAACGTCACAACAGCTTTTCGGTGCCTACCTCATCGCTCCGACACAGGGGCATCACGCCTTGTTCGAAGGTCCATGTACTGAGGAGCACATTGCACATTGTTTCATTGAGATTGCTTTGTCCTAGCAAGAGTTATTACAGAATATCCTGGGCCTCTTTCAAGTGAATCTCCTTGTAGATAGATTAAAAGGAGCTTAGAGTGAGCTTTGCTAATGTAATGAAACATTGTCTACAGTTTAACACTTCACTCATTTTTAAAAGCAACTACAATTGTATTCTAGACATGTAAAAAAAAGCACAACAGCATCTCTCATATATATTTTGAACTTTAAATCACAGAGATAGTGGTCAGGCTTCACTTTCTACCTTATAGAGACAACGTTGCTCATAAACAACCAAGTAAGTTTTCATCCATGCCAGCTATATCAATATCCCATATTATTAAGTTGCTTTTGATTTTAGTCACAGAAAATGCTAGTTATGACTTGCAACTATGGGAAATATAATTAAGTATTAAAAACTTCGGACATGAGCGTCAGTAGGCTTTGCATCCTAGGAACCAAGTTACCTAAACTATTCTATAACATTTCAGTAATTATTTACCGCTCTAATGCTGATCTTTCTGGTCATAAAATAGGTCATTACAATAGCAATTGACAAGAAGAATTCAAAATTAATTTCAGAATTGTGGTATTTGAGGGTTTCTCTACAGTGCCTTTTTCTCTTGCACAATTTGGCTTAAAAACTAATCAACACATCGTCATCTCATAACAGGCTTAAGTTTCAAGTTGGGTATTTTTCATCTAGCCTTTTTAGCTCTAGACTGTCCCCAAGAAACGTTGACACACAGATACATACACACACAGATCGACACACACCCATCATCGAGATATCAATGTTTTCATATTCAGGGAACCCTAAAACGAAAACCAGAGATCAAAATGTTTGACGAATCTAAAGCTTTCACTCCTCCGTCATAGATGATAGGTTATGGTGGGGAAGGGCACAAAGCAAAAAATGCTATGTACTGAGAATTCCCAGTACACCAGCTAAACTAAAGGAGTTATGTATTTTAGCTTGGGGCTATACCAGCAAAAAGAATTTGCAGCTATCGTTTTCTTCAATATTTTCTTGCCCCATGTTTATATTAGATGTCTTTAAAACAGCAAACATATATTTATGTAGCACATTTTCATATAAAGAGTGTAGTGCAAAGTGCCTTAAATGTGTCAAAGAAACAGTTACAAGAAAAGAAAAACAGAATAAATTAGGTAAAAAATAATAATGAATAACAAGAAATATATCCATAGGACCTTACAGAACATAGAATATAATTAGTAAGAAAGAGCCGTCCTTATATACAATGTCATATTGTAAGTCTCTACAGATGACTCCAGTGATAAGGTCAGATGGCTAAGAGGACCGAAAAAACAAGTAAAGCTGGAGATAAAAACAAAATCTTCAGGGGTTCTACGACCAAAAGAACACCCAGCCCCTAATGAGAATTCTACATAACATAAATGTTCTTAAATCAGTTCTCTTAGTTTTCAGGCTTTGTCCTGGAGGATTCAATGAGATCGGTCTCATGGATAGCTGGGGCACTCGCCTTCATTTAAGCATCACAGGTGGCTGAACGTATTGGCAAGTGTCTCGGAAAGAAAAGTAGAGATTAGTCAAGATGACAAATCCCTGAAGAATACATAGTAATAATTTTATGCATATATAGTCTATTAAGGGTATAACTAAAATGTAGCAATGAGAACCCCAAATTTAAAAAGTGGATTTTTAGTGTTTTTTTTAACGTTTTGCAGTATTAATCTGGCTTATGTTTATTGGTAAAGTAGTCCTGATTTTTGATACATAACGGCAAAAGGCTATCTTGGCACTTCTTTTATGCTTAGGTCTGGAAATAATAAGTGGACAATTATTACAAGATTTAAGGTTTGACTTGAAGTGTAGTGATACAGGCACTGTAAAAAACAGGAAGGAGCTAGATTATCTAAAGGTTTATATACCATTAGCATTATTTTAAAATCAGTTCTAAAGGACATAGGTAACCAGTATAATAATGCTTAATAATGCTAAAACTAATGAGATGTACTCAAGTTTTCTTTTTCAAAATAAGATTCTTGCTGCTGTATTTTCAACTAACTGCAACCGATTCATATCTTTCTGAGGTAGTTCAGTTTGAACAAGTGCTTTACAGTAATCTAGTCGACCAAAAACAAAAGTATGTACTAACTTCTCAGCATCTTGTAGTGTTAAAAGTGGTCTAACCTTTGCAATGTTTCTTAAGTGAAAAAGTTCAATCCTCGTAATCTGAGTAAAGTGTAATTTAAAATTTTGCTCAGGGTCCATGATTATACCTCTTCCTTGGGATCAAGTTTATTGCTAATACCTTCAATATTTTCATTTTTGCCAACCACTAAAATTTTTATTTAGTTTGTATTGTTTACTGAATTTTATTTTTGAGTTTTACTAAGATCAATATTACAGTAAAAATAAAGATAACAGCATTTATGGTTACATTATTTCTTTAAAGTTCAAATAAATTCAATACACAAGTGTTTAAACTCAAATCAGCAAGTCTCTTCTTTTAGTGTGCAAAATCACAGGCAGAGCTGTAAAAGAGTTGGTATGTGTACATATAGACAATCATGTATAAAAACTAATACATCAACTTTACTAACAACATGCAAAGCAAAGTGTAAACCATTAGTTGATAGAAAATTTACAAACAACATAAATTAAAATTATTTTATATAATCTATGCAAGTTATTTTTTTAAATCATATACATTTAGTATATACTGTATGTAGAACATAAAGCATACAGCAAAAATATGCCAATTATTTACATTGTTTTGAAAACCTTCTTACTTACAATAATAATTTGTTATAAGACTAGAAGATCGATTGATAACATGATAATTTAGAGTAATTTTATTTGGTGGAAAACTCACCTTTGAAAAAGAAATATTGAGAACGTGACCAAAAAGTTACAAATTCCAAATATTTTTATATCAGCATGAAAACCTTCATCAATCCATTTTCTAAATCACTTACTGTTTCCTTTTTAGTGTCTTAGGAGAGCAGAGCCTGTCTCAGCAGCATTGGGCAGAAGGGAGGAAAAATAAATAAATAATGTTTTGTAAATTGTAGATATTATGTCTGAACTGTTGTATTATGAAACTTAATAATTATTATGTAGGAAGCTGTGAAAGAAGCCCATGTTCATACTGTAAGTGGGCAAATAAAGCAAGAAAACATAGAAAAGGTGGTAAATGAATTATGAATAGTCACCAAAATCTGATCTTATTTATGAACAGCGGTTATGGTGATGTAAGATTAGCCTCCCAGGGGTATGAACAAACAAATTGTACTTCTTATGTTGTTGAGATTGAAATTTCACACTGTTTGTAAATTGGATTAATGTAGATTATTTACAGAATTATGAGTTTCTGGATGTACAGAATTACACGTTTCTGGATGAAAGGGCTGAATGAAAAATAGGCTTCTTCTAGTGGAGCCAGCATCTAAGTTTTAAACAATAACCAATTAAAATTTACAAGTTACTATAAGAACAACTTTACACAAGAATTGTTTAGTAATAAAGATCTTTAGTAGATGCTTTGATATATTATAATTATTAGGAAGTTGAAGAGAACCAGATTTATGAATGATTTGTATGGAGATTTAAGTACTTTATAGACAAGATCAAATGAAGATATGACTGTTTAAACCCAGTTATTATAAATTTAGGTTCAGAGAGGTAAAAGTTCACATTAGTTTATATATCAATAAAACAGGATAGAAATAACAACTGTTTTCCCATATCCATAGTAATCATTATATGAAGAACTGGCTAGCTAGTCTAAATCTAAAAGAGTAGACAAAAGCAGATGATGTTATTATAGTAAGGTGAAGATTTCAAATGGAAGAAAGAGAGTTGGGTTCAGCATAGGTCACATGAAATCAGCACATAAAGAAAAAAAAATAAAATGGCTTTTACCAGTGCCAACAAATTTGTAAGTTTAAAATTGGAGACGGAAACTACATTTTATTGGCAAATTTGTAATCATAATTTGAGGAACCTTTATATATATATATATATTAAAATAATGACAGGGAAGGAGACAACTTACACCTGGGCCCAATTTCACACAGAGCTGATGGCCTCTCCCCTAATCTCTAGAATCCAGATTGCAAAAGAGAGCAACAATTCAAGTTTAATGCAGTTTGAGATATTTTATTCTAGGATTACTGTCTTTAACATTCTTAATATTCTTAATATGCCAAACGCAGAAGCAAAGCAAATGGATGTGACAAATCACCATATAACTTAGATGTTTCAGCAGCTATCACAGACATCGAGTGTGGTGGTGTTCAGTCTGTTAAGGTTACATTGCTGCATTTTCAATGTCTCACTTCATGGGTATTCCAGATTAGTGCATTGTTACTGTTTTCCTGCTGCTGCTTCATCCTGCTTTTCCAGGAAGATGTCAACTTTTTAAAGCCTATCCTGGTGAAGGTGAACATCCCTAGCTATCTGTGTCAAATGTCATTTTCACAGACCATATCAAATCATGTTCACAAATTAAATGTATCCAATGGTCCAAATGCCAGAAAATTACCTTTAGATCTTGAACTTTCATAAAATATATGTTTGCTAGACTGCTGTTTTGCTGTACAAACCTTGTTCTTTGCAAGCTCATCTTCTGCAAAAACTCCCGTCTACTAACATTTTCTGTTTTATGTGTTTATATCTAGCTGCTTTCACAGAGATCAGAAGTTCAAATAAAACTAAACTAAAAACTCTATGCTTCATTTATCATCTAGGAAATACTTTTAACATTTTAACATTACCCAACAAATAGATTTATCTGGATCTGGTGAAAATTTGCTAATTGTTAATAATGTATTAATATATAGAACCATAGAATAGAAAAAAGGATGATGTTTTTCACATGACTAAAGATAATCAAACACAGAACAATAAATTAGTTTAAATCAGGCAGACAATCATCCTAAAAGAGAATTAATGACCCTTACTATGAGTGAGAGCTTTAAGTATGAGAAATGCAATGTGTAAATAATTTTATTATTGCTATATTATTAATGGTAAATGCTGTTGATAATACTATATTGAAAAGAAATTTCTTTATTGACTGTGAGTACAGTTTAACAGAGGTTAGTGCTGCTGATTTCTTACAGGTCAATGAAAGATATGAATTTGGGTCTGGTTACTGCCTTTGTAGTGTTTACATGTTATTTCCTTAACTATGAGGATTTTTTCTAGGTGTTCTGGTTTTGTTTCCATATGCCAAAAAATTTAGTGACTCTGAACTGGAACTGTATGAATTAGTATGGTTATGGCTTGTGATGGATTGGTGACCCTTATAGTTTTGTTTTTGATCTTATGCCCCATGCTACAGGGGTGACACTGTATCCCCTTGACCCTGCATTGAATTAAGTAAGGATAATTAATGCATGTATGATTCATGGATTGATAAATAGAACATTTCCATAGCCTATCATGAATGGGCTACACACTTACATAAAGAAAACATATGTTGATATTACTATTAATAGAACAGAAAATAAAATAGAAAGTAAGAAATCCAATGTTTCTGCTCTTCATTGTTCATCAAGTGTCTGTGTAAAATGAGTTTAGAAATATCTTTTTTTTTTGCTAGACACGTTTCCTGTCTTCCTGTAGCAGCACATATTAAGTTCAGATTTTTAATACTTGCCTACTGAGTAATCAGTGAATGTGCACCTATATATGAGGAACAGTGGTGATGCTACCTCTGAGTGGTATGAAATCTTAGTCTGGACTCTTTTCATGTGTAGCTCCTGGTTGGTGGAATGAGTTGCCCACCTCCATTCAAAACTCTTACTCTGTGTTCAAGAACCATTTGAGGACTGTTTTGCTTGGTGAATTTCTGTCTAACTGATATTGGCTGACATGTTTTGTAAATCTGGGACTTGTTACGTGCTTGTATTTTGTTCTGAGCTCTTTAGTTGTGCTGATTAGTTTTGTATCCTTGTCCTATTGCATTTGCTTCCAAACACTCCCCAGGCTAATATTACTTGTTTGTGTAGGCCTCTTTTGTAAATCGCTTTGGATAAAAGAATCTCCTAAACAAATAAATGTAAAGGATAGATATCTTTTAATTCTTGTGATAATGACTAATTTTTATCTTCGCGGATGGCTGGCTTTTATACAAACCAAGATCATCTTGTATAGCTTTGTTACACCCTTTCCCCACCTGTACACATTTGTTGCTTGTTCCACTTTAGATGCTATGATCCTTATAATGGAAAAAAGTGCAAAGAGAGACTTCTTTCATCCCTGCAAAGTGACTATAACTAATTATACAACTATAATATAATATATAATAATAATATAACTAATTTAAACAACTTTTTATAAAATTATGATATGCAGACTACCATTTAACATTTGATGAGGCTTTGTGCTTGAGTTGGTCTTGTGATAATTTAGTCCAACTTCCAAGTCTAACACCTGGATTGTACACTAGGCTGAATATGATTTAGACCCCTGTGAACTTGAATTGGGTCAAAAAATGTTGTTTTTTGTCCTTTTTTTAATTTTTGGCAGCTGCTTTACATTTGATTGCAGCATCAGGAACAGTAGTATACTATTCAGGTCTTGGTGTTTCCTGGCAAGCAAACACTGGATGAAAGAAGGGGGCAGCAACAATATGCCAATGCCTCCTTTCACTCACAGTCTTTCTGTACAATCTTACTGATGTGTACTAATGAAGTGTTTTATATATATTTCAATCCCCGCAAGGGGAGCAATGGAGTGTGTACGCCTGATGAGCCCAAATAAGGGCAAAACACGGAGGACTAAGAGCTAAGCTAAGGCTAACACCACATCGGCTCTCTTTACCCAGCATTTTCCTCGCCAATGTGCGGTCGCTGATGAACAAAATGGATGAGATTCGACTCCGCATCAACCACAGTAAGAGACTCTGGAACTGCAATGTTATGATTTTCACTGAAACATGGCTGAATAGCGATATTTCGGACAATGCTATTCCTCTAGCTGAGCACCACACATTCCGGGCAGACAGAACGGTGGATGACTCCGGTAAGACAAGAGGCGGAGGATTGTGCATTTATGTTAATAATGCTTGGTGTACGAACTCTGTTATTATTGGGAGACACTGCTCAGCTAACCTAGAGTTTCTCATGGTTAAGTGTAGACCGTTTTATCTGCCACGGGAGTTCACCTCCACCATTATAATTGCCGCTTACATTCCTCCAGACGCTGATGCCAAGCTTGCTATGAACGAACTTCATGCGGCCATCAGCAAACAACAAACTGTTCACCCGGAGGCTGCTTTTATTGTTGCGGGGGACTTTAATCACTCCAACTTAAAGACAGTACTCCCTAAATTTCACCAGAACATTTTTTGTCACACCAGAGGAAACAAAACTTTAGACCATGTATACACAAACATGGCTGAAGCCTATAATGTGGATCCTCTCCCCCACTTGGGACAATCAGACCACCTTTCTTTGTTCCTCACTCCTAAATACTCACCCATTATCAACCGTGTGCAGCCATCAGTGAAGACCATCAAAGTGTGGCCAGCGGGGGTAGACTTCACACTTCAGGACAGGTTTCTACACACGGACTGGAGTATGTTTGCTACTCAGGCCACCTGTGGCTCTCACACAAACATAGACAGCTACACTTCCTCTGTTCTGTATTACATCAACACTACCATAGACAGTGTCACAACCCAGAAGCAGATCACCACATACCCAAATCAGAAGCCATGGATGAACAAGGAGGTGCGTCTCCTACTGAAGGCACGCAACACTGCCTTCAGATCAGGTGATGCACAGGCCTACAGCACTTCCAGAGCTACTCTGAAGAGGGGCATCAAAAAGGCCAAACACTGCTACAAACTAAAGCTAGAGGAGCACTTTTTAAACTCTGACCCTCGGCGCATGTGGCAGGGCATCCAGGCCATCAGCAACTATAAACCCAGTCACCCCACCCCCACAGCCACTAATGTCTTCTTTCTGAATGAGCTTAATGACTTTTATGCTCGCTTTGAGAAAGACAATAAAGAAAATGTCACCAAGATCGCCTCCTCACCCGACCACTCACCCATCACACTTACCTCATCTGACGTCTACAACGTACTGAGCCGGATCTACGTGCACAAGGCTGCTGGACCAGACGGTATCCCTGGGCGCGTACTGAGGGCATGTGCAGAGCAGCTCGCTGGGGTGTTCACAGACATTTTTAACATGTCCCTTGCCCAAGCAGCTGTACCAGCGTGCTTCAAATCTACCTCAATTGTGCCAGTGCCGAAACACTCTAGTCCAACGTGCCTGAATGACTAGCGGCCCGTAGCACTCACACCCATCATTATGAAGTGCTTTGAGCGGTTGGTCCTGACACACCTAAAGGACTCTTTCCAATCCTCACTAGATCCACACCAGTTTGCTTACCGTGCCAACAGGAGCACAGATGATGCAGTCTCCATAGCGCTGCACTCTGTACTCACACACTTGGACAATACAAACACCTATGCACGACTGTTGTTTGTTGACTTTAGCTCAGCATTTAATACTGTTTTACCCTCTAAGTTAATCACCAAACTTAGAGATCTGGATATTAACACCTCACTTTGTAATTGGATTATGGACTTTTTGACCAACAGACCCCAGCATGTTAGGTCAGGCCACATCTGCTCCACTACCGTCACGCTCAACACTGGCGTACCACAGGGCTGTGTGCTGAGCCCCTTCCTTTACTCCCTCTTCACCCACGACTGCAGGCCTGTGTATGGATCTAACAACATCATCAAGTTTGCAGACGATACTACGGTGATCGGCCTCATCAGCAATAACGATGAGTCTGCCTACAGGGAGGAGATCAAGCACCTGGCCACTTGGTGCATGGACAATAATCTGCTCCTTAACACCAATAAGACCAAGGAGCTCATTGTGGACTTCAGGAAAGGAAGAAGAGGTTCACATGAACCCATTCACATCAACGGAATGGTTGTTGAGCCTGTCTCATCCTTTAAGTTCCTGGGGACCCACATTTCGGAGAACCTATCCTGGTCCACCAACACCTCTAGCCTGGTCAAGAAGGCTCACCAGCGCCTATTCTTCTTGAGAACACTTAAGAAGAACCAGCTGTCCTCAACTACTCTGGTGAACTTCTATCGCTGCACAATAGAAAGCATCCTAACCAACTGTGTCACAGTTTGGTACGGAAGCTGCTCTGTTGCTGAGCGTAAGGCACTGCAGCGGGTGGTGAAAACTGCCCAGCGTATTATAGGAACTCCACTTCCAGCCATTGAGGACATTCAAAAGAAACACTGTGTGTGTCGAGCTTGCAGTATTCTTAAGGATTACTCTCACCCCGCCCACAAACTGTTTTCTCTCCTGCCTTCTGGTAGGCGCTTCAGGTGTCCCAGGTCAAGAACCAGCAGACTGAGGAACAGCTTCTTTCCCAGAGCTGTCTCCTTATTGAACTCTGCCCCCCTACTGACACTTGCCCACACCTCACACACCCCTATACTCTTCGCATTACCACTACACTATTTAATATGGACTGCGCTACAATGTACATACCTGTTTGAAAATACAAATATCCATGTACAATACATTTGTACACTTATGATTGAGTACATATTCGTACATGTCTACTTGTAAATTCCTGTCTATAGAAAATAGCAACCTGCACATTATGTACATATCTATCTGTACATGTCTACTTGTAAATTCCAGTCTATAGAAAAAAGCAACCTGTATATTATGTTCATATCTATTTGGAAATTCCTGACTACAGTTAATAGCAACTTGTATATACTGTTCATCCATTGTAAATTTATAAGTATGGTTACTAGCAATCTGTATATTATGCTCACATAATATCATTCTGTAATAGTTACCCATAGCCTCTCCCTGCACATATCCCTTTTATGTGTACCTAGAACTTATACCTTTATCCTGCACTTTCTGCTAATTGCACTTCTGGTTAGACCTAAACTGCATTTCGTTGCCTTGTACTTGTACATGTGTAATGACAATAAAGTTGAATCTAATCTAATCTAATCTAATATATATATATACTGTATATATAATGGTTGGTATTTTAGAATTTATTTTCAATTACTAAAAGTAGTACTAGGGTGTTGTACCATGTTAGCCATTATGAATGTAGAGAAGAGCCAAGCAAAATGACACCTTTTATTGGCTAACTAAAAAGATTACAATATGCAAGCTTTCGAGGCAACTCAGGCCCCTTCTTCAGGCAAGATGTAATACAGAAACTGAAGTTTCCTGTGTTTATATCCACA
>JANRMT010062792.1:48039848-48163401 GCA_026402145.1 Polypterus bichir lapradei
CGCCCAGCGCGTCTCTCTCTCTCTCTCCTTATCTCGCTCGCTCGCCCAGCGCGTCTCTCTCTCTCTCTCTCCTTATCTCGCTCGCCCAGCGCATCTCTATTTCTCTCTCTCTCTGGCAATCGTCTCCTATTCTCCGTCTGAGTCTGTGTGCCTCACTCATATAGTCCACATCCGTACGAGCGTATACTGTTTACTACAGCATTGTGACTGTGTGTGTGTGCGCTGTGAAGTGCGAGTCCCCATCTTGCTCCTCAAAACACGAAGCTGAGTCTCAGTACTTTAACACCAGCTTTATTCAGCTTGAAACAGCAACAGCGCTGTTATTTATTGTAGCGGGATCTTTATAATGTTCCTTGTATGACCCATTGACGACAGGCGCTTATAGCATGTCTGCGATCTTTTTGGATGCGCTTATACGGCGAACTGCTACAGCGCTTGGAGACTGCAATTGCTTTGGGACGCTCTTCCGCGTGTCATCCCGTTGGGTGGAATCCCATATGAGTTTAGAAACTCACACAAGCCATGATTCTTTTTAAAGGTAAAGTTCAGGTTAATTTGTATTATGTATTTTACTTTATATTTTGTATTAATCATTTTTATATGAATAGTTTTGGGTTGTGAAACGAATCATCTGAGTTTCCATTATTTCTTATGGGGAAATTCACTTTGATATACGAGTGCTTTGGATTGCGAGCACGTTTCTGGAACGAATTATGCTCGCAAACCGAGGTTCCATTGTATATTGTTTGAACAGTCATTATATATAAAGAGAATACTTTTTATTTAGCAAAATAATCATATTGTAACAAATTTAATCTAAAGAATTCTTAAAATTGTGACACATGTTGATTATAGTCACTAATGGACGAGGTGTCCCACCGGCAGAACACAGTGATATTTCAAAGTTTTTAGTGTACGTTGCAGTAAACCCACAAGTCAATCAAAATCAATAACGGTATGAAAGCTGTCTTCTTTCAAATAAATCATAAGTTTCCATGTTGCTTGCTCTCTTACGTTATTTGTCCACATACAAGGTAAGCAGCGTGTCACAATTAAGTGAATGTGCTTTTTCAAAGGTCTCATTTACTTCAAGCCACATACAGTGAAAGGTTTACCCTTCTGTTACCATTGGATAGCTGAGTTTGAGCCCATTCTAATGATGTGGAGCTGTCTATAATTGCCCATTTATATTACATATCACAGCTCTGTGTAAAAGGCAGGAAATAAATGGCTTCTACAACATCTCATCCTTTTGCATCTCTACGTATATAGCTATTCTGATCTCAGTTTTGACTTTGTTCAGACCGTTGTGTTTGATGCTATGCTTGATTTGTAAGCACACCTTTTAGTATAACTTTGTAGCGTTGCGGCATGTAGTTTTAAAGTTCAAGAAAAATGGGTTCAGTTACCATACCTGCATGCTGTTTGCTGCACTTTCTCCCTATGTTACTTTACTGAGCAGTACTCTTTCAATTTCAACTTACAGTACAGTCGGTACTTCTTAACATACCTGTGAGTTCTGTTACACTGTACTTGTGCTTCTTGTGGCAAGGCATTATATAGACGTCGACCTGACACAGACTGACAATGGAGGCACATGTAAAATAAACAAAAAGAACTTTTTATTTTTCTTCTTCACCTGTGGGGCACGTCTTCCCCGTGAACCGCACAAGCACAACATAGTCCCAAACCACACTCTTTTTCTTTCTCCTCCACTCCTCCTCTCAGGCAGCTACATCCTCCACCTCCCAACTCTGGTGCCTGGAGTGGTGACTGTCGGCCTCTTTTGTAGCCCGCCCAGAAGTGCTGCAGGTGCTCGTTGACCTACTTCCAGGTGTGGCTGCGTTCCTGCCCAGACAGGCTCGTTAGGCCATGCAGCTCCCCCTGGCAGTGGCCACGAAGCCCAACAGGAATGAGCTCCAGTGTTCCAAATTATTGGCCCAGATGCAACCCAGTTTGCCAACAAGTGTTCCGGGGGACGTAGTGTGCATCCCATGACTTCTCCCCCGGATCCAGTGTCATTGGGATGTCCCGACCGGGCATGGGTCCCACCTATCTGCCACACTCTTTAAGTTTCATGTGAGGAGCTCCCCCAGAATCAAATGTCACTGTAGTGTGCTGCTCAGTTTGCTATGTCATATGCTCATGAAAAAAAAGGCACTTCAGCTAGTGACTTGTTCACAATAGAATCCCCCCACCCAAATGAAGTGATTGACTATGCTGTGTAATATTTTTTGTCATGTTTTTAGTTACGCTCATCCCTGAACTTCCTTCCCCAGAAGTCAGAAACAAGCGCAATTACAAGCAGTATATAAACGTAGCTGAGAAACACTTGTTTAGGTGTATGTGTGTTTTTATAAGACTAGCTCTGAGCTCAAAGTTGCCTGTTTCCTACCGTATACCCAGGGCTGCCAGGAAAGCCATTGTCCCTATCCCCATAACCCAGCACTGTAAGAAGCTGGCATGAAAATGTATTTATGTACCTAGTTGATTCCAGTCCTGAAATGCAAGAACAAAGCAGCAAAACAACAACATGAAAAATAAATAAATAAAAACACATGGAACTTCTGTGGGGCAACTACAACAGAAAGCAGGATAGGATGGGTGAATTGCAGCACAAAAACTCCAGTCTTTTGTACAAAATGTGTTCTTTTTTACATAGAAATCGTTTCAAGGACTGGCATAAATATCATTTTGAAAGTAAAGGTTTGGGTGTGTTCATAATTATACATATACTAGCCATGTGCGCCCAACTACGTTGCGCGTGTTAAAGTTGTCTGTAAAGGGTTCCCTGTTTAAACGCGGCTGTCAGTCGTGAACTGGGCCCTTCGTCGCACAGCATTATGATTTTTTATAAGGGAAACAAAATTACAAAAGAAAACCCTTGGATATTGATTCGATAGGAACGGCCTACTCGGAATCACTGTCCGAATCGTAATTATGTGGTAGTGTAGGAGCATTTCTGCTTCTGTCCGTTCACAGTTCGTCTCATTTTCACGACGCTGTTGTTTCTTCTCACGATCTCTTCTCAACCTTTCTCCAATCTCGCAGGTTGCTTTGTGGCAATCCAAAGAGTAAGGCAATATACACAGAGCAATGGTTATAAAAGGGGGACACATAGGTATCCAGGCTCTTTAAAGCATAAATAGGGATCACTTCACTGACATGTGAGCAAGCCACGGTGCAACTGTGAGACGCGCAGCACTCGCCGGCTACAACGTAACAATAATAATTTCCGGAACGTGCTGTTACGTTGTCATTCATTTTACCCACTGTCTTTCTTTCATTCAAATGTTACGTAGGCACGTACCTTTTATCTTTGGCAATCTCATTCTCTAACCAGGCCTCAGGAGCTAACCAGGTAACACTGTCCACCACCCCTTTCGTTATTCCGGCACATTGTTGACATCCGTGAGTAACAACAACGTACTAAACTGGAAGGTGGTCTACGCATGCATGGAATTCGCGGACAAACAAAGATCAAGATCTAAATGAAGATCACTTTAGTTAATTTAAAACACAATTTGTTTAGTTTGAATGTCTGTGTTTTGAGGTGTGACTGGCGTACTACAATCTTCAGTAGTATAAGCCTGGAGGAGATTCTTAATGCAATGCCTATGTTTTAGCTGTCTCTCTACTGCCATCTAGTGCTTCTTCTAATTCATTCGCGGAAAAACAAAGATCAAGATCCAAATGAAGATTATATATAGAGATAATTACAAATTGTTTACTTGTTACTTCACATGTGATATAAAGTGTATTTGTGTTTATATATATTTTTCTGTAAAAAATGAAAATATATAACTGCTACTACAATAGTTGTTTTGAGAGATTGTTTATGTCCAAGAGACTAAATGTTTCTAAAATGGGGGACACTTTGTTACAAATAGTATAACTTTGCACTACTAGGGGATATGACACACAAAAAGCAAATTTATTCCAGAGTTATACATCATAACATTTTTTGGTTATGTACTTTAAAATCCAGATTTCTGTAGAGAAATCCCTAAAACGCCAATTTTTTATGTGTTATTTAGTTGATATTGGTATAAACAAAGGTTTTTTTTAATCATATAAATAGAAAATCAAAGTGTTGTACTCATTACGGCACAGCCATTTGCAACTAATAGCCATGTATTTTGGGTATGCAATTTAGGCATAACAATCAAGTTCATGTTTTGACTGATGAAAAATAAGAAAAACAAAAATAGACATAAGATCATAGTCATCCTTGATTAATGTGATTAGACTGACAATTAGATTGAAAAAACTGTCATCCATGCAGTAGAAATGCTAGAGCTAAATTAGCATTCTTGAAGAGCTCTTTAAGATTCTTAATATTTCACTGCTTTATCTATTTTTGTTTATTTTTATCCTTATAACAGTGATATTGGCACATTGTTATTTTGTAAATAATTTCTTGTATGGGTTCCAACATTTTGTGGTGCAATCATGGGATCAGCCATCTTGTCTTGTTTGTGGTATGTTCTTTGCCGATAACATGACACAGATATTATGTGGCACGTTAATGTGAATACTGCTTGCCTTTTTAAGATGACTGCTGCCCACAGCTTCAGAAATCCAAGCTTTTTCCTAAATTCAAAGAATCTTCTTGACAAGCTTTAAACCTTGTCTTTGGTTGAAAAATGTATCTTTTGTGAACTAGGAGTTACAAAACACACACATCCCAAAAGCACTTCCAATAATGACCAATAAGAGGAGGTGATGGAACACCATTCAAAATCAACAGCTAGACACACAAGGATCAAGTAGAATCTTTATAAAATAAAAGATTTATTTTTAACAAGAATGTTCTGAACAAAATTGTGAAGCTCTGAAGAGCACAAACGGCATACTGTGCCTCTAAAGGCAATTTCAAAAGCAAAGTCCCTGCAATATCCCATGTAGTGGAAAAGTTGTCCTAACCTACAATCTGGAAATGATTATTTCTTGAAATATGATTCTTTTACAGTTTGCTCTTAAAACGCAATGACCTATATTGCAATGGAGCCATATAAAGCATTTAACAGCTTTCCCCATTTGCAAAGTGTGTTTGGTGCTCTTTCATCTGCTTCTTCTTCTTCTTCTTGTTTCACCTGCTCCCATTAGGGTTTGCCACGGTAGATCATTTGTTTCAAATACTAAATTCAATGGAAGGCAAATGTATGCATAGCTTTACACATCCAGCCCTCAGCAAAGCAAACATTAGGCTGTCAAATTCTACACCTGGAGAGACCTTGTCACGGGGATGCACAAACTTGTGATTTTCTTTGTGTCTCTCCATTTATCTGGTCACAATCCCAGATAAATGGAGAAAGTTATGTCAAGAAAGGAATCCAGGGTAAATTTTGCCAGATCAATATACTGCATTTTCTTATGCATAGGTAGTGAGTAGGTGACTGACCATTTTGACATGACAAGTTTTGGTATAGCTTGAAGAGGCCATATTAGAAGTAGTGGCTACAGAGTCACAGGCCTGTGAATGTGTAGATCATTTGAATAAAATAAATGTACATACCTTAGCAAGATAGGTGATTGATAACTGTATACATTTCAGTTGAGATAAAAAGAGGCATGCAGAGAAATGCACTCATGTGTAGCCTGTAAACAGGAGACTGCAGTCATTGAGACGTGTAACATTTAATCCATATCAGCTGCAATGTACTCCAGGACGTAACCAGCAATTCCTTTAATCATTTGAGACAAAGATGCTGCTCATCTTAGGTGAGCCAAGTGGCTTCAAAACCATTAGAAGAAGTTAAATACAGATGTATATTGAAAGTCTTGTCTGGTAGGATTTGTTGTAATCAATTCTTTTTGCTTTGGTTTGATAGCACACAATTTAAACTAAAATTTCAACTGTACGTTTTAAACCTAATGATTATAGGTCAGGCTCATTCAGGTAGTCTTTGAAGAACACTGCATTGATGTGCACTTGACAACTTCTCCATTACTTTCAGATCTGTACCATTGAACTTGAGAAGGACATTGCATCCACAAAAGGTAGTTGGATGAACTTTCTCACAGGTTGCTTTGGGATATAGTGCCAATCCAAAGAGTTTTGTAGAGGAGGCTTTAGTTCAGAGAAGCGTAGATGAGTGTGTTGCCTTCAGATGTAAACAGAGTGTAAAAGGTACATGCTGTACAGGCCTCCTTGAAATGAGGAGCTTGATTGTGTATAAAAAATGATTGAAGAACAATTTGCATCAATGCAACATATAGCAGTATATTGTAAAGAATATATGTGTGCATGCTCCTAACCTCTAGGTAAAATAATTGCCATGTTTCCTGTTTATTTTTCCTGAGTAAACGAACAGTGAAGTAGTGTGCCTGGGCACATTGATTAAAAATAGCATTCACAGACAATCTTGTATTCTGTAGCTGATACTGATTTTAGTTGAAGACCAGAAAACATTTGGTGTCAAAAATTTGTAATAAAAGGTATCAGAAAATCAGGAAGGAGGCAAATACCCCTTGTATAAGTACAGTGGAAAAAGGTATAATTCATGTTTGAGGTAAAATATTGTACACATTTTTTACACATTTATTAATGTTATTAATGTATTGACTAGCATTGCCCTCCATAGTGTTTGGGAAAAAGACACATTTTCCTTCATTTACCCCTCTGCTCCAGTTTAAAATTGTAAATTAAACAGCGCAGACATGGTTAAAGTGCACATTGCAGACTTTAATTTAGGATTATTTGTAAAAATTTTAATCACAGCATTGTAAAAATTACACTTTTTCAACATGGTCCCCTCATTTCAGTACAACATAGTGTTTGGGACAATTGGTGTCAAAGGTATTTGTGACTCGTCAAGTGTGTTTCTTTGCTTCATTAATTCAGGTATCTCGGCTTGCTTCTGCGTTTTGGAGTCTGTAACTGCCATTGTTTAACGTAAGAATAAGAGCTGTGCCAATAAAAGTCAAAGAAGTCGTTATGAGACCACAACCATTAGAGACATTGGTAAAACCTTAGGATGATCTAAATCAACTGTCTGGAGTATCATTAAGAAGAAAGAACGCTCTGATGAGCTCAGTAATCACAAAGGGACTGGTAGACCAAGGAAGACCTCCACTGCTGATGACAGGAGAATCCTCACTATGGTAAAGAAAAGAAACAGACTTCATGAGGCAGATGTATAATATCCGCAGAAGACTTCATGAGCAGAAGTACAGAGGCCACACTGCAAGACAGTGCAAAACACTAGTTTGCAAAAAGGTACTTAAAAGAGCCTTCAGAATTCTCGAAAAAGGTTTTGTGGACAAACAAAGATGAACTTGTATCATTGTGATTGTAAGAGCAATGTGTGGAGACGAAAAGGAACTGACCAAAATCCAAAGCATACCACCTCATCTGTTAAACATGATTGTGGGGATGTTATGGCCTGGGCATGTATGGCTGCCACAGGTACTGGCACACTTCTTTTCACTGATGATGGAACTGCTGATGGCAGTTGCACAATGAATTCTGGAGTGTATAGAAGCATCTTATCTGCTAAAGTTCCAGTAAATGCCTCCAAACACATTGGATGACACTTCACCCTGCAATAAGATAACGATCCCAAACATACAGCTAAGGTAACACAACAGTTTTTGTAAGCTAATAAATGGAAAATTCTTGAATGGTCAAACCAGTTATCTGATTTAAATCCAATTAACAATGCCTTCTAAATGCTGAAGAGAAAACATAAGGGGCCAAGTCCCTGAAACAAGCAGGGGACTTGGCAGAGCATCACCAGAGAAGATCCTCAGCATCTGGTGATGTCTATGAATCACAGACTTCAAGCAGTCATTGCATGCAGTCCTAAATATGACTGCTCTAATAGACCTGCCATTGCTATGTCCCAAACATTATGTATAGGACACTATATATTATTCATTGTTTACACAATATGTGTCCTTCTGTGTCTGAATGGTAAGCTTTGGAGTGAAATGGAACAAAATGACTGAAATTACATAGCATGCAGGTTGAGGTGCACATCTTTTACATTTCTATTTAGGCTCATTTACCAGAGCCTGTTGTGCAGCAGTGCATGCATTGGACTCTGGTTACAAACTGTATTGTTATTTGTAACTTACAAAATTCATTGAATGCTCTGAGCAAACAATTTTCTGAGATTTAAAAATTGGTTGATTGATTGATTGATTTTGCACTGCAGGTTGTGCACAAAAGGATAGAAGTCCATCTATCATCCAACTCGCTATATCCCAACCACAGGGTCCCGCTGGAGCCAATCCCAGCCAACACAGGGCGCAAGGCAAGAAACAAACCCCGGGCAGGGCGCCAGCCCAGCGCAGGGTGCGCACACACACGGGACAATTTAGAATCGCCAATGCACCTAACCTGCATGTCTTTGGACTGTGGGAGGAAACCGGAGTACCCGGAGGAAGCCCACGCAGACATGGGGAGAACAGCAAACTCCACGCAGGGATGACCCGGGAAGCGAACCTGGGTCCCCTAACTGCAAGGCAGCAGCAGCGCTACCCACCACGCCACCATGCTGCCCAAAGGACAGAAGTACAAATTTTAATTGCCTATGCTCGCTTTCTGGTTATGTATAATGAAATGCTCACTATTGCTCTCCAAATCTTTTTACAATGTGTACTTTAAAATTCAAAACACTTTACAGTGTAATAACTTCAAAACATATTTGAGGCCTATACTTCAATTTAGCCTAATTTTCAGTATAGTGCATTAGGCATGTTTTCTGAGCATTAGTCTGAGACCATCTTATTTTAGTTAATAATTTCTAATATACTCTGCCTGCTAATCCGCAAAGACTACCAGCTTGCTTGTTACATACGTTTAAATCATTTATATATATTTAAAAGAGGAGGCAGCTTTTGCCTTTCTCAATCTCATAATATGACCTCATCCTTGAAATTCATTATTTCTTGTAACTGCACACTGTGTCCTAAACCACTGTATAGTATATAAAGTACATAATCAAAAGCTTTTTGAAAGTGAAAGGAGAGAACGGAAAGACTGGACTCCTTTCTTATTGTGTCTCTCCGGAAAATCCTTGGGTACCATTGGTTTGACTTTGTATCGAATGAGCGGTTGCTCATGGAATCCCGAATGAGGCACATTACCTGCATTGTGAGGTGGCATCAGTTACGGCACTACGGCCATGTGGCGCGATTCCTTGAGGGTGATCCAGCTCATAGGATCCTCATTGTTGGGGCTGGACCAGGCCAAAGGATCACCCACGTAAATCCTGGCTGTGGCCAGGAGGGTGGGACTGGACTGCGTGTCTGCCTGGGGGGGTTGCCAACTGAGATACCAAGCTGTTTCGTTGTGTGGTGGGTTTGGCAACGCACTGTACCGGTGCATGCTCCCCAACTTGAACTTGAGGAGAGTTCAGTTGGCTTCATGCATAAACAAATGTAATACAAAAACTTTATAAACTGTCCTTTTTCATTAAGCCCAGACTTTTTAACTTAAAAAATTCACCTATTTGTCCACTTCCTAAACACACTTATTTAGAGCAGTGTCACCGGGAATCTGGAGCCTAGTCCAGCAAGCATTAGGCCTATGGCAGGAACAGGCCCTGGGCAAAATGCCAATCCATTACAGGGTGCTACAAAAATTAGAGTGATAATGTAGTATTACATTCAAAGTTATAACATTGTTATAACATTCTTAAACCCATTCAATCAATGTCAGATTTAGGGTAGGGGATATCAGCCCAAAGGCCATATCAAAATTGCATGGGTACACATACTCCAATCTAAACTTTTTATTTCAAAAGTCTCACCCATCCTACTAATTGTTTAATTAACCTGTCTGTTTACCAGTCCCATACATATCTTCCATTATGAATTTTCAAAAATATCTAGGCCAGAGCCTTTCCTTGCATCAATTAACACAGCTACAGAGCCAAATCTGGTCTAGAAGCCAGTTCATCTCAGAGCTCATTCATGGACATATTTATACTTACACAGGGCAAATTTAGATTTCCCAATTAATCTATGAAGCATCTAAATGAGAAGTTGCAGGAAAATCTAAATATTGGAGGAAAACTCCCAAACAGACAAAGAGAGAGTGTGGCCTGTACCACACTGACACAGGTGAAGCACAAAATTCCAAGGAAAATGAAATACCTTTTGTGTGTCCATTTTATGTTTGTTTGAAATAGACCACTCATTTAAAATACCATTTACAGAACTGATTAACATTGAGTAATTATATTATTGAATAATTATATTATTAAATAGTACTGTGCCCTTCCATTGAACAGTGTACAGACACTGACTGGACCAAACACATTAACAATAAAGGCTTGTGTCAACTCAAGTCTAAAAGTAGCTAAGTGGTACAATTATTTAGGGTCTCCTAAATCACATTCTGACCTAAACATTGTTTCCAACTGCAAAATAATTATGGTAATGGCCTGCTAGAATCCTATTGATATTGAGATGTAATTTTGGAGAACATGCTAACTCAGCAGGACACAGTGTAAAAAAAATGTTATTGAGAGAATGACAGAGAGAATGGGAAATTATTGGCAAAACAGACATATATTTCATTCTAAGTTTGACATGTGAAAAAGTCTCCTCACCTGATAGTGCGGCCAAGTCAATTTTGCCAGGCTGGAACCCAAATCCTGGATTTGCAGGCTGCTGCCAAACACTTTTATTGCCAGCTAAAAAGTCTTGGTTTTCCTGACAGGGCCCATTGCCAGAATACAGCTTTTAACCTTATCTAATAAGATGATTGTCCAGCACAAGCTGAACATCCAAAATCTAAACAAATGAGCATAAATCAAGGATGAGTATCATTGATAGACAGAAATTTGCATATGTGGTCAACACAGAGGATCGGCTTATATGCACCCAAGAAGTCAATGATAAGACCTCTATTACTTTCTTTAAAAACATCAACTGTTTATTAACTCATCACGCTACAGCTCATCCTCTTCAGCTTTGGCTGTACAAACTTTGGCTGTGTATACAACAGAGGTAGAAGAAATCGCTTTACTCCAGAGTGCAACTATACTGGATTGGAAGGGTGGAATTCATGTCTGTATTGGAGTGTGAATGAGGTTACCATTAATCCAACCTTGCTGAGGAACAGCAAGTGCATAAGCAAGAGAGCGCAACTAAGTAAACCACATGTTCACCTTAAAAACAATGGGGAATGACTGATCATCAGTAGTGATGAGCGAGCATGCTAGGCCGAACATGTGTTCGGCTCGAGCATCGCTGTGCTTGGAGCATGGCGCTACTCGAGCGAGCACCACATCTGCTCGTGCGCCATGCTCGAGTCTCTGCCCTGCATGTTTCGCGGGTTGGAGACAGCCAATCAAGGGGCAGGTAAGTACTGCCCTCACTGTAATGCCAATAGCCATGTCAGGTGCTGGCATTACAGTGATTGGCTGGCCAGAACACGTCATGTTTTAGAGCATCAGCTCACCTGCAGGCACTGGCATATAATGTTTTAGAGCGTCATTTTTCCTGTAAAATTGATTTTTTTGGGGGGTTTTGTGCGTGTTTTTGTACAACTCGGACAAACTGGTTCCCAGCAGCGACTTGGGAGTCCAAGATGCATTCGGTCATCGTCCCCATTCTGTTCCCGGTCCATTTGGGTGGTGTTTCTGTCACTTTCTGAACTTTTCCAATGGACCAGGCACCCTCCCTTCATCAGAGCAGGGGGTGCCTAGTTGTCTCCCATTGACTTACACATCGCGATGTGTTCGGACTGAACACCCAAACACCCGAACACTTTGGTGCTCGCTCATCACTAATCATCAGTTGACCCATCAAGTGTGACTTTGCTAGCACCCAGGAACACTCTGTGTGCAAAACCTTTGAAGAGAAACTGCAGTGCCACCTGTAAACAGAATGTGCAACTAAAGGCAAAGAAGGAGACATGCTCCTAATGAAAGAAAGAAAGAAAGAAAGAAAATTCTTCTTGTGTCTGAAGAAAGCTGATCAGGAAATGAACAATGCATCACTCACCTCGAACAATATGTATTACTTTGAATCTGAGAATTGTAATTTTACAGGTACTATAGGACAAAGCCAGCTAACGTATTATGGTATTGATGTCAATCTAAGGTAATAACCTTGTAAAGAATAAGACTAGAATTCATAAGCTTTTTATAAGAGAGAAAAGTTCTATCTTCTATCACGTATATACCCACATTAACTGATACTGTATACACACATACAAGTTCCACTGGAAACACGTTTAACACTAGAATCCCTGAAGCTTAAGTTTTTTTTCGTTGTCGTGTGTGCTGTGAAGTGCGAGTCCCCATCTTGAGCCCCAAAACACAAAGCTGAGTCTCAGTACTTTAACAACACCAGCTTTATTCAGCTTGAAACAGCAACAGCGCTGTTATTTATTGTAGCGGGATCTTTATAATGTTCCTTGTATCACCAATCGACGGCAAGCGCTTATAGCATGTCTGTGATCTTTTTGGATGCGCTTATACGGCAAACTGCTACAGCGCTGGGAGACTGCGATTGCTTTGGGATGCTCTTCCGCGTGTCGTCCTGTTGGGTGGAATCCCACAAGAGTTTAGAAACTCACTCACACCAGCCGTGATTCTTTTTAAAGGTAAAGTGCAGGTCAGTTTGTTTTATGTATTTTTACTTTATATTTTGTATTAATCATTTTTATATGAATAGTTTTGGGTTGTGGAACGAATCATCTGAGTTTCCATTATTTTTTATGGGGAAATTCATTTTGATATACGAATGCTTTGGACTGCGAGCACGTTTCCGGAACGAATTATGCTCGCAAACCGAGGTTCCACTGTATTCTTTCATTCAAGAATAAAACTGAAGAAAAAGAAATTGCTCATTGACATGATGCTGAAGCCCAACTATCAGTTGGTACAAAGTAAAAGACGTTCACTTATGTGTGCATTTGCATGTTTCATTTTTAACCAGTTGTAAGAGTGGTAACGCTTTCCCATCACGGATCTGCACAGATGGCACAGTGAAAGGCACTGCCTTCTAGAAATAGAAAGGTAATAGGTTCGAGTCCCACGTTGGCATGGCATTTTGAGCAGTGAGCTGCTGTTATTATTATCACATAATAAAAACATACATTTGATGTGAGTCTGTAACATCCTGTATAAATTTATGGTTATTTGTAAAAGATCATCCATATCAACATGTCATTTGAGCAATTTTTTATTCAGTTTTATTCTTGAATAAATCTTAATTTGAACGATTTTTTATTCAGTTTTATTCTTGGGTTCTTGAATAAATGTATTAAAATGAGAAGTTGATGTGAATGTCTGAGTGCGAGGAAAAGAAACATCCACTATAGACACTGCTCTGTTTCTTTGCTCAACAAGACACCAAGAAGAAATGTTTGAGCTGCGTCTGTGTGTCTGCTTTTATCCCTTCAGCTTTAACTTTTACAAGTACCATAAATTTACACCGGCTGTTACAGACTCAAATCAAATGTATGTTTTTATTATATAATAGTAACAATAATAGCAGCTCACTACTCAAAACAGAAAATGCTAGGAGGACCCGGGATCAAACCCTCAGCCTCTCAGCTATGAGGAAGAAGTCTTTACCTCTGCACCTGCCAAGCAAATGTGTCTACTTTGTAAAATATGTAAATTGAACAATTTACTTTTCTTCGGTTATACTCGTGAATAAAAGTGCCCTTGTTTTGGTATACCTTTTCTGAAAGTGTTTATTCGATATTTGAACTTCAATCTTCACACATCCTATACTTCGTCAACATTTTGTCAATTATTACTATAACATGAAAAATGTTTCTGTTTTAGTTTTGTGTTTAACATTTCTTGCCTTGCATTTCCTGTCATCCTACATTTACACAGATTGTCATTGATACAGAACACACATGAAATATATTTGTTCCATATCACAATATATTATTTAACTCTCTCCTAGATAAAAAGACTTAACCCTTAAACTGCCACATACTTGGGGGTTAATGCATCCCTGGACACCAAATACATTTTTGCTCCACTTTTTAAGTAAACATCACAATTTACAAAGAAAAGTGAAATTTTAATGGAACACATTTTTTGTCATGCAAAGAGCATCACAATTACTGCAACACAGATCATTTTACACACTGCCAATGAACTGTAAAAACTATTAAAAAACTACTGGAACAATATGTACAAGTTGCATCTGACTGCATTGATAAAATTCAGGAAATCACCAAGCCAATTGTGCTTGAACTGGCTGCACTCAAGCACATAGAGGTAAATGCTGATGCTTGCAGGCTAGTCTAGTGCAGCAGCTCAATCCCAGAGACAGGGAAGCTGCAGTGCTGCAGGGGCTGCCAGTGGTCATGAGCTGGCTGCTCAACAAATGTACAGCACTGACTGATCAGCTCCGGCGTGCTGATAAATTGCACTGGGACCCATCTATAGCCGGTTACGACATTCAATGAATGTACGTCGCCAAATATGCTCGGCTCCTGTGTGCTGGCAAATGGCACTGGGAAACGACTGTGCGGTAGTTTAAGGGTTAAGTTCTGAGTATTTTGTGTCTGACTTGACTTCAGTAGCCTTGGTGGGGGATGAGTGAGCAGGTTGCCTGCTGCTGATTGACACACTTTCAAAACAAAGATGCTGATGACGAGGTGCGAGGAAATTTAAAGTGGCCCGACATTACAAATTTTTTTGTAGGCTTCAGATATTCTAGTGTTAACTGGAACACTTTGAAAGTAAAATTCAGGGCTAATACTTAAAGTGCCAGAGAGCTGGCTGACTCATGTCTGTCTAATGAAATTATTATTAACAGACACTAAGAGTTGAACACAGGCTTAAAAAGAAGAACATCCAAATAATAAAAAGACTTTATGACCGACACCTTCTGAACCCCACCTTATTAATTGCTCCCCCTTACAACCAACCCCTTCTTCACTGGTTATATATTGCTTCTGATTCCAGTATGTCATCATTCCCTAGTATGTCATAGTTCATAGTCCCTGAATCAGTTTGGTTGTTTGTGTCTAGACTTCCTTTAGAAACATTATACCTTTATTTGTATATAATTGGAGACTGCAACTGTCTACAATTTTTCAGATGAAACTTCACAAACAAACTGTACAGCTTAAGCATTCAGTTACATCCTTGCTGTTATGTTCTGCGCTCATGTTACATTTATTGTTTTTTTACTTATGTATTTTAAGCTTATAGTCAGATGAGAAAAAATCTGGCATTTTAATTTTTACACATACAAAATGAGGGCAATACCTTTGCATAATGTGTAGCATTACTCCCTTGGAGCTACAAGTTTGCACCTTTCTCTTGAGTCCATGAACATGACAGCTTTATCTGTGTACAACAGTTTTCTCTCATTTCAAATATACAGTAATATAAAAAAGTTTGGGAACCCCTCTTAATTCTTTGTATTTTTGTTTATTATTGGTTGAGCTTTCAAAGTAGTAACTTCCTTTTAATATATGACATACCTTATGGAAACAGTAGTATTTCAGCAGTGACATTAAGTTTATTGGATTAACAGAAAATATGCAATATGCATCATAACAAAATTAGACAGGTGCATAAATTTGGGCACCCCAACAGAGATATTACATCAATACTTAGTTGAGCCTCCTTTTGCAAATATAACAGCTTCTAGACGCCTCCTATAGCCTTTGATGAGTGTCTGGATTCTGAATGGAGGTATTTTTGACCATTCTTCCATACAAAATCTCTCCAGTTCAGTTAAATTTGATGGCTGCCAAGCATGGACAGCCTGCTTCAAATCATCCCATAGATTTTCGATGATATTCAAGTCAGGGGACTGTGACGGCCATTCCAGAACATTGTGCTTCTCCCTCTGCATGAATGCCTTTGTAGATTCTGAACTGTGTTTTGGGTCATTGTCTTGTTAGAATATCCAACCCCTGCGTAACTTGAACTTTGTGACTGATGCTTGAACATTATCCTGAAGAATTTGTTGATATTGGGCTGAATTCATCCGACCCTCGACTTTAACAAGGGCCCCTGTCCCTGAACTAGCCACACAGCCCCACAGCATGAGGAACCTCCAGCAAATTTGACAGTAGGTAGCAGGTGTTTTTCTTGGAATGCGGTGTTCTTCTTCCGCCATGCAAAGCGCTTTTTGTTATGACCAAATACTGCAACTCAATTTTTGTCTCATCAGTCAAAAGCACTTTGTTCCAAAATGAATCTGGCTTGTCTAAATGAGCATTTGCATACAACAAGCAACTCTGTTTGTGGCGTGAGTGCAGGAAGGGCTTCTTTCTCATCACCCTGCCATACAGATGTTCTTTGTGCAAATTGCTCTGAATTGTAGAACGATGTACAGATACACCATCTGCAGCAAGATGTTCTTGCAGGTCTTTGGAGGTGTTCTGTGGGTTGTCTGTAACCATTCTCACAATCCAGCATATATGCTGCTCCTGTATTTTTCTTGGTGTGCCAGACCTGGGTTTAACAGAAACTGTGCCTGTGGCCTTCCATTTCCTGATTACATTCCTTAAAGTTGAAACTGACAGTTTAAACCTCTGAGATAGCTTTTTGTAGCCTTCTCCTAAAACATGATACTGAATAATCTTTGTTTTCAGATCTTTTGAGAGTTGCTTTGAGGATCCCATGCTGTCACTCTTCAGAGGAGAGTCAAAGAGAAGCACAACTTGCAATTGACCACCTTAAATACCTTTTCTCATGATTGGACACACCTGTCTATGAAGTTCAAGGCTTAACGAGCTAATCCAACCAATATGGTGTTGCAAGTAATCAGTTTTGTGCAGTTACATACTTTCAGATCAGCAAAATTACAAGGGTACCCAAATTTTTGCACAGCCAGTTTCTCACATTTGATTTAATTTCATACAACTAAATACTGCTTCACTAAAAATCTTTGTTCGGAAAACATCCCAATGCTCAGATGTTCCTAGGAAATGAAAGACATACCACTGTCATCTTTTTTGTTTAAAGTAAATTATTATACAGGCTGAGAAGGGTTCCCAAACATTTTCATATAGACTGTATGCATGTTAGGATATCTTGCAGCACACAAAAACACTTGATTTCAGTGATTATACTGGAGAACTTAAGTGTGCCTTTCAAAAACCTGACTCCAGTTCAAGGCTAGTTTCTGCCTTGGCACCGGCTCACCACAGGTCCTTATTTAAAAGAGCAGCCTGAGAAGATGGTGAGATATAGGGATTGATATTTATGGCCATCTATTGTATGAATAATGAACTTAAAAACTGTAGCTAGCTAGGAGATAAACTAAGATGAAGTGCAGACTCAAAGCTATGAGCATTTGCAGGAGTAGAGCAAATGAGTGACTCCCCAGAATATAGACAAAACAGTTGGTAATTTGAAATAGTTAATCTTGAGGATTTGTTGTGTCACAAACGTCCGCAGTGAATTGATTTTGAAACTAGATGCTGCACAGTAACCAATTGAATGTCATCAAACTTTTTCAATTAAAGATTTTTCTGTGGAGTTCTTTGCCAAAAGATTAAGCTTAATATTCTGTTTCATTTTTTAAACAAAGTGGCAGTGATATTGCTCATGAAAACTCCAAAGTTAACTTTCCCTTTCTGCAGTGGTGCAGATGCTGCACAACAATTGTGGAATGGGTTTACCAGCACAGGACAAATGCCCTTAGCATTATGAGCACATTGAGTGGCGATTTTGTGTTGTACAAGTATTTCTGAAAATGTTAATTTTTTTTTGCTATGTAAATAGTCTTCATCACAGTAGGGAGTTTTCTTCTTGTTCTCACTCCAAGAGCTTGCTCTCTGCATTGCATTGGCACAGATGGAACCGTCACCTTTTTGCTCTTTAGCTGGTTGAAAAGATTGTAATTATTAAAGAAAAAGGAAAAAATCTAATTAGGAAAATTAATTAGAAACATGTTTAATTATTTAAAATGTTTTGCATTTAATTACATAAAGCACAATGTGGGATAATCAATATATTAGTAAAGTTCATTATGCACTAAGTTTACTTGCATAAATCTGTGCTTAGTAGTTGCCAATCAATCTACAATTTGACAAATAAGAGAAACAATGACAGTATTGTGATATTAATGTATACTGTATATTTCATATATAACAGAAAATACAAAAATGACTGTTAATATACCTGAATGTCCAGTACAAGTCTATTACTCTCCCTTAGTGGTAGCAGGCATAGGAAAATGTACTCTCCTGCTTCAAATTTACTAATACTAAGTACTACTAATATGAAGACTTGTTTTACATAGTCCTGCAAAGTAACAGGTTCCTGGAACCAAAATTGTAAGCTTTCTTATCTAAACTTAAACAAAACAGCATATATACATTTGATTTGGGATGTATGGAGTGAACATTGATGTATGTTGAGTCAATGCTTGCATTTACAGCATAAAGTCCAATTTTAAATGTATGTTTTGAATATCTATAGTCAAGTAATGTATATATATTGCAGATATGTTCCTTTCTTCTTTGTAATTTGACATATATTACTAAGGTTAAACAAAAAAAACATCAATTGCATTTGTAATATTCCTGTAACCTGTGTGCCTTTGGATGTGGGAGAGAAAGTCATACGTACAGGAGAAGAAGAATATGGAAACATCAACATTAACAGATCTGGAATTGTAACACTAATAACATGTAACACTGATCACAATACAACTGGATTGTGGTGATGTGCTGCATGTTTGGTGGATGAGCATTTGTGTCCCTGAGCTATCTCCGAATGACCAGAGGAACTAGGCAGTTACACACCATTCAACAGCTCTTGATAGAGCAAGCAGTGACAAGGACAGCAAGCTGTCGACTGTGACAGAAACTTTGGACAAAAAGATCACTGAGGTTAAGTGGTCAGCTGTAGGAAACAACAATCAATTCTTACAGAATCATTAAACATTTTTCTGTAATATAGCAAAGTCACATCCACTCAAATGCTGAAAAGTACTTGTGCTAAAAAGAACAGAGGAGTCTGAGGGAACTGTAAATAACAGTGAAAAACTGCCTGTAGGAGCTCAGTTGCTTGAACATACTTTTCCATTCGGCTTAGGAGGCAACTGATGATTCCTTTTACAACACATTGCACTAATTTGGTTGAATGATAAAACAAAGTGCTAAGGCCAAAAAGTCTTATTGTACTCAAAATCAGGTTTATAAAATGTTATTTCTAAGCAAAACAGCTTAAGTAAATTGCGATATTTTATATCTACATCTTGTGATGATTTTTATTAGGAAAAGGTGCTATATAAAATATAAGAGGATGCAATAATGTGTATTATAAACTTTCACCATATTTTTATATATAATAAATTATTAGTATATTCAAAGCTCAAAGTACTCAGTTCCTATAGTGTATACAACTTTTTGATTTATAACCGTAATGCTTACAACTATAGAGGGATCACACTCCTCAGCCTCCCTGGAAAAGTCTATTCGGGGGTTCTGGAAAGGAGGGTCCGTCGGATAGTCGAACCTCGGATTCAGGAGGAACAGTGCGGTTTTCGTCCTGGTCGCGGAACAGTGGACCAGCTCTACACCCTTAACAGAGTCCTGGAGGGTGCATGGGAGTTTGCCCAACCAGTCTACATGTGCTTTGTGGACTTGGAAAAGGCGTTCGACCGTGTCCCTCGGGGAGTCCTGTGGGGGGTTCTCCGGGAGTATGGGGTACTGGACCCCCTAATAAGAGCTGTTCAGTCCCTGTACAACCGGTGTCAGAGCTTGGTCCGCATTGCCGGCAGTAAGTCGAGCCCGTTTCCAGTGAGAGTTGGACTCCGCCAGGGCTGCCCTTTGTCACCGATTCTGTTCATAACTTTTATGGACAGAATTTCTAGGCGCAGCCAGGGTGTTGAAGGGGTCCGGTTTGGTGGACTCAGGATTGGGTCACTGCTTTTTGCAGATGATGTTGTCCTGTTTGCTTCATCAGGCCGTGATCTTCAGCTCTCTCTGGAGCGGTTCGCAGCTGAGTGTGAAGCGGCTGGGATGAGAATCAGCACCTCCAAATCCGAGACCATGGTCCTCAGCCAGAAAAGGGTGGAGTGCCCTCTTAGGGTTGGGGGCGAGATCCTGCCCCAAGTGGAGGAGTTCAAGTATCTCGGGGTCTTGTTCACGAGTGAGGGAAGAATGGATCGTGAGATCGACAGGCGGATTGGTGCGGCATCCGCAGTGATGCGGGCTCTGCATCGGTCTGTCGTGGTGAAAAAAGAGCTGAGCCGTAAGGCAAAGCTCTCAATTTACCAGTCGATCTACGTTCCTACCCTCACCTATGGTCATGAGCTATGGGTAGTGACCGAAAGAACGAGATCGCGAATACAAGCGGCTGAAATGAGTTTCCTCCGCAGGGTGTCTGGGCTTTCCCTTAAAGATAGGGTGAGGAGCTCAGTCATCCGGGAGGGGCTCAGAGTAGAGCCGCTGCTCCTCCGCATCGAAAGGAGTCAGATGAGGTGGCTCGGGCATCTGATCAGGATGCCTCCTGGACGCCTCCCTGGTGAGGTGTTCCGGGCACGTCCAACCGGGAGGAGGCCCCGGGGAAGACCCAGGACACGCTGGAGGGACTATGTCTCCCGGCTGGCCTGGGAACGCCTTGGGATTCTCCCGGAAGAGCTGGAAGAAGTGGCCGGGGAGAGGGAAGTCTGGGCTTCTCTCCTTAAGCTGCTACCCCCGCGACCCGACCTCGGATAAGCGGAAGAGGATGGATGGATGGATGGATGGATAGATTAAATGGAACTGTACACTATCATTAGTTCTTTTATTGTAGCTGAAAGTAGCACAATCACTATGGCTAGAAAAGCTCAACAGCTATAACCTTGAGTTTTTTTGTTTTTTTTTTAACCTTTCAGTCATCTTTTCCAAAATACTATTCCCAGACTCAGTTGTTTTATGTCTCATTTATAATACCAAGCTGTAAGGGCTGAGTCATTTTAGAAGGTTTGAGTTCGGAAATTGAACATTCAAAAATAATGGGAAATATTTTATACAAATGTTAATCAAATGTACACAGCTGAATTGCTTTTAAAATGTTCCTCTATTTACAGGTTAAGCAGCTTTAGTGTACTTGTATCAGTTCAATGTAAATGACAAAAGAAATGTGTTGATTTGAATGAAGAATATTAACTCAAATTGTGACATTTACTTTTGCATTTCAGAGAAGACGAGAAAAGGGTGGATATATTTATGGAAACTCTGTGAAAATAGAAATTATTAAAGTTTTCTTCAAATGTTCAATATTGTTTGCTACTAGCAAACAATATAGAAACAATCCCTTGTTCCTTGCTGACCTTTAGCAATGAGGATGTTTATCTTTGGCTGAAATACATATTTTTGTACCCGTAAGAATAATGAAATTCTGACAGCAACCAGAAGCATAATGCTCTAGTCATTAAATACCATAACCTTTGCATTTTATGTAAGAACTCATACACCAGGCATTCTAATTATGAAAAAACAAGGAAAGACTAAAAGTAATTATTTATCTTATGTTGAATTAGAATTCTTATGATACAAAGTTTTTAGTCACTTTTCATATGTATGAATTTCTGACAAGAATTATTTGTCAAGAGTCTGAGTCTTGTGAGGAATGTTTGCAGCTTTCTTCCCAAATCCCAAAGATTTTTATGTTAGGATAACTAAAAACTAAGTATCATAAAATGGTGGTACCTTGTCCAGGGATGGATTCTGATTTGTGATTAGTGCTGCTGGCATGGGCTTTGTCTTCTGAACTGAAAACTTGTATGCAAAGAATGACAGACAGGTAGATTAAGTAAATACTAGCTTCACTTTTGGCAAAGCCAATAATGTGTGAGATTCTGGTAAAGTTCTCCACTTTAAACCTACCCTCCTATTAAAATATAGGCATATGATATTGTAAACCTTATTTTAATGTAACCGAGCTAAACTCCTTATACATAACTCAGAATAATAGACTTTACTAAGAAATTATGATTGTAAGTGTGCCAATATGTACACAAAACTTTATGAAAGACAAAATGATGAAAAAGAGTATAGAACATTGAATTGGGCCTTAAATATTTTCATAGGCTACATGGGTTTACTAGCTGTACAGATGATTTCAGTTTCAGTTAGTTGTACAAATGTTTTCATTACTTGAAGGCATGATTTGTAAATTAACATCTTGTATTATGACACAGATGATATAGAGTTACTATCTCTGGGATGTTGTCCATCTCTAGGTCTAATGCACAGCAGTGAGGACTACATGGCCCATTGAAATATACTACTCAAAAAAATTAAAGGAAAGCTTTGAAAGAACATCAGATCTCAATGGGAAAAAATCATGCTGGATATCTAGACTGTGTGGCGAGCGGCTGGGGGTGGTACGCATCCGGGACACCCAGAAGGAACAGAGGAGGGATTACGCCTCTTCCAGACCACGAGGGGGCGACTGTCCTGGTGGCTATGGGGATCATGGGAAAGGAGCATGGAAGCTCAACCCTATAGGGGCCCGTGGTCACCGCCAGGGGGCACCCAGATGCCTGAGGAGTCTTGGCCCTCAGCACTTCTGCCACACCCGGAAGTACTTGGGGGAAGAAGACCAGGGACACCCGGAGTGCTTCCAGGTGCACAGCTGGCAGTTATGCCACACCAGGGAGTGCCGGCAGGAGCTCATTGGAAGGCACCTGGAGCACGTCCGGGTGGGTTTAAAAGGGGCTGCCTCCCTCCATTTGATGGCTGGAGTCGGGAGGAAGAAGGACAGAGCTCGGGAGGAGAGGAGTGGAGGCTGACCTGAAAGAGAAAAGCATTGTGAGAGGCCTGGACTGAGGGTGTTTGGTATAGGGTACTGGGTTGTGTGCTGTCAGTTTGTAAATAGTACTGTGTAAATAAAAGTGTGTTGGGTGCTTAAACGATGTCTACCTGTCTGTGTCCGGGTCAGCTTCCACAACTGATATGGACTGGGTAATGTGTTAGGAACAAAAGGATGCCACATCGTTTGATGGAAATGAAAATTATCAACCTACAGAGGGCTGAATTCAAAGACATCCTGAAAATAAAAGTGAAAAAATGATACAGCAGGATAGTTCATTTTGGATTTAGGTCAAGCAATCGTCAGGGACAATGGTATCAATTCCTTCATCCTCCAGGATGCATACTCTCACCACATGAGGCCGAGAATTGTCATGCACCAGGAAGAACCTAGGACCCACTGCACCAGCACAGGGTCTGACAATGGGTCCAAAGATTTCATCCTGATACTTAATGGCAGTCAAGGTGTCGATGTCTAGCCTGTAGAGGTCTATGCATCCCTCCATGGATATGCCTCCCAACACCAACACTGACACACCACCAAAGTGGTGGTGCTGAACTATGTTACAGGCAGCATAATGTTCTCCACAGCTTCTCCAGGCCCTTTCACGTCTGTCACATATGCTCAGGGTGAACCTGCTGTGAATCTGTGAAAAGCACAGAGCGCCAGTGATGGACCTGCAAATTCTGGTATTCAGTGGCAAATGCCAATCGAGCTCCAAGGTGCAGGGCAGTGAGCACAGGGCCCACTAGAGGAATTTGGGCCTTCAGGCCACCCTCATGAAGTCTGTTTCTGATTGTTTGGTCAGAGACATTCACACCAGTGGTCTGCTGGAGGTCATTTATTAGGGCTCTGGCAGTGCTCATCCTGTTCCTCCTTGCCCAAAGGAGCAGATACAGTTCCTGCTGATGGGTTAAGGACTTTCTACGGCCCTGTCCAGCTCTCCTAGAGTAACTGCCTGTCTCCTGGAATCTCCTCCATGCCCATCAGACTGTGCCGGGAGAAACAGCAAACCTTCTGGCAATGGCACATATTGATGTGCCATCCTTGAGAAGTTGGACTACCTGTGCAACCTCTGTAGGGTCCAGGTATCACCTCATGCTACCAGTAGTGACACTGACCATAGTCAAATTCAAAACTAGTGAAAAAACAGTCAGAAAAGATGAGGAGGGAAAAATGTCAGTGGCCTCCACCTGTTAAGCCATTTCCGTTTTGGGGGTTGTCTCATTGGTGCTCCTCTAGTGCACCTGTTGTTAATTTCATTAACACCAAAGCAGCTGAAACTGATTAACAACCCGCTCTGCTACGTAACTGACCTGATCAATATCCCAGAAGTTTCATTGACTTGATGCTGTACTCTGATTAAAAAGTGTTCCTTTAATTTTTTACCAGTTTAAAAAGATGAGACACATATCAAATATATACTGTAATTCTTGCATAAGTACAGCATTTAAGATATCCCTGGGTTTACTCCAATATCTGTTTTCTACAGATTCAAACACCTGTTATCTAAGCTCCAGTGAATAATTTTGATAAAACTGATGGTGGCATTTGGGAGAGTTAAGCATTTAATGAATTTTCTCAGCTTCACTTGGTTTGCTGCTGCATAAGTAGGCTACTTCTTTGATGCTTTGTAGGGAAAAGTCAGCCCATTTCTGCAGCTACGTGTTTATCTTTGGTTTATCTGTCTTACACTTGGCACTTGTCTAATGCTAAGATTCCTTAGAAAGACTAAAAAAAGGAAGAAACTTTTAAAAAGAAAGAAAACATTTACAGTAAGGTATTTTATGTGTGTATTGCTGTTGGTATAAAGGAGCTCCAGTAGTGTTTCCTGACACATTTCTGATGAATGATTTGTTGGCTGAAAGTCCTCAGTGTTAGTGTGTCAAGAAGAGGATGTGTAGTATTGTTCATAATGGCACTCAGTTTTGTTTTCATTCTCTCCTTCGCTGCTTACTCCAGGGGGTCCAGAGTGTGCCCCATAACTGAGCCTGCTGTTTTTATTAGCTTACTGATTTGGTGGGCCTCTCTTGAAGTGATGTTACCAGCCCAGCACAACACAGTGTAGAAAATTGCACTGGCTATCATAAAGTTGTAGAAGACGTGAAAGGTGTCACTGCCCAAATTAAAGGAACGTAGTTTCCTAAGGAAGAAGAACCTGCTCTGCTCTGCCTGATATAGTTCCTCTGTGTTCTGAGACCTGTTGAAGCTATCATTGATGTGCACCCTAAGTAGGAGTGCACCACCTCAGCATTCATTTGAATACTGACCAGGCATAGAAACTCTTTGGTGTAGTGAAAGTCTATAACCAGTTCCTTGGTTTTGATGATTATAAGATTCAGACTATTCTCCTTGCACCTGACTCCAATATTCTGTCTCATCGTCCTTATCAACTCACCTCATAAGTGCAGAAACATCTGAGAATTTCTGCAAGTGACATGACTTGGTGTTGTATTGGTAATCTGACTTGTATAGAGTGAACAGAAATGAAGACATTGTTGCTCACATCCATATCAGTAACAGAGTCTTTGAGTCACAAACTGTGGACAGTGTCACACACGTGTGCACGGGAGACAGCTAAAAGGCTCAATTGATGGTAATTCCTCGCCAGACCAGGGGATGGCAGAGTGCACTAATCCTTGCTGTTTTCCATTGATAGACTGATCACAGGAAATTCTGCTTGTGTCCGATGACGTCACTTCTGGCTCCAGGCCCAAGACGTCACTTCCTGTTCCAGCCACATCACTTCTGGTCCCAGGCCCAAAGACGTCACTTCCGGTTCCTGTCATTTCCCGTTTCCCACTATATAATCAACATGTTTGCCTGTTTGCTTTGTACTTGTTCTGGACTGAAATCTGTAACATGGACCCACAAATTCAAGTATACGGGCAGCTGCCCCCAAATCTCTTTCTGTATGATGTGGAATCTATTACAACAGATAGTCAATAGTCCAGGACACCATAGGCTCTTCCACCTGCATATCTCTGTATTTACCCCTTAACAAGGATGGCTGGATGGTACTGAAGGCACTGGAGAAATCAAAAAACATAATCCTCTCAGTGCTGTTAGATTTGTTATCTGAATAAGATTCTTCCCATAAAATAAGTTAAGCCAAGAATTTGAAGATTTTAGAGGATCTATTTCTAGGTGATATGACATTCAGTAAAATCCAAAATTTTACAAATCCAGCTTATGCTCTTCTGCAAATTTTGTGGTGATATATCCGGAATACAACTAGAAGATCGCATCATGGCACAACAAATATGCCAATATTGTAGAAACTTTATCATTTTAAAGGTAATCTTCTGAAAGTTGTGAGAATATTTACTATTCTTACTATTCCAAATGATACTAAATGTTTTCTGCTGTGCTTTGGACTCCTTTAGCTTCTAGTAATGTCTGCCTTTCCATTTCGTAAATTTCTGCTCCATAATATTTGTAGTCAGATGTTCAAAATATGTTTAAAAATAATAAATTGCAAAAACAATTGAAAAATAGTTGTCTTATTGGCTCTTTTTTACTCAAGGTCATTCCTCTAGCTCCATGTCTATCTTCTTCTTATAAGTTTCTTATTATAGATTTATTTTATTTCTAAAAGCAGGATGAGCGTTAGATAACCCTACAGTATTTCTGATTTACTATAACCTGACAGAGCACCCAAAGGCCCCAATTACACAGTACGCAAGTCTTCTAGTGATTGAGACTTGTGTTCCTCCATTTCTCCTTCGTAACCTTTTCCTGTTATTACTTTAGAAAACCACATAGGATGAAATAATGAGGCACCTGTCTGCAGTGCTCTCAAAACTGCATTTTATGTCTACATGAATAGCCTCCTAAATAAGGTATCTTGGTTTAAAATTTAAAGCATAAGGTAGTTTTTTTAATAAAAACTATAATCTAGTGCCTCATTCAAGTTGCATTCTGTTTGTGCTTGAAGTTGTTGGGATAACCTCTGCACCCCCATGATTTTTACTTGGAATAAGTGGATATGAAAATAGATGGATAAGCTATTCTGTGCCTAAAAAAGGCAATGGGAGATGAGATAGGATGATCTTCATACAATTATAATAGAAAATTTTATTATATCCTAGCACAGTATTTCAAACATTAAGTGAATAATTCTGGAAAGTAATTATGCTGCTTTTTAAGAAATTGAATATAGCACTACTTTGACAAAAATAGAAGTTACAATGAGAACATAATAGCAAGAAGAAACATGCAAATAAGCCTATGAGGCTATGCACTTTTCACCTACACAAATTTATGGTTAATTTATTGTTACTAGCTGTTACATATAGAAAAAAGGGTAATGCAAAAATGAAAGTGCATGCAAATATTTTGGAAAGGTCATGTACAATGCAAATATATTGAAAGTTTGGTATTCATTTACATGTAAATAACCTCATGGCAGCAGATGTGCTGCACATATCAACAAGTAATACATGTAGTTGGATTGTGCACATACTAGCATTCCAGTAAACACAAAAGACAAAGGCTACTCTTTGTTTAGTTCTTCAAATGTGCCTTGATTTTCTACAGTGGTTCTGCACACAATAGCTTGAAAAACTTCACGTGTATGTTTTTCCAAATGAGAACACAACTAGCAGTTATACAGACGTCATCAAAAACTAAAACTAGGCTAGAATAGATCAGATAAAACTTTATTAATCATCCAAGGAAAGTGAAATCCATGCAGCAGAAAATTAACAAGAATATAGATAAATCGATAAATAAAAATAAACTTAATGAGTACATTTGGTGGAAGCATTGAATTGCCTAATTGCAGTGGGTGTAAAAGACCTCCAGAGGCACTTTTTAGCACACCCTGGTGGAATGAATCTCTGGCTGAAAGTTCTCCGATGAGCTCCTCCTAGAGAGATGTAGGGGGTTTTCATATTAATTTTGGGATTATTCTGATGCCCATTCTTTGGCACTCGGACCCCACAGGATGTTTTCCACAGCTGGGGAATGTTGTGCAAATTCAAGGAAAGGGAGAACACGTGCTGAAGAACCCTACATAATTGGCCTGCACATGTTTTCAGCACCCTGATGCTAATTCCATCTGGCCCCGAAGTCTTGTTTATGCCGAGTTCCAATATGCAAAAACCATTATTGAAAAAGTAAATCCATATCACTCTACAGTAGCTAAGAACATTAGATAATTAAAGTACAGTATGTGTATATCAGCTCCTGAATAAGTGTCATATTTCAAACCATTGTTTATTTGTTGTATGATCTTAGCTCAATATAGTAACTAATCGATGGTTAACCTCTCTAGCCTCAAAATATCAGTTCAAAAACATTTTGTTTATTTTACTGACTAATGATTTTGTTATTTGTTTTTTCTAGATGATATCATTTACTACAACTTTTTTCTGAACTGTGTTGGGTTTGCTGAAGTTAGTATTAGTATACATGCACAACTCATGGTACCGTGAAATTGTTACTTGCATATATGACCAAAGTGCAACACACTCTGATGCCATGATGAGAAAGACTGCATTAAAAACATTGCTTTTATTAATAGGAAACACAAATCAGCTTACCTGAAGTATGCCCTATTTTCTGTCTCTGTGCACCCTTTACCCGGAACCTTGTGAAAAACTCCACTAAGCTTTTTAAAATGTTGTCAGTAATGCAGCAGCTAATAAATAAAGTATTTGAAAAAGGAGTAAACAGAAAGTGTTATAACATGAGAATAGCTCAAAATATAGACTCCAGGAGCTATTCTGCACATTGTAAAGGTGTTCTTCTGGTTTTATAGAATTTCCGTTTTATCATTTAGAAGAGAATAGTTGTCGACTCTAAACTGGTATCAAAAACATTAAAGCAGTCCTGCCAAGACAGACTCCAGTCTCCTTTATCCAGTGCCCAGTCTATATGTCAATCAGCTCAATAAGCATAAAATGACTTTTGTAATACAGAAAAATAACAATGAAACAATTAATACAATATACAGTAATCCCTCGCTATATCACACTTCGATTTTCGCAGCTTCACTCTATCGCGGATTTTATATGTAAGCATATCTAAATATATAACACAGATTTTTCGCTGTTTCGCGGGTTTCTGCGGACAATGGGTCTTTTTACTTCTGGTGCATGCTTCCTCAGTTGGTTTGCCCAGTTGATTTCATACAAGGGACGCTATTGGTGGATGGCTGAGAAGCTACCCAAATTCAATTCTGCTGCCTTAACCAGGAAGTCTCATCTCACTCATTCAGCATTAACGTGTTTCGCTGTGTAAAGAGTTAACTTTTGTGCTCTTTTGTGTTTATCTTTGTGTATAGTCAAGCCCTTTGTTATGGCTCCAAAACGATCTGCTCCTGCTATTGCTTCAGGGGCCGTGCCCAAGTGCCAATGGAAGATGCTAATGATTGCCGAAAAGGTAAAAGTTTTGGATATGTTGAAGGGAAGGGAACAGCTACACCGCTGCAGGACGCCATTACGGCATCAATGAGTCCACGATTCTTTTTATTTAAAAAGGAGGAAAAGAATATAAGATCTACGGCCGCAGTGTCCTTTAACCAGGACACAAAACGAGTTGTAAGTGGATGTAATAAGGTGGTAGTCTGGATGGAATCTGCTTCAGGGATTTGGATTGAAGACTGCCGGAAAAAGTCAACGGCAGTGCTACACAGTTGTCTGAAGAGGCTCCTTTAGAAGAGCTGTAACGCTCTCCTTTGTTGTGCAGTAAAATTAAACTCATCGTTATCGGACAAGTCGTCGTGTTATTGTTGGTAAGTAACCATAATTAATTTTCTACGTACAGTACTTATTACATGTACATAAGTTTAGTGTCACTGTATACACATTTTACTGTATACTATTTTTCTTGCATTGTACGTATTTATTGCTGGTGGCCTGTCTGTTGTAATGGCTGTAGCATATGTGATATCGGAGACGCTCAATATCTTTAAAATAATATTTAGGTTTTACTGTATATAAACAGTGTGTTTACATACATAATTTCAACAAATCTTACCTAATATCGAAGAGAATACAAAGGGTTTATGCTGTATAATGGGAAATGTTTCTAATAGTGTGGGAGAGTTTATAAGGGCTTAAAATATATAAAAATAACCATATGAACATATGATTTTTACTTTGCGGATTTTCACCTTTTGCAGGGGGTCCTGGAACGCAACCCCCGCAATCGAGGAGGGATTACTGTACAGTAAATTGATTTGGATGTAGAATTTGTTCTTAACTATGTGTACTTATTTTTATATTCATGATTTCCATAACAATGTTGTTACTTATCTATTGGCTACTTAGAACTTTGAGTATAATGGTTGCTGATAATGGAGCTAATGGAGGTTAGCTATACCTGAATCCAGATTCAAATTAGCATTTACTTAAAATGTTTCAGCACAAACAAAGCAGTAATTAACTCATCAATCCACCCATTATCCAACCCGCTATATCCTAACTACAGGGCCACGGGGGTCTGCTGGAGCCAATCCCAGCGAACACAGCGCACAAGGCAAGAAACAAACCCCGGGCAGGGCGCCAGCCCACCGCAGTAATTAACTCACTCCTGGTGTTATTTTAGTTGTGGTTAAATTTATGGTTTTGATGTACTTATGTTTTGGATAATTCATAAAGACCCACTGCTCTTTGTGAACAGATTTACTATTATCCTAACTTCTAGAGTGAAAACTTGACATTGGAAGGTCATTCTACATATCACTTTGACTAATGTTTAAAAGTTACTGGTTTTTTTTGTAGTTACCTCTGACTGTCGCTTGTATTCTATGGATGTTTACATAAAAAATAAGCCAGTGATAGAATCCAAAAAATACTTTTAACTTGTCTGAAATTAATAGGGGTGAAAGAAATCCCTTTTAGGCTAGAACTAGCAGCCACGGCATAACAGGTCAATGTATTAATGGAAGCACTAAAATTCACAACCAAAGTGCAATAACTTTAATAATTACAATTTAGTTAGAAATACGGCACTTGAGAATCAAGTCATGTGGCCTTGCTTAGATTCCCAAAGTAGTACATTACAATCCATTTCCAGTTTTATTTCAATAAGAAAATGATGCAGTCAATATACAATACTTTTACCATTTGTGTAAATGAAATGAAAAAGCAAATTGTGAAACAATAATTACTGAAAATTAGGCAGACAGTGCGGCCTAGCAGCAAAAACACTGGACTTTAAGGTACAATTCCACTGTCTGATTAACCCGGTGAGGATGAAGCAAATTTACCTGATTAATCGCACCTGTAAAACGTACAGTAATTAATAATAATAATAATAACTTCTTCTACTAGACAGGAAAGGACATGCACATGACATTTTGGGCAAAACTGAGTGTAATTGTTTAGAACGAATGAGCCAATGAAATGAGTCAGAATATAATTTTGCATTTTTAGTTTGTGCATGTTAATTAAAACACCATTTAGAAAACGTCTAGGATAAGTTAATGCATGTTTCATTTGGCATGCGTGAGTTTCGCATACTGCTTGACTGCACCTACACTACCAGACAGTTTACAGTAAAACATATATGCAATTTGTTTAAGGTCATCTGAAACACTACAGCTTATTTCAAACAATGTCAGAGTACAATAGGGAACTTTCTTATCTTCTGTTAGACCAAAGCATGATGGCCATCACAAGTGACCTTCTTTTTAGATAAAATTGATGCCATGAGGCAAGAATGATAAAGTGGGCAAAACAAAATCAAAGTAGCGTTCAGGGGTGAATTAAAAGGAAAACAAATACTCAAAATTTAAATAAAGGAAAATTATAACCACATGGAGCAAATGATACTATATAAAAGATAATACAAGTCTGATTCAATTTATGTATACAGGGGGTTATCAGACACCTATGAATGCTTGCCTATATTGTTGGCTTTTGTTGATGTAAATTAACAATATTCACACAAAAGACAAAGAAACAACATTTAGAAAAATAAAATACTTTCAATGTCTTAGTTAAATAAGTGAACTTGCCCTTTGTAATAGGTGCTGCAACTGTGATCAACAGGAACCAATCACATTCCAGATCATGTACAGAGGTAAGTTGCCTTCACCAGGCATCAGCTGAATTGATCCTGATTAGCACTAAATACTATCAGCTGTTCCCATAGGATTTCTCCAAAGGTTTCTTGGCTGTAAAGTGTGGTTTCTAAATTAATTCAGGCATTTGTTTCTAGTAGATTAAGTTATTGCAATATGTTTTTGACAAAGGGTGGTCCATTGGTACAATCGTAGCTCTGCTGCCTTACAGTAACAAGCCCAGGTGCTTCTGGGGTGGAGTTTGCATGTTCTTTCTGCTTCTGGATGCTCGAGTTTCCTCCTTGTCTTGGAGTATAAAACTGTCATATTTTTAAAACTGCAGACTGCCTATATTAAGTTTTAATTTTGCTCACATGAACCAGAATTAACTCATTTACAACCCTTTAAGTCAATTTAACTACAGGGGTAATTTACATTTAAAAGCATCCTTTCTTATACATTCTCTGTACACTACCAGTAGTATATAACTTTAACACATTGACTGCTGGACTGTTTATTACCAGGACCTTGCAGTATAGGTCTATGAATAGCTCTCTATTATAAAAAAAATCTTGGGAGAGAGACTAGGGAGACGAGACGCGATCTTCTTGGAAGACAATTTTACGTCCTGTGAGAGACACTTTAACATCACATGAGACAAGGCAGTGAGACAACATTTAAAACAAGTTCACAGACATCTAACCTAGCAGTTGTTGGAATGCTTTTGGCAGACACACTTCATTTGCTCCCAGCTCTTAAAACAACGACAAGCAGAACACGCAGCTCGCCAGCAGCAGCAACAAGCCAGCAGATGATGCAACTGCTTCTCCTTAGCGTGTGTGCCGCCCACCCCGTCCCCCCTTCACAATGCGAGCAACGTTATGCGTCCTGCGAGAAAGAGATTTAAACATGCCCGGGGCCGTAAATAAAGGAAAAGTATTGTTTTTACAAAAGTTTTAAAGAAAAAAAAAAATGCATATGTAACAATTCACATGAAAATAACAATCTCTTTAACTTGTACATCCGGTAAACCAAAAACCGGGGGTGGATGAGCGAAGCGAGCAGGGGGCAGAGCCCCCTAGTATCTATATACTGTATAATGAACTCTATCAAAACTCATAAGCAATTTATTACTGTTTTATTCACAGTAACTCTGTCAAGATGTAAAGGAACTATTAATTGCTTTATTTTCATAGGTGACATAACTAAAAGTCTTCAATTGAATGAGAGTCTTAGAAGAATGGCACCATGTAGAGTGCAGGCTTAGATGAATATGTACCGCAAATATTACATTTTTTTTGCTGCTGCCCATACATGTTGCACAAACACATTTGGTGACTTTTTCACTGTTTACGGGCATAATGTTCATCTTGTGCTGCCCTGACATTTGGAACAAGTCAAATGACTTGTAATGAAGAAACACCTTCAGGGCTGCTATCCGCATCAGTACCAGAGCCTACAGGTTCCACATCATCTAACTGATTGTCACTATCTTAATCACGGGCAGTATCATGAAAATATTCATCTTGCAACTATTCTGGTTGTTTCAAAACATCAGCAGCTTTATACCTTTTTTGCAATGACATAACTACAGTCTGTCTATTTATAGTACTATTTTCTGCTAGCTGTTGCCATCAAAAAAAAAAATTCTATGGCTATCCACTAGATGGCAACTGTATAGGAGGTAATTGAGATGTACCAGTAAAGCTCATGAGCAAGCTGGCTGTGTATATAGAGGCTGTATACTTCTCTTGTATGTCGCGTTTTGACAGGCTTAATGAGATACAACTTAACTCGTTCCTTGCATTCAAAGTGTTAACGTATCTGTTTCAATCAGTTTATAACCTGGGAACAAAAAACAGTGCAGAAGTGTGTACAGGAACAGAAAACTTTGAGCAGTCACTCATCACAAGAATAGCTGGCCAATCAAATATGTGTAATGTCACATGTCGTCATCCCCCCAGCACTCACGTAGCATTTAAAACATCGATAATGGTTCATCTGAAGCCTGAGAAAGAGAAATGACAAAAGAAGTAAAACAATATAGAAAACAACATGTTGAGACAAATACACATTAGAAAGAAAGAGAGAGAGACCTTTTCGTTTGGATGTCAGAAAACACAAACTTATGCATCTTGCCAAATGCTATATTAAAAAAAAGTGCAGGACAACATCCAACATCTAAAACTAAGCTTTTCTTGACTGTCTGTATGTCTGTCCGCTTTTCACGCGAGACCTACTTAATGGATTTAGATTGGGTTTTTTTTCTATAATTTGCTTGAACTTTCCGGTTGATTTTGCGACTTCTCTCTTTGCGCTAAGTATCATAGTTTGCTTGTGGTACAGATTTATTTGCACGAATCCAAGAGAGATGCTGCAGGCCCAGGGGAGGGGGACTGGGCCCTCCTCATTAATGCACCAGCCTCCATTCGATTCTGTCTATTTCTCGCCATGTGTTGGAGCATACCTTGCCTCCACTTAGCTAGCAGTACCTGTTTGTTCAACAGACATTATCATCTAAAGATTTTTAAGGACTATCATTTGACGTATTTGAGAGAGAGATATCTGAGCTACGTGTGTTTTAGAGTGTAGCTGCTGATTGCTAGAGATATCAGTGCCATGTGCTTTTCTCCCCTCAGTGGGGACACTCTCCCTTTAGAGTTGAAGACGATCAGATACAGTGCCAACAGTTGACACTGGAGCATACCTACCTTTTGCTTGGCCAGGATTTCATTTTTTTTATTGATTTTTAAAGTTTGTCCTGTTTTACTACTACATGGGCAGAGCCGTGGGGGGCAGGTAGTTTTTGGATTTTTATACTTTATATTTATATCTAGAGTGACAGTAATATAGTAGTAAATATTAGGGCACCTGATGTGGGAAGATTTCTGCTTTCTCCCCCACATCAAGGCTGAGAGGTTGTACCTTAATAGATGAACTTAGTGTGGTAGAAATAAGATCACGTTGGTTGGTAAGCAGCATATAATCAAAATATATCAAGCCTTCCTATATCTCTAGGACACCTATATGTTTGTTAGTGCTGCTGATATGAGTCCCTGAGTACTGAGAAGTGACAGGCTTAGGTGCTTTTGTAAAGGGGATCCTAGGTGGGAAATTACAGAGTGACTAGCAGTGGAGCATTTCATAAGTAGTTGCCTAAATAGGATCTGTGTGTGTGTGTGTGTGTGTATCTTTGTGTGTTTATGGTAATCTGCCTGCCAAGGCATTACAAACCTTAAAGAAAAAAAGTCTAAGAGAAGCGAAAAGTTCAAGCACTTACCTATTTTAAACTTGTGTTTTTGTTAGAATTTTTAACTCTGATTTTGGCAGATTTGCGAGGTTCAGTGCTGCCAATGCATACAAAAAGGCAGGCATCTCCATCTCCACTACCATGAACAAAGCAAGAATTGCGGAGCATTTAGTTTATTAGGCATGTATACATTTGTTTTGAGGAGGATATCCTAAGAGAAAGTCCCAAGAAAATTCACTTACCTTTCAGAGATGGAATCGGCTTTTCTGGCAGAGCACATTGCATGTGAGGCCGCTGTGATTTTTATTATGGGCCTTGAAAGAGTTGAGCATAGCACGTATACAGAATGCACCTGTGTCAGCCACTATTGGGAAAAGGAAGCAGCATGAGGCCAGATCCCAGGTATAAGACGCACTTTTTGTCTCTAAGAGTCAACTTTGGGCTCAGTCGGGAGTAGAGTGTGATTGTTTTAGCTATATCTTACAGTATACTAAATATAGTGGCTTGTGCCTTATTTGCTAATATTATCATTTTGTATATAAATATAGATATCTCCTAGTTGTAGCACTGTTTTGGTGGAGGTATCATATAGTTTGGGTTTGTGGTGCACTTTTTGTCTTTTTAGTATATACACTATTTTTTTGTCTCTTTTATATTTTTTGTGGCTTCATTGGACAGTGTCTTGTGTAATTTCTTCCTGAGCATATTTTCTTTATTTAGGAAGGCTACTGTTTTTGTATGTATACAGATTTTTTTGTCTTTGATTATTTTTCATTTTTGGGGCTGGTAATATCATTCATTATTTTTAATTGGGTCATTATTTTTTTTGTTTGTGTTTTTCTGCACCTGTAAATAAAGCCTCCTATTGTTTTTGGAAATATCAACTTTTTGAGACTGTGTTTCCATGTCTGACTTCTCTCAAGTCTCATTCTGGTCGGTCCCAAACTACAGGACACCCAAAGTGTAATCTGGTGCCCACATTACCACTACACGGGGTGTCAAGGTGTTAATCTCAAGGTGTGTGAGAAGTCCAAACTAGCAACTAGTAATCTAACAAATCCCTCGATAATACACTCGCACAGTCCAAAAACATTCAGTTTATTTGATTTGCCATTGTTAAATTGACCCTAATATGTGTGTGTATGTTCACCCCCATATGGGCTGGCGCCTTGTCTGGGGATTGTTCCTACCTTGTGCCCAGTTTCTCCCGCGACTCTACTCAGAATAAGTAAGCTTGGAAGATGGATGGATGTTATACTGTACTATTCTGTATGCAGCTTTCACTTACAGCCTCTTCTCATCTTTTTGAGCATAGAAGGGGTTTCTGGAAAAACCCTCTTATTAACAACTGTTTTCATTTGAAAAGCATAATAACTATCATTTTCAATTGGGAAAAAATGCCCTCCTGAGTAACAAAATTGACACTCATTTTTCTTAAAATAACAACAAATTCCATTAAAATGAAGACAATCACTTCTGTAATTAATAGTAGTTATCAAAACACATTCTGAAGAGTCATTTTCCCCTTCACTAATGACTTAATAATATGGATATTTACCAATTCCCATTAGGCTTGTTCATAGCTACACTATTACACAGTATAGATACATATGATACTAATCCCTTATGTGCACAGTATGTATTCTTTAATTTACAAAAGGGTAATATGATGGAGAATTAAATGATGCAGTATTTTTTTTAACTATTTAGCTGTACAACTATATTGCTATAAAATGATTGCGGACTATAATGGGAAGATGAGAGAGACCAGAAGTTGAACAGAATGATCCAGATGCAGCAGTGGAAGAGGCAGGAGGATCGGCTGCTAGGTGGATTAGTTGTAGGAAAGATGCTGGTCTGCTTTGTTTCTTTGATTCTTTCTTTTGCAGAGATGTTTGTAGCATTCAATAGATAATATTACACTTATTCTATTAATTATGATGCAGATGCTTAGGAACTTGAACAGGGGTATTATGGTATATGTGAGATCTCTTCTTCTCCTTCAAATTGAGGTACAAGAACTATGAAAAGATTAGTGAAAGTCCATATAACATCACTTTAACTTTCTCTGTGTTTTGGGCATGGTGGGAGACTAATAGAATACATTATTCATCCTGGACCGGCTTTAAAATGTTCTGATCTTAATTCTGGTCTTTCATCCAGTTTGTTAGATATGTTCCTAGGTAGTTGTAACGTTTCTAGCACCGGCCCTGTGATGGTGGCATTAATTTTTTCACAGCTAGTTTGCACTGGCTTACGTATACACATGGCTTCTTTGTGTATGTGAGTATTTGTGTGTGTGTGTGATGCTCTGAACTTTCCTACTGAACTCAGGAGGAGAAATTTAAAACAGCTGGAAACATATCCTTCATACATGTTATCACATTTCAGTTACAGTATTACCAATAACCAAACACAGTAATTCTCATAATCAAAGTAAGTGTTTGGTTCTTATTGATTCTGGATATAGGCAAATCTTTTCCTTCCTTCAGTGCACTTTTTTTCTTTTTTTTCAGAAGCACACAGTGGTCCACTTTTGCTAACATAACACTTTATATCTGTTGGGCAGTAAGTCGATTCCCTTCTTCATGAAGAAGAACACATTGTTTTACAGGTATGTATGCCTCTCTTGCTTGTGCACTATATTTAACTTCAGCAAAATTTAGACTTACGTGGTACCCTCATCTAACTCTTTCACAAATGGTCTTCCACTCTTATAGTCCAGCACTAGGTTACCTTTTGAAGTAAAAGGGATTGCTCCAGCCTTTATTTACATCCACATCTTAGACAACAGGGTTCCTGCTATGGAATAGAAGTTACAGCTAGGCCAAGAGAACAGAACTAGTGCTTGCAATATAGTGGATGTTTTGCTATTTGTTTCTTGGGTGCATATATGCCCAGCCTTTTGGTTGTCAATTTATGTAAAGGTTGGCCATCAAGGTTGTCAGCAGTCATGGCTGTTTGTTCATGGACCAAGTGTATAAATGGTGCATCATGGAGACATCTCTGGGTGTCTTTACCTGTGATTGATCAGTCTTATCAGGTGAGACCCAGAAACTACATTCCAAAGAGAGGCCCTTGCTTAAGCTGAAGTTAAGTGTTAGAAAAGAGGGTCTGACAGCTGCCTTTTAAACAAAGGACTTATGAGCCAAAGCAAAACTATAGTTAATACCAGTCTGTCCAACAGTATTAATGTAAAAAATCTTAACTAGAATCTTTGTATGTAATATAACTTAAAACAAAGCTACAAGAAGTAAAAAGTATAGCCATATAATACCTGTTCTCAAGTCTATACATTGGATACAGCAATATTTAGGGCTGATTTCAAAGTTCTCCTTCTTATATATAAAGCTGTTAATGGTCTAGGCCAGGAGTGGCCAACTCTAATCTTTGAGAGCCGCACTGGCTGCAGGTTTTTGTTCCAACCCAGTTGCTTAATTATAAGCCAGTCCACACCAATAACAGATCTTATTTAATTTCTTGGCTTGTTAGTGTTTTAGCTCTACCATGTCAGTTCATTCTTAAATCATAGATTTTTGTTTTCCTTTCTAATGATACATGTATTATCAAGGTGATTTAACACTAAAATGGATATGTAATTTTCAGTTCTTCACTTTCTCTACAATTTCCTTCTAAGTACTTAATTAAACCAAATAGTGAATAATGAATACACACGGGTGAAAATGGAGACAGGCTAGATGTAGACATGCTGGTTCCTTTGTCATTTGCACCTTATTAATAATAATGAACAATTAAAACAAGGAATACAGCTGTTTAAGACTAAAGTAAGCAATTATGGGTTCAAAATCTTAACAAACGAGATGACTAAATTGAACCAGAAAAATGTTACTTGAGCAATGAGTACCTCATTAGCAATGAATGATTTCTCATGAAGCAATTGTGTTGGAACAAAAACCTCCAGAACTGACATTGCTCAGGGTCTGAGTCTAAAATAGCACATAAATTAAATTAAGCTAATTAGTAGCAAAAATTAGTCACTATTTAAGAAAATGGTTAGAATGAAAAGCTGTAGCCACTTTGGCTCTCCCTGATCTAGGCTTTATCTGTCTATCTGAAGTTACCATCACAAACAAACTACAGTGCATATTACAATCTCAGGATGCCAGTCTACTAAATGAAGCAGCTTTTTCAAGAAAAACATTAGTCTATTGTTGTTTTGCAAAATGATTTTTATTTCACATGACCGACTGGATGTTGCTTAAGATTTTATACAAAACTACTTTTTTAAGAGAAGAGGGCAAACTGGATCCCATAAGGAAACAAAAAGTGAAAGGCCCAGATGCAGAACTACACAAAAGGATAAGTACATTAGATTCAGTAGTTTGACAAATGGGCACCTTAGGGCTTGTTTATACTTCATGCTCAGAACGCTTATGCGCACGCATCATGGCTGTCACGTGTTCCCAGCATTCATTTGACACGTCCTCTGAGCAGGTCCTCAGAAATTAACGCAACACGTGCGTGAGTTGCAGTACCAGCAAAAAGTTGGGGGGCGCAGTGTGATAAAAGTTGGAATGTGACGTCAGAGTCTCTGTTTATTATCTATAGGGTGGTCCAGATCTAATTATGCCATTTTAATTACGCTATAACTTATTAAGTTTATTACATAGAAAATCACCTGAAAAATCCCTGACCATCGAGAAGTGTTCAAACTGACGACATGAAGAATTGTCTTTGCACCGAACTGGAATTGTCCCCGCATAAATCAAAGTCATCCAGACGATCTGGATCTGCATAATTAGATCTGGACCACCCTGTACATGTGACAGAAAGTCGCTATGCGGATCCTACGGGATCGATGTGCGCGCTTCGATGTTTGATGAATGGTTCGATGTGGTGAAGCAAAATACCGACATACAGATGCATTCGTGGTGCTTTTATATTTAAACGTCGCATATTCCCCATCGCAATGACACAACACATTTTAAAAGTCTCACATACCATCTTTTGTGCCGTTTTTTTTTTTGTAACTTCACAACAGCAACATAATGTACAGCCACAAAGAAAAAAATTAAGGACATGATGTATTTTGTGATTCAAGTGGAAATTTCGGCTTTAATATCGAAATGTCCACTTTAACTTCATAGTTTACTTTTCATTAAAGCAGACCGTTGTAAACGTCATCCCAGTTTTTAATCGCTACGAGCTTCTGGGACTTCCTCCTGACCTGAAAGCAGCGGCAAACGGTAATAGATCATCACACAGAACACATTAAATGTATGATATTCCAACTCTATGCACATTTATAATCCTTAATTTTATACTTGATATCACTTTCATGATGAAATGCATTAAAATATGTATGTTACATTTTACAGATAAATCATTAATTTCGTTTAAATAATGAATACTGTTAATAATTACACACATGGGGGTGACATGGTGGCAGAGCGGTAGCACTGCTGTCTTGCAGGGAGTCATGTCGCTGGTATTCTCTGCCTGGAGTTAGCATGTTTTCATGATGGGTTTCCACACTGTTCTCCGGTTTCCTTCCAAAGGTATGCAGATTTGGTGACACTAAAATGATGGTAGTGTATGTGAGTGCTTGTATTCACCTTGCGATGAGCTGATGCTCTGTCTAGGGATTGTTTCTGCCTTGTGCCCAATGCTAGCTGGAATGGACATATCCCTGGATTGATGGATTTAATCATTAAACATCTTTTTCAGAGATATTGCGGCAAGGTGTCATCAGAATTTAATAGGTGTTCCAGGCAATTCACAACACACTGAAGCTGAACCAGTTCTCACCGTGATAATATCTCACACTGCCACCTGGTGGATGCCTTCAGATTTACATAAAGTACGAGTGCAGTATAAACAGTAAAACGCTTGCGTAGCAGGAGCGTCCGCTGCAGCATGCGTCGCGTGAAGTATAAACCCGGCCTTAGAGATCACCAATTGACCACTTCCTTAAATAGTATGGTCCAAACTCCAACTGGTCTATGGAGTTTGCAGTATAAGTGGTGCTTGGATGTCCCTTTTATTTGGTTGTCGTTGGTGAGTGTGACACTAAACTGAGATTCGGAAGAGATAAAGGCACAACATCAGCATTAGCAGGTCAAAGCATAATTTGGCTGTTTTACTTTACTTTTAGTATTCATGTAATAATTTACAGTATAGATTTTCTGTCAAAGTATATTAATTTAATACCAGAGAAAAACTAAGATTTTAAAATACTAAGATGTTATGAGGGCAGCATGGTGGCGCTGCTGCCTCGCAGTTAGGAGACCCGGGTTCGCTTCCCAGGTCTTCCCTGTGTGAAGTTTGCATGTTCTCCCCGTGTCTGCGTGGGTTTCCTCCGGGCGCTCTGGTTTCCTCCCACAGTCCAAAGACATGCAGGTTAGGTGGATTGGCAATTCTAAATTGGTCCTAGTGTATGGGTGTGTTTGTGTGTGTCTTGCGGTGGGTTGGCACCCTGCTCGGGATTGGTTCGTGCCCTGTGTTTGCTGGGATTGGCTCCAGCAGACCCCCGTGACCCTGTGTTCGGATTCAGCAGGTTGGAAAATGGATGGAGAGATGGAAGTTATTATGACTGTTACTATTAATTTATTATAACTGAATATTATTTGTTAATTTCATTGTTGCCATATATCCTATTTGCACAAATACACACACTTGTTATCTGTTTAGTTAACCTTTTGAAAGGGTAAAAAATGACTTTCATAAGATTTGTGCAGTTGCATGTGTTTTGCTCTTCCTACTTTCCTGTGGTAAATGTCACAATGAATTAGGCTAACAGTGACGGTGCTTTCTTTCTTTATGCTTATTTGTAAATGTATTTTCTGCTGCAATGACAATATTGCCATTAGATTTAATATAAAACTTAAGTTCTGTTTTAATAATGTACCCCTAGTGGTTTAAGCAGCCATGCTGACAGCAGTTAAATATACAGAAACAAGTTAAACTTAATGGATGCTAGGTGTCCTGTTCATTTTTCAGATTGTGATTGTGCGTACTCTTTGCATTTAGAGGATTATCTTTGCCAGAAGGCACACATTATACCAGATTAGCTATCATGAAGATTTGCTCTAAAAAAGAATTTGGCAATCTAGTAATATAGGGAGTTGAAAAGTATCCATCATATATTAAAAATCAAATACGCGTGTATTCTAAGAAAAGCCTCTGAAGGCAGGTATTATGACTTTGAAGATTCCCCTATGTGTACTGAACATGGATGCCTAGGAGGTGTTCTGTCACCGGGAAAGTGAGCAGACTGAGGAAGAAAAAAACCACGAAGCGAAAGCGTAGTCAGATAAAGCTAGAGAAGTAAACTGGGAAATCTATTAGCATGTTTGTCAAAATTAGCGGCAGCAGCTTAAGGCTTTGTAGACCCAAAAATGAAAATAAAATATAACAAAAGCTCCACACAAAGAGGTAGGACCATTAATTTTTGATCTGTATAAAAAAGGGCAAGTAAAAAATCCATCCATCCATTATCCAACCTGCTGAATCTGAACACAGGGTCACGGGGGTCTGCTGGAGCCAATCCCAGCCCACAAGGCAGGAACTAATCCCAGGCAGGGTCCCAACCCACCGCAGGACACACACAAACACACCCAGCACACACTAGGGCCAATTTAGAATCGCCAATCCACCTAACCTGCATGTCTTTGGACTGTGGGAGGAAACCGGAGTGCCCGGAGGAAACCCACGCAGACACAGGGAGAACATGCAAACTCCACGCAGGGAGGACCCGGGAAGTGAACCTGGGTCTCCTAACTGCGAGGCAGCAGCGCTACCACTGCGTCACCATGCTGCCCAAGTAAAACAATCATTATTTAAAAATTATTTTTTAACAAAAAACAGCAAATATGGCCAAAATACTGAACAGAGCAAAAAAGGGGAAAAGATCTGCCTAAAAGGGCAAACCACAATAAATAAGTCCCTTTACAAAGTACAGAAAATCAGAATTCTTAAAACAAAACAAGAAACCAAAAAATCCAGCACAATCATTAATATAAAATTCCAAAAAATGAATGATCTCCATCTCATGAGCCTTCTCACTTAACTTAAATAAACAGAGTGAGGGCTCACAAGTGGTGATGTTGTGGTGGCCCCACCTCCTAGGGCTCCACATACAAACAACAAGGAGCATAAGAACATTTAAAGGGACAGTACACCATTAAAAAAATCACAAATGAAACCTACAGAAATAACACAAATGCATGAAAAATATTTATATTTACCAAAAATAGAAAAACAGGCAACAATTACAGGGGAGATGGAGCCCATAAACAAAACAGACCATTCAATAGAGATGGCAAAGATAAAATATCATATTTTAGCAGTTGTAAGAGTCAAGTCTTTTAAGTTAATGGTAAATTCATGTACGTTTTTGCATAGTTTAAATTTAAAAAGAATGTAGCTTTAACATAGATAATGGAAAATTCAATTTTGCCCTCATAAGTAAAGAAATGTTCTTAATGTCTAGCTCTGTGTAACAATAGAATACCTTTTATAGTTTGACAGCCATTTACATTTCCTTATTTGGCTGACACCTTTATCTAAGGCGACTTACAACATTACGATACAATTAATTACATTTCTATTTTCCACTTGGAGCACAGGCAGGTCAAGTGACTTTATTTTGGTCAGACAGTGTCAGTAGTGTGATTTGAACCCACAACCTCAGAGTTTGAAGTCCAAAGCCTTAAATACTGCCTGCATAACTAAACGTGAACTGTTAGACAGATAGGCATTAAGGACATCATCCATTATCCAACCCGCTATATCCTAACTACAGGGCCACGGGGGTCTGCTAGAGCCAATCCCAGCCAGGGCAGGGCACACACACACACACACGCACACATACCAATTTAGAATCACCAATGCACCTAACCTGCATGTCTTTGGACTGTGGGAGGAAACCAGAGAACCCGGAGGAAACCCATGCAGACACAGGAAGAACATGCAAACTCCATGCAGGGAGGACCCGGGAAGCGAACCTGGGTTTCCTAACTCCAAGGTAGCAGCGCTACCCACTCTGCCACCGTGCCACCTCATTAAGGACATATGTGACAGGTGTCAGGGTCACACTTACAGGTAATCCAACCTAGACACCGTTAAAATATCCGACTACGCCACCCAGTTTTATTAAGAGACTGGGAACTCCTGAAATTTACCAATACAGGTTTCTTTAAATTGGGCGGTGAGTAAACACACAATGAAAGACACAACAGTAATTTCAGGAAAAGAAACAGTAACTTCTATTACACCAGACAATCATAAGTACATTAAAAAAGATAAATGCACATAAACCAAATCTAACAGTATCAGGAAGAAAATTCCTTTTTTAGAAAGGAAAGCACACAGTCCACACTCTAAAAGTCCATTAAAAACAAGAATTGGAGGATACAACCTTTAGTGGTGCAAAGTCCAGTTTGTTCTCAGTGTTACCCCAACACTTAATTGTTCAACTGTCCACGGATGCACTCTGCACTCAAACTTCTGTTCAGAGAAGTTTGGTCAAAATCGTGGAATCCCTGTCAGCGTCTCTTCGTTGTTCCTTTTTTTTCCACCCTGGGCTCCTTGTATTGCGATGACCTAGGCACGCCTTATTTCTTGTCTTCCAGCTTTGCTCGGTCCTTTCATGCGGCTTCCCTCTCTCGTTGGACCCATAACCGGCGTCTCCTTGTGGAGCTGTCTCTTCCTCCCTGGAAGTATTGCCGTCCTTGTGCCTCACGTCGTGCCAGCCACGTACCCTTGTCAGCCTGCGAGCCCCTGTGCTCTGTCCGAGTGTCTTGGCAGCGCTCTCAGTGGACTGTCCTCCTCCTTTTGCCTTCTCCTGGCCAGAGCTTAAATCTCCTTCAGTCCCTGCACTTATCAGTTCTGCACAACCAGATTAAACAATGGTACATCTAAATTTCCAGGGTTTAACAAATAATGAAAACACAAGTTAACAAAATGTATTGTTACCAACCATTAATGAGTACAGATCTACTGTTTAGAAACCAATATTGTCAAACATGTTAATTGCCAAGTCAGGTAAATACAGAATTCCTCCAAGGAAGGAGCAGTTCTGCTATCACAACTTTGTATTGTTTATAATCTGAACCAGCCAAAACCTTCAAAGTGGTGACTCCTTTGCAAGACAGCAAAAACCTACAATCTGCAAACAGCCTTTTAACTTCTCACCCCCAGTGCCAACAATGGGTGCCTATTGCCTGTTCATCTGCTGGGTTTTAAATGTAATATTGACATGTTTCTTTTCCTAAGAGAGAAATGGAATGACTCAGTGCACAAAAAATGTCCCCCTCTGACACATATACTGTACATTTCTGACTGTAATGTTACATTAACATTACTGCTTGAATGGTCCTAGTGAGTGTGATAACATATAGAAACTTTAAGTAATGGAACCTAGACACTTAAGCCTTAAAAGGAACATCATAGACAAGAACTTTTTTCTTTTTTTGTGTGTATATTATCAATTTTCTTTTTTTCTGAACTGTTAGCTTTGATTTTTACTAAAACTTTAAAGCTAAGACACTATGGAGTTTTTTTTGTTTATGTCTTAACAAATCGTAACATTTTCTATCAATTATGAACACATCCTGTTTCATTTGCCTTTTTAAAAGCAGTGTCAATGATCCATCATAATGGGAGTGCTGGTGAAAATGTAAATAATTGTTTATTCTAAAACAGTGTTGACTTGACAGGAAGAAACAAAACATCCAGACCAGAGTCTTGATGTGTGTATGAACGTGAAATGCAATGGACTGCCATTCTGATTGGGGTGGGTTGTTCTTTTCAGCTCCCTGCTGCAGGCTTATGCTCCAGCCTTCAACACCCTGGATGAGCAAATAATAGTTTAATTGGTGTGTAAATGTGATTAATACTTTTATTAGTGATAAAGTGTGTTTGATTATATTTGTAATTGTCTTGTTGATCAGTTAGTTGTTCAGATTTTCAGTTAATATAAGTCATGAAAAAAAATATATAAATAAGCTTATGCAGCTCAGATTTGATTGATTACATGGAGGGTTGTTTTACTGTTTGTTTAGTGGTCCTGTGATAAACCAACGCCCTGTCTAAGGCTAGTCCCTACTTTGCACCCAGTGCTAATCTGAAGCCCTCCACAGCCGGATTAAGTAGTTTTAAGAACGTTATGTTAAGGTTTCTGTGGTGCCCTGCCTGGGATTTGTTCCAGACTTGCGCCCCGTGTTGGCTGGTATTGGCTCCAGCAGACCCCCCGTGACCCTGTGTTAGAATATAGCAGGTTGGATAATGGATGGATGGATGGATGTTAAGGTTTGTTTATCTTGAATTGTCTACTAATAAGAGTTGGGATCATGAGCCTTTCCCATAACATGATTAAAATCACTATATTTGACCCATGGTTTTATATTTCCTTGATAAATAATACTTGTAGAAACTGTAAAACATGCATATACTGTATTTTAGTTAGCCAAAAGATAGTGGCCAAATTGGCAGTAACATCAGCTACAGATTCAATGTACTGTGTAACTCTTATTATAGACTGTGTCTCTGTCCATCAGAGTGCCCGGTAAAACACAAAACCACACAAATGCCGGATTTTCAGCTGCCTTGTGATGTCACACACTTTCTGGAAAGCAAAAGAAAACAGACATTAGTGCAAACAGACCATTTAAAAATGAATGCAATACAATTATTAATAAGTAATAATTAATATACCAAACTGCAAAAGATAATACATAGGTCATTAATGCTTCTAAAAACTTACCACATATTCTTTAGCATTAAAATAATGAAACGACTTAAAAATGTTAAAAAGAAATGTTCCTTAAATGGGAAACAAACCATTTCAGAGCCATGTCGGCCAGGTTTTTGATAAGGAAATGGTGGTGTCAAACAGCTCTTCAGTGAGCTCTGTGGTAATTAGCTGATGTGCATGAATCATTACACTGGATCGTCTGGCCGTTCATTGCATCTTATTTAAAAACAGTAATTTTTTGAAAACTTAAAAATTTTAATTAGCAATTTTGTTTTAACATTGCTGTTTTAAAACTTTGTGGTTTTTTTTTCCAACACTAGGTCAGCACCATTCTCTAGTGGCAAAATTCATGTGATTCTTGTGGAAACTAAAAATGCATGTACTAAAATCGGACATTAAAATAAAAAATATGTAACAAGATTTTTTTTAAATATATTATCATTTCACACTGGAGAGTGAGAATAAGAGTGAAATAGATATGGAGTGCTTTGTGTTCCACTGCTTTATTTATTATGCCATTTACACACACAAACGGCAAATAATCTGAAAGTAAGTGGTTTAGTGCACAACTTTCCGAGCAAACAATGGATACAGCAGATGTCTATAACAGGAAAATATTTGTACATATACACAGACACACACAGAACTGTTTGCACCTGTATAACTAAATGCTTTTCTGTGGGAAGCAATGTGTCATCTCGCTCTCCATCTCCTACCAGTTCTTTTAGCAAAACGATAAGAGCTAGTTTCAGACTCCAACCAATGTAAGGATTTTTTGTTCTATCTGAAGTGTCTGGCTAATCTCAGTATATTATCCTTCAATATTAGAATACAGAATTATTCATAAATTCTATCATTAATATTTTCACATATGCACTCAAAATGCTGCAACACAAATCAATTGAACTAAGGTTGATCAAATATGCTATGTTAACTTTCATAGCCTCCTCCAGCAAAATTAAAAAAAACACTTTCCTGTGACTATGTGGGTCAAAAAAGAAATCTACTAGACTTGGGAAAGACTTAATTCTTCTCATATATGTAAAAATTGTACAATTTTGTACTTTATTGAGAGAGGACATGCAGGTGATGGGTGTAACAGAATAAGATGCAGAGGACAGAAAGATATGGAAGAAGATGATCTGCTGTGGCGACCCCTAATGGGAGCAGCCAAAAGAAGAAGAAGAAGAAGATTGTTTTCAAGTCATAGATTTAAATATGTGGTAACACTCCAAGCATTAAGTGTGCTATATAGGAATACAGTTAAATTTCACTAAATTGAATTAATGTCTCAAATATAATCTTTTTGTACAATAAAACATCCAATACATGATCATTTGTAAACACAATCGTTTTTAAGTTTTTGTGCATTTTGTAAGAGAACTGTTTTTTTATACTATACTTAGGCATTATAAGCTGTAGAGAACTGTACTTTTCCTGGAGGAAACTGCTGTCCAGTGAGTAAATGCCAAAAGGCTATCATATAAGCAAGTCTTAGACTGTCTTAAGATTTCTTAACATAACATTTTGGGATCCTTCTGTGTGATTTCTGTGTGCTTATTAGGTATATGATAATGAAGGTTTTGTGTAATCATGACACCTATACAAATGTTTGACAGTCAAGGAAAGTTAGCACATTTGTTGATGTGTGTCCTGCACAGACAAGGTATGGTCTGTATGCTTTGCTCTCTTCACATATTTTGGCTAAATAAAATATTTTGATACATTGCTGAAGTTTGAGGGTCCTTTATATACAAATTCTTAACAATTTTGAAAGTGTATTTTTTGTTTAATTTTTTAAGACATTGATGCAACTTTAAGTTGCTTCAGCTGGCTTGAGGTTCACTTTTAATTCAAAGCACAATAAAACACTCCTTTTATCACTTTCTGTCTTTTTCTCTGTCGCCCTTAACCTTGGCTTCCTCCATCCAACTGAAATCTCTCTTCCAAAAACTCTCTTATCATGATGACTTTTGGTCATCAGTTTTAGAACTGCTTCCAGGTCACAGGCAATCTTAAACTTATAACAAGGACAACAGATTTGAACTGCCAATCAACCTTGGCTAATATTAAATAAATAATACTATTGGAAGAATACATAGAAATTAAAATAGTTACATTATTTGAGGTTTCTTGTAATTATTTTTTGTACCTCCTTTGGATTAATGGAAACATGCAGATACCAATTTTGATTTAATATCAAGAGAAGAAAATCTTTAAAAAATGCATATACACAGCAAGCTAGCAAGACAGATTCATCATATAGCATCTCCTACCTGATTATACCTACTGCTTTTCATTTTTAGTCAAAATGTATTATATAGGTAACTTACAGTGATATGTATCCAAAAAAAGGTACTTTTAGAGAAGTGCTGAAGCCAGCCTCATTATTCCAGCATATACGATTTTCCAAAGTAACAAGTGGTAAAGGTTATGGAAGAAAAGCTGCAGCGACACAAAACAGCATCATCAAAGTACTTGAGTATTGAGTAATTGGGACCTTTGGGTCCTACTGTATGTCAGACTTAGTTTAATAAGAAAAAGGTGGTGTTATGCTCACAGTTCTTACAAATAGGCATAAAAATGTATCATGCTTTATACTTTCTGTGTAACAATGGAAAAAAGCCAAAGAAATTAAGAACAGTTCCAATATACTAGTTAATCATTTTCTACTTCATTTATGAAAAATATTTCAAGAAGTAAATAACATAAGATAAGTAATGATGATCATTTATACTGAATAGCCAGCCCGCGGCGTAGCATACGCCGCATCATTATCAACGTGAACAGTCAACGTTGCTCACAGCTGCATGTGGACTGTAGCACAGACCAAAGCTAGTGAGGATGTGTTTAGTGATGTGTTGGGGGCGGGCACATGAGCAAGCAGTATGCACGCTTCGAGAGCGAGGGTGGACGCGGGAGGAGGGTGAGAGTTGGTGGACGAGGCTCTGTCGTACGTTCCCCATGACGTGGTAGGAGGGTTAGAGTGGGCGGTCGGGGCTCTGTCGTTACTCCATGGTTGGTAACTTGGTCAATTATATATACAGTGGAACCTCAGTTCACAACCATAATGCGTTCCAAAACTCTGGTCGTAAACCGATTTGGTCGTGAACTGAAGTAATTTCCCCCCAAAGGATTGTATGTAAATACAATTAATCCGTTCCAGACCGTACGAACTGTATGTAAATATATATTTTTTAAGTTTTTAAGCAAAAATATAGTTAATTATACCATAGAATGCACAGCATAATAATAAACTAAATGTAAAAACATTAAATAACACTGAGAAAACCTTGAACAACAGAGAATACTAACACTGCAAGAGTTTGCGCTATAGCACTATGAACCGCTCGCTAAAAACACTTTTTTTTAATGAGTTTTAAGCACAGGGAAAAAAATGAACGTTTGAAAAATCCATAATTTAATACACAACCAAGAAAAGTAACATTGCAACAATGCACGCGCGTGCCTGTGTGTGTGTGTTTGTCTCTCTCTCTCTCTCTCTCGTGCGCCTGTGTGTGTGTGTCTCTCTTTCACGCGTGCCTGTGTGTGTGTCTCTCTCTCTCTCACCCGCCTGTGTGTGTGTCTCTCTCTCTCTCATGCGCCTGTGTGTGTCTCTTTTATGTGGACTGTAGCACAGACGAAAGCAACTGAGGCTGTGTTTGGTGAGTTGTTGCGTGCGGGCACATGAGCAGGCAGTGCATATGCCTCGAGAGCGACGGTGGACGCAGGAGGAGGGTAACAGTTGGTGGGCGGGGCTCTGTCGTGCGTATCCTATGACGCGGGAGGAGGGTTAGAGTTTGCAGGCGGGACTCTGTCGAGCGTATCCCATGGTCTTAGAGTTGGAGGGCGTGGCTCTCTGTCTTGCTTGCGTTCGCTGTCTTGTGTGCCCTTAGTGAATTATATATATGGATCATTTTTACCACGTTTGTCTTTGCACATAATATTTAAAAAACTTACAAACTAATTTCAGCAATTCTTTTATTGGATAAATGGAAGGAATTCATTTTGCTATCAAATTGCTTCAGTAAATTTACAATACATAGATATACATTACTAAGATACCTGCTTTGTAGTTTGTTTATTGGTCATCTGAAGGCTGCGGCAAATGACACTCATTATAAAATATTGAAATGCTATGTGATTCCTCACGTCAAAAGGAAAGGGGAAGAAAGCATATGATGCAGGTCTATAAGAGGCAAGACTTTGTAAGATGCCAACAGGAAGAGTGGAAAAAAGTCACAAGGAGGACAGTGATACAGCAGAGTAGACAGCAGAGTATAAGCCAATAGGTGTAGTGTGCTTGTTATTTTCATGGTGCACCCAAGACCTTAAATCATTGAAATAACAGTAGAGACCATAGTAGAGAAGACAAAGAATTAAAACATTAAGGAAAGGTGCCTGGCATTTCTAGAAGACTTATCAGTTTCTTCAGTGTGGTTCCTTCGATGGTCTCCACAATAGCAATATTCCAAATGAGTGAATGAAATGACAGTGCAGTGTCATTTTTATACATTAAGTGGTGCTAGTTTGCCCCCACCTCCACATCCCTCAACACCACCTATCTTTCCTAAACGTTGTGCGAATGCTTGGCTACTTACTTGGTTTTCAAATGGCACATAGTACAGTTTTTTTTCTGAGTAATATAAAATAATCATAATAATACAAACAAGATGCTGCATATTTTCTGACAGTTTAGCTCCTAGACCTGCATACCGTACTGGCCACATTTGTACTGGCAGTGGGTTTTCTATTATTTGGATCTTGATGTCAGGCATGCCCTGTTGCTAGGTAACAGCCATCTTGCACATGACATCAGACTTTGATTTCCCTTGGTATTATAGGAAGTGCATTAGCAGTGTCAAGAACTTAATCTCTGAGCTTTGAACTTTCAGACTCAAACCCTTAGTGAAAGAAATCAGCCCAGAATAGTGCGCTTGACCTTTTCTTTCAATCTTAGACCTCAAATATCTTACCTGTTAGTTGCCAACTGTAGCCTTATTTTGTCTTTTAGTTATGTGCATAAAATTAGGTCGATAAGGGCACTAAGCACCAGGGCACAAATTGATGTGGGGATTGTTCTTTTTTCAGAAAGACATGGTTATAAGTACTGTATCTGTATTATCTACTGTAAAGATTTGCTGCTGTTTAATGTGAATATAGGTTTTGCAAGAAAAGCTCTTAAATTAAAAAATCTAATTGGGTTTACCAATATGATGACCACATATGTCACAAAATAAAAGGTGATGAAAAAACAAAGTTAGAAATGGAAAAAATGAAGCAAAAGTGAACAAACAGGTAAACCTGGCACTTCCTAGAATCTTAGAAAGCTATAGGCTTCTGCCTAACTAAAAAATTACATTTACAAATAGGAGAAATTAATCTTTAAAGGTGGACAGAGGCTTAATGTTGTCAGAATTAACTGAGGTGCTTGTGCTTAAAGGGGCAATCTGAATAAATTAATAGCTAGATAATAAAGCAAAATGGAAGAGCCAAAAAGACAATCAATTCACTAGCTTAGCTTCATTACCAAGATGAAAAGTATCAGCATAATGCCAGAATGCTGAGCAGTGCCAAAGTGAAAGAATACATTTGAAGTAAGAAAACACAATGCAGAAGATCAAAACCGTAATTAGAAAAATGATCTCCAATTCAAAATAAAGTATAGGCTGGTTTTTTTATTTTTATTTCTATGAAAAACTCATACATTCAAAATAAAGTGTCACCCTCAATCGCAAGCTGACAGTGCATGCCAGAACATCAGAAATCACATGTGTGGCAATAAGTTGCCTTTGGTATAAACAATATTTCTGCAGTAAAGAAAAATCACCAAAAAAGAGCAGCACCAGCACCACTGATTGTTCTCCTGGATGTGCTCATCTATTACCTTACCTTGACACTAGACAGACCATAAATCTTCTCATTGGGTATGATTGCACCAGTCACACTACTCACAAGTATACAATCATGTGAACAGTGAGGCAGGATTTTTTTTAAGCATGTCTATCAAAGATGCACTTTCTTGTAGAAGGGTTTCAGCGACATAAAATTTAATCAAGAGCGAGAAAGTTTGTCAGATTTTCAAAATACCCATTTCCCCAAAAGACTAACTCTTTGAATTTCCAATTAATGGACTGGATGTCCATTATGTGCAAACTGCTATTTTTCAGCCAAGTTTCACCCCGGTTTGTGTTCAAATTCCCTTTCTAGACCTTTTTGTAATTATTTTAGGGAACTAAATAATTCATAAACTACAACAAAACACAGAATTATGCAAATAATAAATATAAATAATAGGAGTGTAACTTCTACTATAATATCTTAATTGTCATTTTAATGATGTGCAAGCTGAAATTATCAAGTATGTCATTCACTTTGCAAAAAACAATCAAAAACACTCCTTGAGAGTGTCTCATGTAACCTAATAGGACAGACTATGGCACATGTGTAAAGCGACTGCATAGGCATGCAAAGTCAGCATACTACAAGTTCAACTAGTGTAGCTGTCTAAAAATAAGTGCGCAAACAGTGCCAAGGGATAAAACAAGCTTGCAATTTATATTGTTAGATTTAACCGCAAGACATGGATCATCCTCTCTCACATGGATGTGGTTTGGTTTTGAAAAGATTGATGTTGCTCAAAATATGTGATTTTACAATCTATGTTGGAAATTAGTTGCTGTAAAACAACTAACTTGTTTCAGCATCTGTGAACTAACCACCATCCAGAATATGAAGAATATGAAAAGCTTCAGGAGTGAGCTGTCCATGACAGGTCTAAGTCACCCAAGGTACAAGCACAAAAACACACTCAGCAAACTTTAGTGGAATCATTCTGCAAAAAAGTGTTGTATGACAAGAAAAGGAACAGATGGCATAACATAACAAATACCGTCACCAATTACATCACAAAATATATGGTGCCAGTTCAAGTAGTTGGAAGGGATGGTTTCAAGCAACTTTTGAATACTTTACACCCAAGATACACACTGCCTCACTGAAAATGTTTCAAACAGCTCTTCCCAAATTGCAAACTCTGACTCATAAACTGCAGAAGGTTTCACATTTTGCCACAACAACAGATTTATGGTCAAGCCAAACATCTGAGCCATACCTCTCCTTGACAGTACATTTCATTGACGAAACCTGACAGCTGCAAAGCTACCGTTTGCAAATATCCTACTTCCCAGAAGACCACATATGTGACATCATTGCACAAGGTCTGAAAGATGCGCTGACATCATGGTTGCTGCGAGTGGACTGCATGGTTTGTATGACAACAAACAGCAGGGCTAACATTGTTACAGTGCAGTACGATTAACAACTGGAAGAGTCTTCCTCGTTTTGGACCTGAGCCAACATTAGGCTCTTTCCACTACTTTTCCCAACCTCCTAAGTGATGTTTTTCTCTCATGGCCTCTCACTCCAATTCGTGTCAACAGATTTCACATCAACTAGCTGGGAATTGCAAACATCTCACCATCACTGTGAACAGCAATGTTTCCCAGCCCTTATCCCAACAATCCTGGACTAGTTGCTTTTACTTGCTCTACTTTCTCTCTGCTGCCTCCTCTCAGCCCCTCTCCCATGGCACTGTTAGTTCAGCTACAATGATCTCTTTTTCCCCTCTGTGGACCAAATTACAGTACAATATCTGATCTCAGTATGGTGGATAGTACTGCTTCTGGGAAAATTAATTTTCTTCCCAAGTTGACCTTACTCTTCCACCCCTGGGTCAACTGCAGCAGGTTTGACTTACATTAGCTGAATCAGGACAACAGGCCTCAGTCCTTTTATGGTGTTATGCAAAATCTTTTCCTTGGCTTTGGGTTTTTTTCTACGGTTCCAGATCCAAGATGTCTGATAGTGTTAATATCACCATACCCCCCCATGTTAGTGCTATTTTGAACATTTACAGGATATGTGCCATTGTCCCTTTATTCCCATACAGCTTGCACAGTGGGTCTTCTCTCTTTACCCACCTATGTAAGTTGGCTGGAGCTGGAAGAGTGACATAAACTGCTCTGAGCAATAAGAAAATGCAGAAAAGCTCCAGCCACCATAGTACAGTTCAGCTTCTGTCAGGGAGATCACAGCTTGTCCAGGCACCTTGAGGCCTCAACTGGATTGATCTCTGCTCTTCTATCCTCTCTTCCTCCACCGAGTTTTAATCGTTATCCTGGATAATGATTCTTTTCACCTACAATTAGCCTTTGCCCACTGCTCAAAGTGTCCTGTTCCAAAACCCTGTCTTCCAATGCAAGGATTATCAATGATGTGCCTAATTACACTTGGACTGAGATTTATTGCAGTGCTGGCTTCCCACTTCCACATAGATTTTGTTCTTGGTGGTCTTGGGGGTCTCTGTAGGTGAAGGTAATTCTACACTTGGCAACTTTAACACTTTAATCAGTGGTTGCCTACAAAAATATTCCTACTGCTGGGTCACCGTAAAATTCCCTCGCACCTCCTCATCAGCATCTTTGTTTTGCAAATGTGTCAATCAGCACAAGCAGCAAACAGTCTGCTTACTCATCCTCTACCACAGGCAGCTGAAGTCAAGTCAGACACAAAATTCTCAGAGCTGAAGTCCATTTATGTGGGAGTTAGGTGTCTGGAATTGTATAGGGCAAATAATATATCGTTATTTGGAATACATATATTTTATGTGTGTTCCGTGTCTACAACGATCTGTGTAAATGTAGGATGACAGGAAATGTGATGCAAGAAATGTTGAACACATAACTAAACCAGAAACTTTTTTCATGTTATAGTAATAATTACAAAATGCTGGCAGGAAGTGTATAATGTGTGCAGACTGTAGTCCAAATATCAAATAAATGCTTTCATAAAACAAGTATAACAAAACAAGTGTGCTTTTATTCTAGAATATAACTGGAGAAAAATAAACTGATAATGATGAGGTGCAAAGGAATTTAAAGTGGCCCTGCATAGTTTATTTGTAAAGTTCCAAAATTATAACAGCTGACAATGAATTAATTTAAAATTAACCTTTTTTTTTACTCTCTGTGCTTTTTTAAAAAAAAAAATCTGCCACAAAGCCTGTTCTTATACCAAATAAATGAATATAAATATGTTCAGGTACATTTTTATGTTTATCTAATTTTTCTCATCAGTATCATTGGCACTTAATTTTTTTGTCAAGCAGTTTTCATTGTTCATTTCTCCCGAGACAGAAATTTGCCACAAGGTTGCTTTTGTAACTTGTGCTGAATAATGTATATAAAGGGAGTTAAAAACTAATACCAGAGACTGCTAAGAAAAAAAATCCCACAAGGTCAGAATCAATAACACTTAATGGTTGTTTTACAATCTAAAGAATTGCTAAAAGCCCATCACCATCCAGTTACCGTTAGATCTGGTTTAGAGTCACATTTTGGTGTTACCCTCAAGCAAGCAAATGGAGCTCAGCACAACAGTACTTAGTGCTCAAGAATGAATAGTTATTATGCCGCTTCTGTGCTACTAAATATCTGCAGTCAGGAGACCCTCTTAAAGCTCAAAACATTGCCACAATTATACAATACTTTTTCTTGTAGAATAGAAGCCATAAGAAAGATAAATATATACTTACATTTCTAATACATTCTAATGACTTGTGGGCTACTTGATCTGCAAAGGTATTTATCTTAGAACTCAGAAAAGTAAAATGTATGATATGTTTTTTGAATTTCTTCATTTTGTTTTCTAAATGCCTCAGGGTTTTCACAGACTTTCTAAAGTTCACTTGACATTGTTTTGTGGAGAAGAGTAAAGTAAGTATTTACACTTTAAATGTACATATGAATGAATGTTTAGCATTTAAAAATGAATACAGTAAAAAAAATAATAAACCAGCATTTTTATAGAATGATTTAATTATTTTGATTTCAGAATTGCATTATGCAAACCTCTCAAGAAGATGCTTAAAGAAGTGAATAATTGAATAATCTAATGACATTAGGCAACAATGAATGAGAAAACTAAATGAAAATAATTTTTTCAGACATGTAGACTGTGTTAGTCAAAAAAAAAAAATCCAGTGCTGTTTTATTTATTTTTTGAAAAAGTAAACAATGTCAAAAGTTGTAAATGAAAATATGAAAAAAATGAAGAATTTTTTTTTTAGAAATGCTTTTCATCACTCTTTTGTGTATATATGTTCACATTTATCTTTTTTCTACCTTTTGATTGCAAATTTTATTCCTGTGAAACACAAAAGCTGCATTGTACTTGTGCTGAGAGGCACAGTGGTGCACTGGAAAGCGCTGCCACCTAACAGTTCCAGTAGACTGGGTTTGAGCAGTCAATATCTGTGTAGAATTTACAGATTCTACCTCTGTCTATGTTTGGCTTCCTCCTTTATTACAAGACCCTGTAGATTAGTTTGACTGGTGATTCACTTGTCCAGCATAAATGAGTAAGAGGATTTGAATGATTGTGCTTTGTAACATGTTGGATTCCAGTCCAGGGTTTGTTACTGCATTATACCCAATGCTGCCAGGATAGTCTCTAGCCCCCCCAACCTAAAACGAGACAAAGGCAGGTTAGTTTAGTAATTAGATGGATGGATTTATGGGATGTTTGGGCTTTTTGCACATGATGCAATAAAAATTGAATATCTGCAATTAGTTGTTAATTAAATAAAGTTTTAAATCAGAAAAGGTTAAATATTTATGGAATTAAGCAAAATCATTACATAAAAAATGTGTCCGTTCAAAATGTGGTTTGCTGTACTGTATAGTACTGCGAGTTCCTCCAAGATTTTATTTTTGTATTCTACCATGATGCATCATGCAGTTCTATGAACAAACAGATGGCAAAATTTTTCAAATCAAACCCAACCTGTCACAATGTTTTGGAAAGATGTGGAAGTAACACGGTATGCCACCATTAATAAAAATCTGTACTTTGCTTAGTTATTTGTAAATGCTTGTGCAGACTTAATGGTGTGAAATCTTAACAGCAGAGATGAATACAGATCAAAAATTGACCCTGAAATTTTATAACAACTGGTCCACCACAATCAGCCAGACACTAATCCCCTTCAGGCCCCCCTTTTATACTTCCCACGACAGGATATGTGTGCTTGTGGACGCTACTGCTACACAAGTATTGCACTGTTTATACTTGCGCGCATACTTTACGTAAATCTGAAAGATTCCACCAGGTGGCAGTGCGAGATTTCACAATGAGAAAACAATGTTGTGAATTTCTTGCCACAATATCCCTGAAAATATCTCTGAAAAGGATGGATGTTTAATGATTCCATCCATCAATCCAGGGACACTCCCATTTCGGGAAGCATCAGGCGCGAGGCAGAAACAATTCCTGAATGTGGCATCAGCTCATCACAAGGTTAATACAAGCATACAGATACACTAACATCATTTTTGCATCCCCAAATGTACATGTTCTTGGAAGGAAACCGGAACACATGTGCCACCCCAACAGGTGTAATTATTACCAGTAGTAATTATTTAAATTAACGATTTACCTGTAAAATGCAACATATGTGCTTTAACACATTTCATCATGAAAGTGATATCAAGTGTCAGAGCTGGCCCAAGGCATAAGCAAACTAAGTGACTGCTTAGGGCCCCTGAGTACACCAAAGGACCCCCAACAGTGCTTGAAATATCCCAAATAATTTTTTCAAATTATTATTACTATTGGAATTAAAAGGTTCTAACTTGCAAAACATGAAGATGCAGTAGTAAATTTCAAGGAACACAAACAGTTTATCCATAAATTGTTACAAAACACAAACTGGTATTGTAGCAGTGTCTGCATGTATTAGATGCCTCCTACAGTTTGGATGTCTGATAATGACAGACCTTTCTGTTGCCTGTACGTTGTTACCAGCCTGAAGAAAATGAATGCTTATTTTGCCATTCCCATGACAGTTTCTTTCCAAGTCCAAATAAGAACAATGTCCTTCATTTTCTTCTTTGACCTGGAAAAAATATTCCAATGTGTCATGTCATCTTTCATGGCGACTCTGCCGAGTCATTTTCAACAAGTTGTCAGCCTCGCCAAAAAACAACTTCAATCAGCAATCTAACTACAGCGCTGGTAGTCTACTTCTCGGGTCTCCTGCTTTGCCAGGATTACAGGGTACCAATCATTTTATTAAAAATAGAAATAGTTTGGAAGGCGCAGATGAATGTTATTCCCCTATTTCTGTATAATGCAATTTACCCAGAATATACAGGAAAATCGCTGCATTTTAAATTAAAATATATGTAATTCTGCATTGTGTCGGACATAAAGTGTGATGTATAAATCTTGACATGTATTCTGGCAATGATCCGTGCTGCTAGAATTTAATGCACGAGATTTATCTGTGTTACGGCCCCACAGTGAAGCCGTGTGGCCACATGACAAAGAAATGGGAAAAATGATAGATAGAACTTTATAATCTTAAGGGAACATATTAATATTTTCTGATATGTCTAAAGTAATCACTCAAAAACACAATGTTATGTTAAGCTGGTGTAAGCTGGTGTCACAAATCTTTTGCAAAAATGTGCATTGTAAAGGACATTACATTGGATGCAATCAGTCAGACTAACATTAAGTTACAGTCTTCTCCGCATTGAAAAGCTGCAAAAAAGTTTTGTCACAGAAAATGATATATCCTTCTGGAGCAGAGAAAAGAAAGAAGAAGAAAATAGAAGATGAGAAAAATAGCAAGATAAAGTTACATGGTGAATTTCAGCATTTCACCATAATCACTTGCTAAATAGCTTCATCCAGCTCAATCAAAGTATGTTCGGTTAATGTTAGCTAGTTGGGGGGTGAGTGGGAGGAATTCATGACAACGACTGTTGAGTCTGCAGAGCGGAGCTTTTCTAAACTCAGATTAATCAAAAATTACTTGAGATCTTCCATGGCACAAGAAAGACTAAGTGGGCTTGCACTGATTAGTATCAACAACAAAGTTGGCCGTCAAATCTCTTATAATGATGTCATAAATGACTTTGTCTCCAGAAAAACCAGGAAAGAGAGATTCTCAGGTGAAAGTGTAATATTGAGGTAGATTGTAAGAGGAAGAAATACAAATATCTGGAAAAAAAAAAGAAGTGCCTTAAATTTTACTTTGGAATTTCTTTGCACATCAGTAAATAGTTTTTATAATTATTCAGCTTTACATTTTATTCTTAAACATTTGTTGTAATGTTGTTGCAGGTTCATTTTTTCATTTTATGTGATTATTTAAGTATTTATTTAATTTATTTGTCTTTTTTTTAAATAAAAAATGCAACCCAAAACAAAATTTTATTTTATTTCATTTGAAGTTGATAGTTGTTCTGCACTTTTACTTGTTGAAAATGTTTTAACAAAAAGCAATTAAAGTGTTCAACATGTTTACAGTAAATGCATGGCCTACTAGTTTATTTGGTTACTTTTCAACACACCACATTCAGTATACAACTTAGCACTATACTGTACTCAAAGTACAAAGTCTTGGCATCCCAGCCCTCAGGCCCCCCCCCCCCCCAAATTCCAACTTTTTCCTCTATTCTAACTCCCCTCTACAACAGAACCAAGCAATCAACAATACTGATCAGCTGGTTCAGGTGTGCTGAGAGGTAGGATAAAACAAAAAGTTGAACTGTCTAGGGGAGCTTGGGGACTGGGTTAGGAAACTTTCACTTTGAATATTAATGTGTACAGTAACACAAGGCCACAGTTTAATACCTTTTAAGATTAAAAACCACAGAAGGGTGAAAACATGCCAGGCTGACATTGGTATAATGTAAGTAACAGCAAAAACTAATAAAAGTGATAATGGGTGTGTTAAATTTATAGTACGTGTGTGAATGATCAAGCATTGACAATAGTAGTTCTGGCAGTGCCAAGGTGGTGGGGGGCCCCAAAATCTTGTTCTGCTTAGGGCCCCATAAATGCTTGTGCTGGCCCTATCAAGTTATAAATCTAAGAATTCTAAATGTCCAGAGAGCTGGAATATCATAAATTTAATGTGTTGTATATGACAATTTCTGCCTGCCACTGCTGTCAGAGCAGAAGGAAGCCCCAGAAGCACAAAGTGAATAAAAACTGGGTCAGATTTAAGATGGCGTTTACAATGGTCTACTTTAATGACAACATAAACTACAAGATTAAAGTCGAAATCTCCACTTTATTATGAAATAGACCTTTCTTTTCTTCACTGTGGCTCAAACACAATTGAAGCACACACATTGATCCTGTAGGATCTGCAAAGCAGCTCACTGTCAGATGTTGATAGCAAACAGAGACTCTGATGTCACATTCCAACTTGAACACACTTGTGACCCCCCAATTTATTGCTGGTACTGCAACTCGCGCAAGTGTAACATTAATTTCTGAGGACGTGCTCAGAGGATGTGACAAATGAATGCTGGGAACGAGTGGCGGCCATGATGCACGCGCATACGCGTTCTGAGCGTGAAGTATAAACCGGCCCTAAGTCTCCTTCAAAACCATCCCCTAATGTATTTTCTTTTCCAATTAATGTGGTACGGTACAATAATTTCACTTCTGAGAGCTCACTGTTTTTGTCCCAACAAATTTCCTACCAAAATTAAACAAGTGGTTATTTCAAAGTTTGTATATTTTTAGTTTTAATTTAGAAATCACACACTGGTTAAGGTAATATATTTTTATCAATGAGGCAAGCATGTGTCTGGTTAAATGAGTACAAATCATTTTTTTTCTTAATATTAGGGTTATTTAAGCAATCATTTACTAATAGACATAAAAGTGCTAATGACAGTGAAACAGCTGCTCTCCGTTGCATTTGTTGTCGTTTGCCCAGGTGTCAGCTCTGCTCATCATTAATTGTTACTATTTAGACAAATTACTATTTTGATTATGAATTATTCTGGTTAATATGTGGCTCTGTAGGGCTTGTATCTGTATAAGTTAGAAAGAGACCAACTGATAAGGTTTTTGAGTTAGAACACTATGTATCCACAACCACCTCCTCCTGCAGGTACTTTTGTTGTCAGACTGAAACAAGTGGAGTGCTGACAGTTTTTCAGATTTGTCTATGATCGTCTTCATCACACTTAGTAAAAGACTGATTGACTGTGTGACAGTTTTTCAGTGATTACTATCAAGCTGTCGACAGATACCTCATTTACACCTTTGCAGCAATATTCAGTAAAAGCATCAGGAGAGGATTTTTTGATGTGAAAAGAATATGCAAAAGGAAGCCATGCCCAGGGGTAAAAGTTAGAGCAGTGCCAAACAGTGAGATGATGTGCATAGCCGTTCTTCTTTCAAAACTCTATGGTTCTTTCATAAAAATAGGGCATTTTTTCTTTTCTTCAAAATACTCTTAGCTTGGTAAATTACCTTATTTGGCCGTTTTAAGGCTTTCTGTTTTTTAGGTATGGACTCATGCCCTATGAAGTCTCATTTTGAAGCACAAGAATAGGCATAGTATTTTTTACAATATATAAAAGATACTTCACTTTAGAGCACAATTTTATGTACCAAATTATTATATTTATTGCCATGATTGTGAATAAATAGCATTTTCTTTAGAGTCATAACTTTCAAAACACTGGCTTCTTTGTATTGCATAAGAAGAGCATAACATTTTTATTTTTTAAAATTTTGTGTATACAGCATGAAGTAATTCCCTGTTTGTTAGTGGAACAAATCAACAATCAATACCTTGTATTTTGTTAATGTGAGTTCAACTTTCACTATTTTGTTTTTTTACAGTTTGTTAACTATAAGTACATCATGTACTGTACGAGCCAGGTATACATTACTGAACTTATAATGATATATAAAGTATGCAGTAAGCACAGAAAACAACACCTGGAAATATCAGAGCATGAATAATTCATATAGGGGAGAGATGATCCACATGTGCTTCCCCCAGTATGCAGGTAATTAAAAAGAGAAATTAAAGTTACCTCCATATGGAAAAAGTCTAGGAGGAAATGTTTTCTCTGTTGATATTTCATCTGCCTTCATCATCACTGTGTCAACTGATGGACATGTGCAGCCAGAATACTTGCTTTATTTTATTTATCAGCATTTCTATTGTCTTCTAATCCATACTAACTATTATTCTCTCACCTGTTCAATTTTTTGTGGCCAGTTGTGTAGATGGCAAAAGACTTCCAGGGCAAGTCAACCCCCAGGATAGTACAGGGCAGAAATTATTCCACAGCAGACCTCAACAATGGAAAGAAAGAAAGATACTGCATATGCCAGTGTGAGAGCACAGAACTCGGAGAGAGTGTTATGTTTGCCTTTGAAAGGCATTACGCTAGGGCATTCTTTGACCAGGGCATGCTCTGATGGATAACCGAGTGAAGGCATTATGGCATTAGGCAGGAATGTCTGGCCCTGTATTCAAAGAGAGATTGAGGCCAGAGAAGTAATGTCATGGAAGACAAAGGGTGCATAGCCTCAGAAGGGGAAGCATGGGGCTGTGCTGTCCCTCTAGCAGAGAGGACAACATTGTGGCCAACATGAAGATGTGTTCAATTATACCAACAGAAGACTTAAGCTTGCAGAAAGTTTGAAACTAGGAAGGAGAGGTCTAAAAAAGTGTCCTTAGAGCAAATGTAGAGCTACTCATGACACAAAGTGATTTCTGCTGTTGGATGAAAGTGACTTCAATATGGAGCTTATAGCTGCCTCAGAATAAAAGGCTTATCGAGTCTAGGATATTGGTAACAGTCTCATAAGGTAGAAGAAGGAGATGGGTTGTGGTCTCGAGGAATACAAAAAGACAGGCACGTGTTGAAGGAGCTGCTCAAGTGGTGTATTTAGCTGAACAAGTAGACCAGCCATTTTACCTAATATATGGTAGTTTACAAAGACTCAGAAAGGTCTTATTTTTGTTGATTTATGTCCACTGTGGTGTTCTTTGAGTATTTCCTATAATAAAATCCTCTTGGGTATTATACTGACTTCGAAGGGTTGCCATGATGGTCTTTTAATAAACTATATACTGTATAATAGCAGGTCATACATCTGGCAAGAAGTTGCAATGGATGAAAACTGTATAGAAAAGACAAGGAACTAGTATGGCCAATCCACATATTACTGTAGGAGTGCAAGGACACTTGGAGAAACCAGAAGAAGCTCTTGTGATTTGGTCTCAGGAGATATGATTATAAAAACTGTCCCAGCAGAAACTCCTTCTTGAACCTGGAGTAATGAGGTGAGCTTGAGTGGCAGGAAGAAAGGTTAGCCTAAAAAATGGTGAAGAAGTGGGAGAGAGTGAGAAAGAGATAGAGTGACAGTGAAATCTCTAATCAAGAAAATAGAAATTAAGGAAATGCCTTCAATTTAAATATTGATAGACTTTGAGGAAGAGAAAACATTATTATTTAACTCACAGATATCAAGGGCTGTGTTTTGAGATGATCATGCTGCAGAAAACTATATGATTTGTTCCTGATTTATGCAGAAAAGGAGTTGGGCTGTGTGCACAGCATTAAGAGACTAACTTTTATCATTTATGAGGAAAGACTGACCTCTGATACTATCAGAAGACCCTGTGCAGAATGTAAGATCTTGATGGACTATAAGAATGTTTAAATTGATTCTAAGTGTATAAATAGAAGGGTGTATTCCTTAGGAATGCAAATGGCTGTTTATTTTATGTTTTAGGACATTCCAGGGTTATCATAAATTAAGATTTAACCTTAATCTATGTTTGACCTCAGAATGAACTGCTAGGGGTTTTTTCCTTTTCTAAGATATAAAAGAGAGAACGGGTTTACTTTAGATATTCTGCCAAAATCCAAATCAGTTGACTGAGTTGAGAAGAGGCAGTCTCACATTCTCTCTACTCACCAAGAATTAAGAATTAAGAATTAAGAATAAAGAAATTATATTTACTTTAATTGGGTTTAGGTTTTTCCGTTGTTTTTCGACTTCAGCGCTGACAACTTAGAAACTAGTTTATTTGTTGCAATTTAATTTTAAGAATGAGAACGATGGAGATTCTGGTAGAAATTGTTGCATGTGTAGTAGCTCAATCGTAATGAACAAAAATTATATATGAAAAATGCATCAAGCCTGCTGTATTTTTAAGGATAATGCTTTTTTGATAGTGCAGTAATGTAAATATGACAAATTACAATTAAAAGGAATTTTGAAGATTGTTCAAAATAATCATTCCAGTTAAATCCAACTCCAAATAAGGTTTAAAAGAAGACTTTGTGTTTTGAGATCATGCAATAAGACTTGCTTAATGAGATAAGAGGTTCCTTGAGGAACATTTCTTCTAATTATATATGCATAACCATTCTATTGAATTATACAGTAATTAGATAAAAGTACCCTTATCTAGCAAGCTAGAGCATTAAATCTTTTATAAAGTTTGACGTAACCTAACAAGATATTTTTTTAACCACTGTCACACACGTGCGAGTTGGAGGCAGTCAAAGAGCATAAAGGTGAGTGAAATATCGCGAGACAAGGGGCTGTCACATGGTACTTACCTAAATTTCTTTGTACCTACAGAAAACTTGAAGAAAAATAAACCTCTCCATTTCCGGGTACAAAATGGTTGTGATGATGTCACTTCCGGTTCATTACGATGACATCACGTCCGGTCCCACAATCCATTGCTCCTGTCAATCCTGATGACGTTGGTTCCGTATTCCCGCCTCCAATCATCACTTCCGGCCAACCATTTCCTCTCCCATCATCCATTCTGTTATAAACAATATGGTTTATATGGAGTAATATAATATAATATACAATAATATATATATACTATATATATATACATATACCTGTATATAGTGTAATATACTGTACAGTCACTCAGACTTGATTTTAAGCTTTCATTTAAAAAATATATATTTATTTGCATCAAAACGAATACTAGCAAACATAAGCAATACAAAAAACTATAGAATTTGGGTGGGTCCATGCAGTCTTCAAATCAGCAAAACACTAATATTGGTGGTCCAGTTCCTTAGTTACAATTATATATCCTCAATTGAAAAATATAAAGAAAAAGATTGCTTGCTGGAGTGAGAGCTTTATGAAAGTGTCTATTTTTGCAACTGAACTGAGAGAAAGCTCCTTTCTTTGTAGCACATAGCAACTGAACTGAGAGAACTCATTTTGAAAAGAAAAAAAAACTTTAACGAAAGGTAATCCATCTTCTCTCTATTTCTTGCACACAGTTGACATTCTTTCTGCTTGCAGAGTGGACAGTTTCTCAAATTACAGAAAATGGTACCGAGTCACTATCATGCAAGATCAAGGTTGATTCCTAAGGCAATCAAAAACTGTATTTTCTAACTAAACAAAATTTTCTGAATCTTGCTTAGTATTTCAGATTTACCATAACACACTTCTCTCCGATTCAGCATTTTAAGACTTTCATGCTTAGGATGCCATACCTGAACTATGCCAACAGAACAGGTAAAATAACATTTATAAAACTACATAGTTCTACTAGGCTGCATCATACTATTTGAGTTCAAGTCAAAAAGCATTTCATTTGATGAATTTCATTGTCTCTGAGGGTGTTACTGAGATTATAAAACTAGGAATAAAAGGGGATAACGGATTTCATAAACAGCTAATGACTTTTAAACACAGTTTCAAACAGACATTTATCACAATGGAGTTGGAAACCAAACGCTATGGTTGAAGCAGTATATCACAATATTTTTTATTTGCTGGTCTCTCTAGCTTAACACTGCAGTGGCATAACATGGAGATCATAGCTCTGTCTAAATTTGGTCAAGATTATGAGTTTGAATTCCATGGTTTTTTTCAAACAATTTATTTTAGCCACAGAGGTAAGATAAATGGCAATGTTGTGCATTATTTGTCTGATATAGCCAACATGCATAAAAATAACTTTAGTAAAATGGTGTTAAGTTGTAAATGCTGTAAGAGGCTAGTGGTTTAGATAAATTATTTAAGAAGTTAATGTTTGCATCTGTAAAACCTCCTTCACAAAAGTAGTTTTATTCAGCTTCACAGCAGTTTGCCACCCAAACCCCCTAGAATTTTTTGTGTGAACACCCATGGCAGTAATATGTATATAATGATTATGTATTGTTCTGTTTGTGCTTTGTATTTATCAATCAGTGTAATAATTCCCAATATGTTGGCTTTTGATGCTTGGCTCTTTCTCTTGTTAAGGTAAAGATAATTAGTCTTATGCAATATTTGGTTTAAATGTTGCTTACTTTGACATTATATAGCATTGCTCACTTATTTTGGTCAATTTTTATAAGTTAGTCTTGTAACAATATTTCAAAACTAACCTAAACCAATAATGGCTTGATTACATTGACCTCATTTGGAAGTTGCTGTAGATAAAAGTGTCTGCTAAATTAGTAAATGTGAAATGTGTGTCTTTTGAAAAGAACGTAAGACAAAAGTGAACTGAACTACATTATAAACTGATGTTTACATTGTTTTAAAAAAATGTTTTAAACTGAATGTACTCTATGAATTTTCAGTTTTCCCAGTTGTTTTCTTTTCTGACCACTTTGAAAAAAATAATGTAGGATGCTTCTAAATAGTTGTAGACTTAACTAGAAGACAATTTTCAAGTTCAGGAACTTGTCACAGGCACACCATGGATTCAATGCAGGCTATGCAAAATGTTCAAGTTTTTTTTTTTTATTTATCTAAATACAGAGTGACAATGAAATGATTTTCCAAAAGGAAGTCCTGATTATTAAGATTTTTTCAGTAATTTGGATTTGCTCTGATTTAAGCATTTTTATCAGATTGCAAACATACCAGTTTGTAAAGAAAAATTCCAAACTAAAAGGAGAAAATGGAACCTTAGGACAAATACATTCAGTATCTCAGTTCCATAAATTATACTTTGTCATAAACTCCTTTACTGCCTTAAAGGCAAGAAAGTGAAACAACATATTGATCTACAACACATAAGGATTTAGCATTTTCTATTTAATATTTCATTTATTTTTTCTATTATGTCACCTATCTTTAAATTAGAAATTGAAGTCTGGAAATAATCTCAAACAGCATCTATAATAACATGCAAAAGGCTTTTCAGCAGCATTCCAGTTTTCACATAAAACTAATTTACTCATATATACACACGAATTTTCCATCAAGAAATATCAAAGGAACAGTATGGAAGAATATTTCATATGCTGCCAATTTTCCTCAGAAATATAATGTCTTCTTAAGATTAAATTTGATTGTTTTAGAAGTTTTTCATTTCCATAACTAGCATAGATTGCATCCATCTAAGAGTAAGAAAATGTGAATGAGAGAAAGATCAATTTAAGGACAGATACTGTAAAGAAATATCTTTCACTTAACGTAAGGTTTTCCTAAAAATTGGTGATGTGTGAAGAGATTTTTCAAAAATAAAAAGCATGTGTCATGAACAATTTACAGCAGAGTTATATCAATCCACTTTTATTACATAAAACACCATCTCAAAACATATTGCAAATTCTGAGTACAATTGTTTACATATGCTTTATATTTTACAGCGCCTTTTTTAAATTAAGTAGACCATTTTTTTACATGGAATGATGAAAATATATTGTATGATGCCTTAGTTTTTAATTGCATTTGGAATGCACATAACTGCACATTTTGACTGTATTTTAAACATTTCTTGTTCTCTTCCATGGTGATTTTTCTCACTTTTTCAAGTTTTTAAGTTTATTTTTAATTACTGCACATCAAAATATCATATGTTTCTTACTGAAAAGTAGAACCCCAGTTAAAAATGATTCTAATTACAATTGTTTCTTTAGAAAAAATACCAAAATATTAAAGTAGACTTTGCTAATAGACAATACACTGCATTTATGTACAACTAACTTGACTCAGTTTTGTGTCTGAACTCAGTTAAGACACCCTAAATTTCAATTGTTCAAGATGACATTTTCCTCCAATTAATGAACAGTAAAAAAAAAAAAAATACAGTACATAAAAAATAAACATCCCATAAATTGTACAACTTCTAAAAAATCATTACCCTGACACTCCTTTTGGGTTAGTTTTGACTTGACCATTGGCTTTAATGGATTGTCCACTGCTTTTAGGACAGTTAGTTTGTTCATACCCCAGAAAACTGCCATAATCTTGCGTTTTCAGATCTGTTAATCAGAAATGTTAATATTTTAAGTACAATTTTGTAACTTTGCAAAAAGCAAAAAAAAACTACGTTACATTTATTGCTACACCTTTTAAACACTGCCATGTCTTTCAGGGCAAAATGGACTTAACTTATGCTTTAGTTAATTTTACTCTCCATTTAGATACAGTTTCTTGCTTAAAACCCATAAAGGCAACCAAAAACCCATCTGTTTTAAAATTTAGGAACATTAGTGCTGCATTTTAAGATGGACAATTAATGTAAAATAGATACTGGTGAAAAGTCTGATGTCCGGGGCCTCATGTATAAACGGTGCGTATGCACAGAAATATTGCATAAGAACGTTTCCACGCTCAAATCGCGATGTATAAAACCTAAACTTGCTGTATTTCCTTTGCCTCCACTTAGTATTCGCTGAAATTCTTATATTTTCCCCCGTGCTTTTCCTATTGTCTTTTCACAGAAGGCTGAGCTTAAGGGCTATTTATATTGATTTGCATATTCAAAGAGGCGTAATTCTGGGAAGAATTGGGGCGGGACAGCAGGCGTGTGCACGTGCGTTACTTTTCACGCTGACCGGGATTTATGGAGCGGAAGAAAGTGGAAGTTGGAGTATGCACAGATTCCTGCATCTGGATTTTTCTGTGCGTAAGCACATTTCAGCTTTTGTACTGTCATGTTATAGTGCGAATTCTACGCACGTCTTTATGCGTGAGGCCCCAGGACACCTATAAAGGTGTCAGAATAGGGTTAAAAAGCACAGCATAGTGTCAGCATTTGAAAACACTGTGCAAGTTAATCCGATTAAGGGTTGTGAAGGGCCGTAGAATACTTCTACACAGCGGCTGATCTATAACAAGGCCAACTCAAGCACACATCCACACTCACACAGAGCCAATTTCAAATCACAAGTTAATCTAAAATGCCACTTTATTAAGGATGTGAGACTAACATCCAGAGTATGCTCATAAAAACACAGAGCAACAACTGGACTCTCACAGACAGGAAAAAAGAAACTCTAAAAATACAACAACTACATGTGGAATTCTAACTCAGGATGCTAGATGTGTTAGGCTGCAGAGCTCACCACTGCATCACCATGCTGCCTTCTTTTACATTTAATAATCACATTTATACAAGCACTAGCTACACTACTTGTCTTAGATGGTTTGAAATCCAAGCAATCAACACATTTGGTACAGGGTTTGTAAAAGCAGAATTTGTAAAAGCAGCACTTCTGTTGGATAGCATAGACATAGCAACCAGATGGACGCACAGACAGGCACACAGACATTTCTCCTTTTATCAACATGGATTTAACTTTGAGTAATGCTTCATTGTGAAGCAATGGTGAAACTCAGGGCAGTTGATTGTCTTGTAATTACATTTTGTACTTGTCAAATTAATTGGACCCCTTTATTAATATGATTACAGAGGACTGCACATAATGTGTCTTCTGTAATTGACAGTGAATTTTGATTGCAAAGAAAGAATTCTGCTCTTTGAGATGGATATTATATTACATGATAATTTAAGATGCAAGATTGTTCAACGTGGAGCAGCAACAGAGGCATTAAAGGCATATAATTTTAATTTAGACAATGAAAAATATCCCCAGGAATTTCTAAATATAACATGCACATAATCCATAATCTAAATATAGCTCATGTAATATTTGGGGTGCAACCACCATTTCATAAATACTTTTTTATGAACATGAGTGAGTGCATGGAGGAAGTTTAATGACTATTCATTTAAAGCAGCCAGAATACTTACCTGGTAACAAAGCAGAATTTAGAGTTACTCATACAAAATTAAATAAGAGCCTTTCTACTATAAACCAGGGTAATTTGCAATATTCTTTTGAATTTGAATGTAAAGGGCATTTTAAATTAATAAAGTGAAATAAATTATCTATTTCATTAACACGATAAAATGTGAAACATTCCTCAAACTGGACAGTAGACATATTTTCAACAAGTTGTTTATTTGTTTGTGATGAAGTCAAACTGCATAATTCCTTAAAACATTGTTTAAAAATATACATTTTTACAGAAAGTATGCACATTCTCAGAAATATATGAAGCAGCAGTCACATTCAAGAAAAAACATTACATTTTTATAAAAAATCAAACAATAAAGTAATCTTAAAAATTGCAATACAATACTAAAAATAATGCTATAGATATGTGTTTAAGAGTCTGTTTGTTATTTATGAAAGTACATTTGCATAATTTTGTCAAACGTCCTGAATGGGTGACTACAATAAGCAATATAATAGCCATCTGTGTTGTTTGATTCAGGGAATTTTCTCTTAGAATTTTGTTAGCTTTCTGGTGCTATAGAGACATGAAACTTCCTTAACTTTTCCAAAATTGCTGCACTGCAAGTGTCAAACTTGTTGTAAATCAAAAGTTCTATTCAGAAAATCTGATTGAGTATACATATGTATTATTTTTATTTATTTAATGTATGTATGTATGTATTTATTTATTTATTTAACGTACATAAAAGACCCCCTATTACCTCCGCAAGCAAAGCCATTAAATGTTGGTGATCGGGGCCTAATGTATAAACGGTGTGTACGCACAAAAATGTTGCGTACGCCGGTTTCCATGCTCACATCGCGATTTATAAAAACTAAATTTGCCTAAAGCCACACACATTTTCATGCCAGCTAAATCCTTGGCGTACACAAGTTCTCCTCTCAGTTTTACAAACTAGTGGCACCTAGCATCAAACCAGTGCTTTTGTTCCTGTGTTGTTTCTATTTCTTTTTTAGATACACATCCCTGACATGGCTTTATCAAATACACTGAAATTAACCGCATATTGCTTATTACTTTAAGGCATCAACAGAATGGCCAAACTATTCCAAATACCATACCTGCTTTAGTATTGTTACTATCAGTGCACCACTCTGAGTATTTATCCCACTGTATCTGAGTGTGGAATCACAGATCTACAGCAGCTGATTGGAAAAAGCATCAAGCACCTGCTGCCTCAGCCATGCGCACTGTCTATTGAACTGCTCTCATACGACAAACGCTTCAGTGCCTTTCCTGTATGGACCTTGCAGTTCAGAAACAGTTTCATCCCAACTATAAATGCACTCAATCAGTCCATCAAGTGCTCCTGGTAGAACTGTTTGTACTTATAAGTACAAGTACCTTACTGTAAACTTGTGATACAGTTATAATATTACACAATCTGACCCACTTTATAAAGTGCATAATTACATATGGTGACAATATCATTTTTAATATGAATTGCAGCAAAATGTTTATTATACAGATAAAATGTTAACATCTTTTAAATAATCTGTATTTTTAATAATTAAACATGTACACAGTGGACAGCGGTAGCAACGAGCTGGCGCCCCGTTAAACATGTACTATGAGGATATCTCAATGTTCCTTAAAAGTTTTGAAGAATCGGCATTCTCAGCTTACAAATGGCTTTACATCTATTACAGAGCTGATTGTGTGGCGATTGGATATCTGGAGAAAGAAAAGGAAGGACAGGAATTGGGGGTTAATATGTTTGAAAGAGACAGTACTGCTGCAATAAATTATTTTATTGAAGGTTGCGCATGGCGCAGCAAGAATATTGAGTGAGGCAGGAACAATCTATGGACAGGGCGCCACCGTGTTCCCATGTTTAATAACATGCTTTAATTCTTATTATCATGAGAATGACAAGTGTACATCTTAGTATTTTAATTAGTCAGAGAGCTGTAATTAATTTAATGACAAAATAAACTACATGATTAAAGTGGAAATTTCGAAATTAAAGTTGACATTTCATGCTTTTTTCCCCACTATGTGCCTATTTTTTTTCTTTTCTCTGTACCCTAATAAGCTTCCATATGACTCTCAAACGATGGGCTATGACTCGCCTTTTCACTGCGACTTTGATATGTGACACCTTCTTTTTTATTTCGGGCACTATACAACTTTGTGAACTTGAACTTTTGAGTTTCTCCGACACTCTGTGTAACTCGATCAACTTCCTTTTGTTGTTTATACCACTGTTTAAAACAACAAATAGTACATTTTTCCTTGCCTCCACTTGGTAGTCTCTGAAATTCTTCTATTTCCCCCATGCTTTTGCCATTGTCTTTTCACATAACGCTATTTATATTGATTTGCATATTCAAAGAGGCATAATTCTGGGAGGAGTTGGGGAGTGACAGCAGGCGCGTGCACGTGTGTTACTTTTCACGCTGACCGGGATTTATGTAGTGGAAGAACATGGAAGTTGGAGTTGGCACAGATTTATGCATCTGGATTTTTTTGTGCGTACGCACATTTCCGTTTTTGTCCGTATGCCATGTTTTAGTGTGAATTCTAAGCATGGCGTTAGGCAGAGGTTCACACCTGGGGCCTCATGCATAATTCCTTGGGCTCGCATGTGACTGCATTCCCATATCATTTTGTATTGACTAATCTACTTCTGCTGTCAGTGTTGGTGGGAGCGTGTTAAAAGTAATGTGCATCATGTAGTCAGATTACTAAACAGAGAAACAAATAATATAACACAATACTTATTTAATTGAAGCAAAGATATCTAATGTTAAAAAAAAAATCTGTTAAAGTGTTACTTTTTATTTTTTAATGTCTTAGGGGCTTCATAATGTTGCATTTGCTTGAAACAACACAAATTTTCAGCAGCATTGTAAGGCATACGCAGCAAGGGTATGTGCATTATTTTGGCTTAAATTAAGGAGCACTAAAAACTGTATAATAAAATGTCCTTAGACTGAACAATGCTGACAAACACCCAACATTATACTGAAAATGGAGCTGAAAGGATTGGTGTAATGTGAAACTTTACATTATTTGAGATGAAATTCTTCCGCATGTACTAAATCACACAAACACATACAGTGGTTTGGTGGTAGATGTGTTCACAAATCATATATTTTTTCTCTTAAACAGTGGCTCATGGCATATGTACTTATTTGTCATTATATCAGATACATTTGAAAGACTTTGTGCAGAACTGTCTCATTTGTTATAATTAAGGGCACAACATAAAAACCAATGTTCAGTTATTTCTAAAATGTTTCACTCAGTTCATGTCTATATACTCAATGTAATTCCCTATTTGGAGAAAGATCCCACTCAATTACCACAGAAAGAGATTCTGTAATTTGTGAAGTGACACATTGAGTTTTTCACAGACAAAGAAGAAAAGTCACTGGTGACAATATTTTCACATAACTTTTAATGGGTGCACTGTACAGTACCATAAGAAAAATGAGACAGAAGCTGGGTCCCATCCCCATAATGTAAAAGGCAACAAGTAAGACAATGAAGGCAGCAGCCACCAATAAAGAGTAGAGGCAGTGCCAGGTGAAGTGATGCCCACAAAAAAAACCAAAGACAAGTGAAGTGCCAACATTTTTTTTTTGTCAGAGCTGCTTACAATAGACTTCAAAAATCTTGGTAGACTGTTGATTAGTCCATCATGCTGTTTGCTATTTATGTACTGTGAAATATGTAAGTATGACTGCACTTTTAGCTTCTTCTTTCTGTATTATTATTATGTACCTGGATGATTGAAATGTATTTCTAACAAATAGTAATAAATATTGAAGAAGTTTTTTCTTTTTAATTCTTTTTAATATGCAAACAAGAAGCTGTGTGCCCCAAAAATATTTATCTTTATGTTAGCCCAAGCTTTTAGGTTATTTATAGGTTTTAAGGATAGGAAAGGAAGAATATGTTATAAGCATGCCAAGCTGATGGGTAATTATGATCCAGATGCCACTTGGTAATAATGGTACTGAAAAAAATGTGGTATTTATGCTGCTAATAACATTAAAAATAAGTTGGACAGGTAATGTAATCCAAAGGCATAATATTGGAACTGAAGTGAAACTTGAACGATACAATAAATAGATATTCAGATTCAAATCTATCAAAGGCTTTTTCAGTGTACAAAGTCAACAGAACCTCTTGAAAACAAGATACTGTTGGGAATTATAATACACTAAACAACTGTCAAATATTTTATTCTAGATCTCTGCCTTTGATGAATCCATTTTGACTGCAGGATATTATAGAAGGAATTACTTTACCAGAATGTTAACATGATTTTTCAGAAAATAGAGATTGGTCTATAGCATGCACCATCATACAGGACTTTATTTTACTGTATTTATTGGACTTTTCTCCATGTTGGTAATGATACTGGCATGAATTGAAAATTAAGGATTTGCTTCTCTTGTAGGCTATATTCTGATTGCAGGGCCATTTTATTTATAAAGCACTTTGTTCAGCGACCTTGCATATTCATAACTGGTTATAGAAAGCTCAATAAACTGCAATGATGATGTTCTAGTTTGCAATTTATTATATGTAAAATGTATTCTTACAGACATTTCTAGTGACATGCTGGCTTGTTAGAAAATATCAATTTGTGTTGAATAGTATTATATAAAGTACTCATCTGCTAGTGTTAATGAACTGGGTCACCAATGCTGAGTTGTGTTTGAGTATAATGATTTAAACTCCAGAATAACAGGAGCATGGTCAAACATAATAAGTGTTATATTTACCAAATTTAAGAGAAGGCACTAAATTATCTATATTAATAAAAGGCAAAGCCCTCACTGACTGACTGACTGACTGACTGACTGATTGACTGACTCATCACTAATTCTCCAACTTCCCATGTAGGTAGAAAACTGAAATTTGGCAGGCTCATTCCTTACAGCTTACTTACAAAAGTTAAGCAGGTTTCATTTCGAAATTCTACACGTAACGGTCATAACGGTCGATAACGGTCGACAACGTCCGCCATGTTGAACTTTCCAACGTCACCAATTTTCAAACTTCCCGTGTAGGTAGAAGGCTGACCCTATCTTCACGAAATTTGGTAGGTGACTTCCCTGCGCTAACCGAAACCGATGTACGTACTTATTTCGATGGTATGAAGCCACTGTCGGCCGCCCTATTGAATTTTCCAAACGTCACTAATTCTCCAACTTCCCGTGTAGTTAGAAGGCTGAAATTTGATAGGCCCATTCCTTACAGCTTACTTACAAAAGTTAAGCAGGTTTCATTTCGAAATTCTACGCGTAACGGTCATAACGATCAACAACGTCCGCCATATTGAACTTTCTTATTCATGGTCCCATCTTCACGAAATTTGGTAGGCAGCTTCCCTGCGCTAACCGAAACCAATGTACATACTTATTTCGGTGGTATGACGCCACTGTCAGCCGCCATATTGAATTTTCCAACATCACTAATTCTCCAACTTCCCGTATAGGTAGAAGGCTGAAATTTGGCAGGCTCATTCCTTACAGCTTACTTACAAAAGTTAAGCAGGTTTCATTTCGAAATTCTACGTGTAACGGTCATAACGGTCAACAACGTCCGCCATGTTGAACTTTCTTATTTATGGCCCCATCTTCTCGAAATTTGGTAGGCGGCTTCCCTGCACTAACCGAAACCAATGTACGTACTTATTTCGGTGGTATGATGCCACTGTCGGCCGCCATATTGAACTTTTCAACAGTCTTTGTTACTTATGGGCCCATCTTCAAGAAATTTGGTACACGGGTTCCCAACACTAACTGAATCCTACTTACGTACATATATACGTCCATAGCCTGCAGCTTGGTCACCATGTGAGGCGGCATTGGGTCCCCCATCCCAACGCCTCCCACGTTGTTGGCTGCCTGCCTATATAAGGCCGTCTGTCGCTCCAGTCTCTACATTCCCTTCCTTGCTTCACCACGGGATTCACGTCTCCCTGCTGATAACTACAGCCTTTTTGTTTAATCCACGGCTTCTCCGCTGTTTTATTGTTTGTTTATTACAATTATAGTTATTGTATAGGTATTTTACACTTACTTTACGTTACTCAGGTACCCATTTCCTTCATCATTCCAACCCCCATTACCATGTCTATCGAGGTAATCACCATCGATCAAAGAACTGTCACTTACCGAGTGGTTTCCTTGCCCGGAGATGGCACCTACCTTTTCCATTCTCTGTGTTACATATTGCACGGCCATATCAGGCTCACTCTTGATATCCGGAAGAACATTGTGTCTTATGTATTGAATGACTGGGACAGGTTCAAGGTGTGGACTGATGACGGTACAGGAGATAATTATACTACACAGGAGCACTAGAAGAGTGAAATGCTTAAGCCCTTCACCTATGGTTCTGCATGTGAGTTGATGGCTGCCGCTGAATTGTTCGGTTGGTGCTTTCAAGTGTACCGAAATGGCCAAATACTTTACACCTTTCAACAACCGCCAATGCCTCTTAAACATCTTACATTCACAGGTGACGATTTCAGTAGTGGACACTTTGATGTTTATGAATGTTTAAACTCTCAAAAGCTGGATGTGAAGTTATCGATGAAACCGGTTGTAAGCTTACAACGCTTGACAGATGCCGAATGTCACTTCAGCACTGCAAATACTGTCATAATTGAAACAAACCATGAACCTCAAACTGATTATGACAGCAGCAATCCAAGCTGTGAGATTTGAGACAAGATTACTGTTCACATGGCCAACTGTAAGTTGCATGCTCAAGAGTAAGCTCAGCGCACAGCTTGGTCATGTTACAACCGGAGGGCCGAACTGACAACGTGGTATACAAAGAGATCCTTAACAAATAATTATTGGCATATTTTCCCTCAGTTTAAAAAGGTTAAATTTTCTTCTTAATAAAAATTTTAATGCAGTACTTCGCCGCTGCGAAGCGCGGGTATTTTGCTAGTTATCAATAAAAAGTAGTCAATAGTTGTAAGTTGTAGTAAGTATTTCCCTGGCTCGGAGAGGCTACTATCCTTGATAACCTGGAAAATTACCATAGCAGTTTTAAACATTATGGTTGCAGTTGTTAAAGACCTGACTAAGTTAGAATTTCATCTATTGGGAATTAATTCAAGAACTGTCTGTGAATGAAAATGCCCATGTATACTTTAGGGTGCCACTGTGGCACAGTGGTAGCGCTGCTGCCTTGCAGTAAGGAGACCTGGGTTCAATTCCCAGGTCCTCCCTGCGTGTTCTTCCTGTGTCTATGTGGGTTTCCTCCCAAAGACATGCAGGTTAGGTGCATTGGTGATCCTAAATTGTCCCTAGCGTGTGCTTGGTGTGTGTGTGTGTGCCCTGTGGTGGGCTGGCACTCTGCCCAGGATTTGTTCTTACCGTGCGCCCTGTGTTGGCTGGGATTGGCTCCAGCAGACCCCCGTGACCCTGTGTTAGGATATAGCGGGTTGGATAATGGATGGATGTATACTTTATCATTCATATTTGGTGCACAGTTATTACCCAGAATAATTTATATTCATAAACAGACCTTATCACCCTAATTTACTACCTTTAGGGTCCAATACTACATCAGTGGCTGCAAGTTGAACTAATAATAATATTAGTAATAATTCATTACATTTATAAAGCACTTTTCAATGTGCTCAAAGCTCTTTACACAGTGAGTGAGGAACCACTTCAACTATCACTAATGTGCAGTATTCACCTGGATGATGCGATGGCAGCCATTTTGCACCAGTACGCTTACCACACATTAGCTGTTAGGTGGTGAAGGGGTGAGAGACAGTTAGCCAATCAGAGACAGGGGATGACTAGGGGGCTAGAATGACCAGACCGTAGTGGACAATTTAGCCAGGACATCGGGATACACCCTGCAATTTACAAAGCATTCCCAGGGATCTTTAATGACCACAGAGAAACAGGACCTCGGTTTTACGTCTAATCCGAAGGATGGTGCTATTTTTACAGCAGTGTCCCTGTTGCTGTACCGTCAGACCACATGGTAGGCGCCCCCTTCTGGCCTTAGTAACACCTCTTCCAGCAGCAACCCAAGCTTTTTCCTGGTTGGTCTCCCATCCAAAGTACTGGCCGTGGCCCAAACATGCTTAGTTTCAGGCTGATGACCTATTCTGAATTGCGATGTGATGTGGCTGCTGGCCACTTATATCTTTTTCCATTTCTGCTTTGTAAATTAAGATTCTTAATTCTGTGGACTTTGGAATTACAAAAATTGAACAACGGTCTTTTTCAGGTGGATTGTGCATCTCTGACTTCAAAAAAGCAAGATATGGTAGCCTTTTTTTTCTATTAGGATGATTATTGAGACCTCTGATGTCCCATCTTAGAAAATGTATTAAGTATATATTTTTTAAATTTTTAGGTATCATTTTTCAATATAAAATCAGAAAGATAAACACTTTTCAAAATTTAACTTCACCATTTTAAAAAGTGTCATTGCAAGTGGGTAATAAATGGAAAAAGATATGAGTGACTTATTTTCTTTTTACTCATTCCATAACTTCTCCTGCCTTGCTTTGCCAAACACAGCTAAGATCAATCACTTTAGAGTCCCTGTCATCTGATATTCCAAAAAGCATAGCACACCTGTAGCAAACAAAATCCCCCAAGCAGTGAACAAGAAGAGTCTAAGGACAGAATTAACAACAATAAAGAAAGCAGAAAAGTAAATAAAAGAGTAAAAAAAAAGAAGAAAGAACTAAATTAATTAATGTCTTATTAGTTGATATTAACATGCAATACATCAAATAATTAAAAAGAAAATCAAAAGTAAAAAAATGGAAAGAACAAAAAAGCTACTAAGTTAAACTCAAGCTAAAATACAGAACAAACAACATTATTATAACAATATATTATATTTTACAATTATATCACACATTTTTACCAAAAAGAAAAATCAGTAAAAGAAACAAAATGAAAGAGTGAATTTATCAAAATTAGCAATAGATATTTTTGAGTGCTATTTCAAGCAATTATAATGTTAAGCAGGTGAGTGACAGAGTAGTACATTAGAAAAAAGTGGGTTGACATATAGGTTTGTACCAGGGGTGTTAAATTCAGTGCCTGTGGGCCACATCCTGCCCTTGTATTTTTTGAAGATAGCCCCTCTTTATTACCATGCAAAATATACCAAATGTGGCCAATTTGATTAGATTAGATAAGATTATTTATTTATAAAAGCACATTTGAAATAACAGAAGTTATGCCAAAGTGTTTTTACAAAGATGCATTAAAATAAACACAATACAAACAATCATACAGAAGCAGATTAATGAAACAATTAAAACATATCCCACAATTCCATCATACACAGTGAAAGGTGGAAGAAAACAAGTAGGTCTTAGGCCGACTTTTAAAAACCTTGATAGAGGGTGAAGACCTTATGCGGAAAGACAAGTCATTTCAAAGCCTAACAGCAATAATTGAGAAAGCTCTTTCTCGCCCTAGACCTCAGCTGAGATCTTGGAACTTCAAGGAGTAGTTGTCCAGATGACATCAGTGGTCGTGGTGCAGCATAGGAGTGAAGGAGGTTGCATATGTATTTTGGAGTGAGACCATGCAAGGCTTTAAAAACAAACAACAAGATTTTAAAATGAATGCGACACCTTAACGGTAACTAGTGGAAAGAGGCATAAAACGGGGGCGATTTGATCCTTTTTCCTAGACCCAATTAAAAATCTAGCTGCTGTGTTTAAAACCGGTTGAATATGCAGCAGAGCAGATTTGGGCAGCCCCACATATAAGGATTTGCAATAATCTAGCCGAGATGTAATAAAGGCATGAAAAACTATTTCCAAGTTCTTCTGTGAAAGAAAGAATTTCAGTTTAGAAACTTGCCTCACTTAATAAAAACTGGACTTTACTATCATGGAAATTTGTTTTTCAAAACTTAGTGACGTCTCAAAGATGATACCTAGGTTTCTGACAGCATTATGAATCATTGCTGCCAAGGAGCCTAACTGAGTGCTCATTTCAACTGCAGATGTGGTAGGACTAAAAATAATGACCTCTGTTTTATTTTCCTTTAATTGTAAGAAATTATGTGCCATCCAATATTTAATACCCTCAAAGTATTTCAATGGCTCTTTTACAGATGAAGTGATTTCAGGACTATCTTTGAGCTATAGCTTCGTATCTTCACTATAACAATGATAAGTGACATCATGTTTTTGAGAGATGGTCCTCAGGGGGAGTAGATAAAGGGAAAATAAAAGAGGAGCCTGAATAGAACCTTGTGGGACACCTTGTGAGAGAAGAGCTGGCTGAGAGAAGTTTCCATCTATGCTAGATCTACCTTTGAGGTAGGACTCAAACCATTTCAATGCACCTTCTTGAATGCTCACTTCATCTTCAAGCCATTTTAACAGAACCCCATAGTCCACTGTGTCAAATGCCGCACTAAGATCCAATAAGACTAAGAGTGCAGAAGAGCCCGAGTCCAGAATATCATTTGTCACCTTCACCTTCAGTACTGTGTTTTTTAAAACCTGATTGAAACACATCATTTACATTATTATCCTCCATATATGAAAGCAATTCCAAAGAAATCATTTCCTCTATAATTTTGGACAGAAATGGGAGCTTAGAAACAGGCCTATAGTTTGAGAGGTCTGTATGATAAAGAGTGGGCTTCTTCAGCAGAGGGTGAGCAATTGCATGTTTAAAGTTGTCTGGCATTATATCAGATTTTAGACAGTTAATAATAGCCAAAGCAATTGGACTAGTAGTTCTGAAGGTATCTTTAAATAGGCAGGAGGGTAAGATATCTAGCCGATATATATTAGCTAGCTGAGAAGAGGAAATAGGTTGAAAGGAAGCAAAGTGGCTGTGCACTGGCCTTAAAGGGACTGGTGTTGTGCCACAATGAGTAATGCTGGATTGAATGGCTTGGATTTTATTTATAAAATAATTGTGAAAAGCTCACAGGTCTCAGGTGCTGACAGGTGGGTTTAAGAGAGCATTTATGGTGCTAAACAGCACTATCAATTAGACAAGATAATAATAATAACAAGTTATTAGGACTTGCAGTGAGTTCTGAGAATTTCAATAGAGACCTGCACTTTGTCCTTTTTCCAGCTCCGTTCAGCCTGCCTGCATTCCTGTCTGAGAACAAGAGTAGTGTCATTTAACGAGTGTTCATTAAAACCATCTTCATGGAGCCATCTGAAGGTGTTTTATGGTCTGTTTGATTGGTCTTTATTATATGTGAATATTGAAGTGAGCAAAGGTTGTCAAAGTTAACTTCTCTGCCCCTCACACTTGATCCACCAAGAGAAAATCCAGGAGCAGAATAGATGGTAGGAATTAAACTTACGATCAGGGAATCGGAAGGTGTACTCCAGTTCAGTGTCCAATGAGGTCCGCTATGTATACAGCGGGGCCATCATATAATTCCTAGAACAACACAGTGGTTACATAATCCAGCTCTCAGGCGAGGGATTGAGTTCAAACTCCTCAGCTCAACATGTGAATAAGCAAGCAACATGAACACTTGCCCATAAGCTGAAGAACAGGGGATCAGATCCAGAGAAAATGGTGTAAAATAAAAGCTAGTCACTCTTCACGTGGCCACCTGATCCCTAAAATGCCACCTAGGCACAAAGGTTCAAAAACACGTTAGCCAGCCAGCCCCACGGCAGAGGGAACAGACAACCAAACAAAACCAGAAAGAAAGCTGAGACTTACTGATGGTATGCCGGGTCAGACCGAAGTATATGAGCAAGTGAGGGCTTGTGCAAACCCTAAGATGGCCAGCGAGATTCTAACAAAGGCAATGGAACAACTGCAGGCAGATCTCCAATAATTGTAGGTCTCCAAAAATTTCAGAAAAAAAAAATCAGAAAGTGCCAATTATAAACACGAAAATAGATCCCACAACAAACGGGCAATGGCAGATAAACACGCCAGTGCTCACCCAACCAGAAAAGGAAATTACCATTGGTAATTCCATAAAGATTAATGGTTGTACCTTTAGTTAGAAATGCTGACTGCTATTGTCATTCCACTTTATGCTCTGATGTCATTTTTTATGGTAGCACTGATTTCAGTCCTGTTGCTTCTCTTAATCTGCTATCTCACTTTGATGTTTGAAGAATACAAAATTTGACAAAGGGAAGTGAGTTAAATAACCCTTCCAGCCCAATATACAGTATTTATAGTGGCAAAGACTCAAAATGATGCACCTGTAAATGTGGGGGTATGTTCTAAGAAAACCTACCAAAAAGAGATGAATGTTTGAAACAGCCTATCAGGGAACACCATGGTAGAGAGGCTCACTGAGTTAGCAAGTAATATAGAAGCCTTTTCTCTTGTAGCTGATGAAACAACATACGTAACCTATACTGTTATCAGTTTTTAGCTATTTGGAAAAACCCAACCTCTTGGTTACTGAAGGACTATTAAATGTGGCAGCAATGATATGAATAACCTCTCAAAAATCTTGCGAACAATAGAAAAAAAGGATATTTTTGGCATATTCTTTTGACTTTGTCTCTTGTTTATGTATTGGGTTCTGGCATTTTGGTTTTCTAAAGATTACACGAAAACTAGCTGTGCTACACGTCTAAGATGGGTTGAAATCTAAGTAATCAATATAAACTTCAGCATTAACATTTGCAGTGCACCATCTATTGGAATTTATTTAGTATGTAGTGATAAAATGCACTGCTTTTGACATTCCAACAATGGTGCATTACAAACATTTGTAGTAATAAAATGCATAACTGTAAATGTTTATGATGTGCCATCTGTTGGAATGAAAAAATGCAATGCATATATCTCCGTAATATGCCATTTAGTTTCAGATTCGTCAAAGCAGGGTTAATGTTTGTAATGTGCCAACTTTTGGAATGATAAGTGCAATATATTTATTACGAATTTTTGTGATGCACCATGTGTTGGAGTGACTGAGACATAACAACCAGACAGATACACGTATATTATTAACGTGGATTGTTTTTGTTCAAAGGTTGTTCTTTGATGACTTGTGAAACTTAAAAGATATCCTCATTTATATTTCATTTAACAAACAACTTTGTCATAAATGTTTCACCTAAAATTCCTTAGAGGAATTAGCTTTAGACAGAAAGAAGACATGAGATAGAAGTGAAGTAAAAGGACCAAAATTGAGAATTTGGTGTGAAAAACATGCTTTTCTCTCAATACTTAATATTTTTTCTTCCAGAATAAGCATAATCTAACTGGAGCATAACAATATAAATTAGAGTAACTAATAAAATTATTTAGAATTAAGGACTACAGTTTTGTAACCAAAATTAAGTGTTTTACCATAAACAATTGTCCATATATTTCACCATATATTACTGAACACACAATGCAAATACTTTCAAAGTGCAAAAAAATCAAGGTACTGCTGAGAGTGTGGCAATAATAAACCCTCTGAGTCAAGGCAGTTTTATTATTTGTACAGTTTTAGGTACAGAAATATAACTTGTCTCGCACACGCATCTGAGGATCACCATCCAATCTCTTCCCAGGTATGTAACACAACCTCAGGACAAAAGGGGGTGCTGCCACTAACAGCTTTCTTGTGTTCTTCATCCGAAGTCCAGAGAAAATGCCCGGTGAGGTCAATTAACTCTGTCCCTTCCAGTCCTGGGGCTTTAAAAGAGATGACAGCCTGATTGGAAGCGTCTTTTGACCAGGGAGATGATCTGAAGACAGAATCTCCTTACTCTGAATTTTTGTTGCTGGCAGAAGCCTGATGATTGAGGCCACGTTGCTGTTCAACAGCGATTCTGTTATTGTTTCCATGCCATTTTGCATTACAAAAAAATGTTAAAATCTATATTGATGTTTATCTATATTTACTGGATGTTGTCAGATTTTTCTGCATGTAAAGTTTTCCCCTTGTAAAGCCCTTTCTGCTAGTACTTTATTAGTGCCAAAGCAAAATGATGTGTTAGACTAAACAAATGTGCTAAGGTTTATGCATCTATCGGGCAAATAATCGATGTATAGCACATTAGGATTATTATGGTGTCACACATAGCCACTGTACAAAGCCAGTAACGGCTTTCCTATGTTCCCTTTTAAAATGGAGGAAGAGTGAAATCACTAACATCCAATTTCCAGGAAACCTGCCCCTACTGGTCCCCCCAAGATACAAGCAGCCCGATGATCGGTAGTTGGTATTCATTTTGGAAACAGCTTCATAAGAGAACCAAACCTCTGTTGAAGAAATAGCTTTATTTGTGAGACACACATTCCAAAGTGCTTTGTTTTACAAAGATTGAGTTTTATTTGGAAGCAATAAAATTAATCATTAAACTGAGTTTTTACTTCTTATTACTGTTTCTCTTTCCTTCCATAATAGCATGGATAAGATGATAATAGCAACTCACAGCATCAAATCAGGAAAGCTTAGGTCTTTGAATGTTTATAAACATGTTGACTATGATTTTGTGTTGACTTGTGGCTTGACTGCAGCCATATTGTTTACAGGTTGCAATGCCTCCATGTGATGCATAAGTCATATGACATATTAGGTAATCACATTTTGTCTATTAAAACTTGCACTGCAAATGTCCTAGTTATCTGAATATTGGATCAGTTTCTAAAACAAAAATGCAAACTGTGATTTCTCTAGATATAGTTAGGGGCAAGAATTCTAAGTTAGGACTTTTGCAACCTTTTTTTTGACTAGAATTTCTGATTAGCATTTCTGTATCACCTTCTTAGTTATTTGTTCCATCTCTTGTCCATTTGTTTGTAATTAATCAAAATAGTAACACTAGTAAAACCACAACTTCTTCAGTGTTCATAACATTGTAGTGGAAATTGTTATAATTCACTGGTGTCTCCCTTAAATTTTAAATGGGTTGTAGAAATTTTTTTTCCAAGAATTGTTTATTTGTCTGTTTATTTTTTTTTTAATTTTACAAGATTTGGTTTTATATCATTTTCAAGTTTAAATTTGATATAAGATTTGTTATTTTTTTTCTTTTGTTATGTTTTGAAACATAACAGCATGTTGAAGGTTGGTTACTATTATTCAGCATCCTGTTGTTAATGTATACAGTCCCAGAACTTGTGCTGTGTGGCAATACCAGTGGAACAGTGTTTATAATGGCATTGTGCATCATTCACTGTCCAAACTTACATGAATTCTAAAAAAAAATACAATCACTAGCACTCTTATGGAAATCCTTGTTAATTACAATTCTAACTAGGCTTTTTGAATTTGAGATTCATCTTTTGTTTGGGCTTTACGCAGTGATTTGGCCTTTCTGGTTAAGACCCCCTGCTTTATTTTTGAGTTACGATTCAATTCCTGGTGACCCCTGCACACTTATACCTGCCATTTTTATCACGTAGCAGTACAGAGGTTGTAACTGCTTGTCTGCGACAATTAATGTAATGTTAGAAAACTGCTACTTAAAAGGATTGGTGTAATCTACTAAAAGTGGATATTGGGGGCTGGTAAAAGCATTTCTCTATTACTAAGAAAAAAATACGCTCAAAAGAGCAAAAAAAAAAAATCACAACTGGAGTTGCCCACAAGGCTAGGCAATATAAAAGCAAACAAATTCCAATATAAAATACTAAAGAAAAATCCTTAGCCAAAAGCAAAAACAGTAAAAAAAAAAAAACAAAAACTAAATATAAAATACAAAGAAAATAACAATACTTACTAAAACACCCACACCATACTGTATTACAACATTACACCAAAGTGTGTTCAAGGAGATGTGCAAGATACAATTCCAAACCTTCCTTTTATGGATATTGGCCGGTCCATAGGAACCTAGTGCTGTATTGGTTGCCCCAACTCTTGAGAGCCCACCTATAAAAAATACAAGCCACATGGGAACACAAGAGTATGCAGATATAAACTAACTAATAAGTAAATATAATAAAATTGACATATATTACATGACAGCAATCACGGAATAATACATTAATAAAAAAGTAATTCAAACATAAGACCAGGGGCCTCATATATAAAAGGTGCGTACGCAGAAAAATGTTGCATAAGCCCATTTTCATGCTCACATCGCGATGTATAAAACCTAAACTTGGTATAAAGCCACACACATTTTCACGCTATCTCAAACCCTGGCGTATGCAAGTTCTCTGCTCGGTTTTGCAACACTGGCGGCACCCAGCATCAAAGCAGTGCTTTTGTTCCAGTATGGTTTCCCTTTCTTTTTTAGATCCACATCCCTGACATGACTTTATCAAATACACTGAAATTAACCACATATTGTTTATTAGTTTAATGCATCTGATTGTAATTAACCTGTAACAATATAATGGTCCACAGAATAGTCAAACTATTCCAAATACCATAACTGCTTTAGCGTTGTTACTCTCACTGCACCTTCTTCTTCTTCTTTCAGCTGCTCCCGTTAGGGTTGCCATAGCGGATTATCTTTTTCCATATTCTTTCAATGCACCACTCGGAGTATTTATATCACTGTACCGGAGTGTGGAATCACATCTCTACAGCAGCTGATCAGAAAGAGAATAATTGGAAAAAGCATCAAGCACCTGCTGCCTCAGCCATGAGCACTGTCTATTGAACTGTTCTCATACAACAAACACTTCAGAGCCTTTCCTGTATGGACTGTTCAGAAACAGTTTCATCCCAAGAACTATAAACGCACTCAATCAGTCCATCAAGTGCTTCAGGTAGAACTGTTTGTACTTATAAGTACAATTACCTCACTCTAAACTTACGATACAGTTATAATATTGCACAATCTGAGCCACTTTATAAAGTGTGTATTTACATATGATGGCGATATCATTGTTAAGATGAAATGCAGCAAAATAAGTTTATTATATTATATAGATAAAACTTTAACTTCATTTAAATAATCCATATTGTTAATTAAACATGTGAGGACACGGTGCTAGAGAGCCGCTGGCGCTCCGTTCATGGATTGTTCCTGCCTCACGCTGTATTCTTGCTGGTGCTGATGTGACACTGGAAGGATAGATGGATAGAATAATTAAACATATACTACGAAGATATTTCAATGTTCCTTAAAAGTTTTGAAGAATCTGCATTCTAAGCTTACAGATGGCTTAACGTCTATTACAGAGCTGATTGTATGGCGATTGGGTATTTGGAGAAAGAAAAGTAAGGACAGGAATTGGAGGTTAGTACATTTGAAAGAGACAGTACTGCTACAATAAAGCATTTCATCGAAGGTTGCACATGGCATGAAATGCAGCAAAATATGTTTATTACATTATACAGATGAAATGTTAACATATTTTAAATAATCTGTATTTTTATTAAATAAACACAGTGTCGCAGCGCTAGCAAGGAGCTGGCACCTTGTTCAGGGATTGTTTCTGCTTTGTGCTGTATTCTTGCTGGGGCTAGCGCGACACTAGAAGGATAGATGGATAGAAAAATTAAACATGTACTACAAAGATATTTCAATGTTCCTTAAAAGTTTTGAAGAATCGTAGTTCTACGCTTACAGATAGCTTAACATCTATTACTGAGCTGATTGTGTGGTGATTGGGTACTTGGAGAAAGATAAGGAAGTACAGGAATTGGGCGTTAGTACGTTTGAAAGAGACAGTCCTGCTGCAATAAATTATTTCATTGAAGATCGTGCACAGTGCAGCAAGCATCTTACGTGAGGCAGGAACAATCTCTGGAAGGGGCAACAGTTCGTCACTATCACTGCGCCACCGTGTTCCCATGTTTAATACATGCTTTAATTGATATGATATGAATACTGAAATGATATCAAGTATACATCTCAGTATTTAAATTATTCAGAGAACTGTAATATCACGAATGTAATGGATTCTGTGTCCTGTCGGAGGAAGAGAAAGCCCATTTAAGAAGCACGTAGTGATTCACACACATAGAGCACATAGAAGAACACATACAAAACAAAGCATTTAACGTGCTACTTTAGTTACGATGTGATTTGAGAAACTAGTAAATTAAACGAAAATTAAGTTTTTTAGATGTTCTACTTTAATGGCAAAATAAACTACGTGATTAAAGTGGAAATTTCGAGATTAAAGTTGACATTTCGAGGTTTTCTGCCCACTGTGTCCCTATTTTTTTTCTTTTCTCTGTACCGTAATAAGCTTTTATATGACACTCAGACGGTGGGCTGTGACTCGCCTTTTCACAGCAACTTTGATATCTGACATCTTCTTTTTTATTTCGGGCACTTTATATCACTGTTTAAACCAACAAATAGTACATTTTTCTTTGCCTCCACTGGATATTCGTTGAAATTCCTCTATTTTCCCCTGTGCTTTTGCCATTGCCTTTTCACAGAACGCTGAACTTAAGGGCTATTTATATTGATTTACATATTCAATGAGGTGTAATTCTGGGAGGAGTTTGGGAGGGGAAGCAGGCACGTGCATGTGCATTACTTTTCACGCTGACCAGAATTTAAGTAGCGTAAGAACATGGAAGTTGGCGAACACACAGATCTATGCATCTCGATTTTTTTGTGTGTATGCACATTTCCGATTTTGTCCATACACCATGTTATAGTGTGAATTCAACGCACGGCATTATGCATGAGGCCCCTGGAAACCTGGCTAACAAGCGTCTGGCTAACCCTGTCTAAAATATAACACAATGTTTGCGCTATAGGTTCTGGTTCTTCTCAAGAGTGTTTTAGTAGAGTTAGTAAAGTATTACATTTTAAGAAAAGCAAGGAGCCAATGCAATGTTTTGTCTCTGCATAAGTAATATACTAAATTATGCAAAATAACACTAGATACTTTCATTCTTTAAGAACGTTATTTTATAAATTACCTTTCTGGCAAATGCATTCCAAAAGCATTTAACAAATACAGATGTGGAGTGCAATTGTTTACATTTTTTGCAGTGGGAGCATAGTGGGTGAACTGGAAATCTAATGGTGTCCTTAAGTATGGACTAATATTTGCTGATAACAGGACTTTTTATATTCATGGCTTGTTAGGGTTCAAAGTGCATACGTCTGTTTAATACTAAAATAAGTGCTTAAGGTTTGGGAATCTTAACAGGTTAAGTAAAATGATGGAAAAATGTTGTTTGAACAATAACTGCTTCAGCAGAAAGAATTGGCTTCTAATTGAATGAAGGCAGCCATGAAATTCAACCAGCGTTAGATGTGTTACGGTGGTTTGTGTATTCCATAATCTTTGCATTCATGCAGCCTGCTTATGTTTCATCTATGTTTTATTTCTATATATTATTATAATGATGCAGTGCTTGCTTTTGCTTTTTATTGTTCATTTTTGCTTATTTTCATTATTATGGTATATAAGTCTGTAAGAAAAATATTTCTTGGGACCTGCCATGACAAAATGTTGATAAACACTTCTTTACAGATATTTAATAGTATGGGATTGCTAAACACTGCTTGGTTTACTTACTACACCCTGGCTTTTCAGACTGCACCACAAATGCTGTGATGCTTAACCCTGGGACTTTTCATTTGCTGTTCTCTGTAAACTTCAACACACGCACACACACACACATACGCAAGTATGAATTACACTGTACTCTGTACTTGTGTACCTCTAAACCCTCCAATGATCTGCACACTGCAACAGCATCTGGAGAGGATAACAGCCTGAGCACTTAGGACACCTCAGCATGCTGCTGCATTCATCACTGTCAACTTTCATCACGGGTCTGTTCAACAGATCCTGACTGTGGATTTGAATGCAAATATATTCTTAAATACAAACTAAATATTTTGTTTGTTGTTGTGGGTATTTTGTCAACATTATAAATTTAAGGCAGCAATGCAAGAAGAATAATTTTTCCACCGTGCTGTTCCCAGCTTTAAACTTTGTCCATCCGTGAAGATGATACTCCTATATGGGCACATTAAGAAGATGGTTTTGAAATAAACATTGTGGCTCTCGAAGAACCCTGATTTACAGTTTAGTCTGTTTTCCTTTATGTCCTACTACCTAAAATAAATATGTAGTAAATACATTACTTACCATAAAGAATCTCATTAAAATAGCAAAAGTTTGATTATAGACTCATTGTGAAAATCACAAAATATTTTGGAGCTTTCTTCTTACATAGATCCTGTGTACAACCACCCTAGAATATTGATAATATTCTTTATTTTTTTAATTTGATCTGTCATTTCAACAAGTAAAAATAGCTTGAGCATAATTTAAAGAAGATTTGATTCCCAAAGTTGGATTCAGTTTTACTTAAGTGAAGATTTGTGGATTTAAGATTGAATTTTGACAGGGGTTTCTTGAGGAATAAAACAATGAATTGTAAATTTCTGTAAATGTATAAATGCTAACAGACAATGTAACCTGCAGTTTTGTTAAATGTATTTGTTATTATTTACTGAATTCCTCTGTTCTTCTCCATTAATGTTTTATTTTCCTATGCTCTATCACAAAAATCATTAAGGATTACTTTAACAAGTATACAAAATATTTTAATAGCTCTTATAATTAGTCATTGAGATTGAAGTATTACGTGACTTGTTAATAGGTATATTAAATTAAACACTGTACATTGAATTTTGCCTGAGACATTTCTAGTCGAACAATGTGAAACAGTCATTTAAACAAAGCAAATCTTTCATGAAAGATAATTAAATCTGTTTAGGCTAAATGAAGCAACATTGGATACATCTGGCTGAACCAAGAACATTAACAGATTTGCAGTGCTTTTTCAAGTCAAGTGTCTGTATAATGTATTTTCAAAAATGCATGCTGTGAATTCTAAAAACATTAATATCAAACAAATAAATTGCAAAAGAAGTGCATATTTTTCACTTTGCCGGAATATTATAGATGCTAAATGTCTGATTATAAAATAATCTCATGAATTTTTACCTCATTAAAAATTTTTACCAGCCAAAAAATCAATGTGGTATAAGAAATGGAACCTAGAGTAGAAAGCTGTAATTAATCATTTAAAGTGAATCTATTCTGCACGTTTTTTCTGGTTGCTTTGTCCAATCAAATGCATAAAAACGACTAAGTAATTCTAATCATTTTATCATTTGCAATACAATTTAGTAATTAGAAATCCCTAACAAGTTGTTTGGTAAAGTATTCCTTGCATTGGCTAATGATCAACAACAACCACAGAATCAATATATTGGAAGACATGCAACAGCTGCCTGTCAGTATGAAGCCTGCCATTTTAACAGAATATCCCATAATGTCAAAAATGTTAGAAAACTTTTATTAACACTAATGAAAACCTGACAAATAGAATTATCTGAATAAACATGACTAGAATATATATCCATCCATCCATCCATTATCCAACCCACTATATCCTAACTACAGGGTCAAGGGGGTCTGCTGGAGCCAATCCCAGCAAACACAGGATGCAAGGCAGGAAACAAACCCTGGGCAGGGCACATGCCCACCACAGTATATCCATCCATCCATCCTTATATCTGTGTATTTTCCAAACACAGCTTTCTGCATTACATTGTTGTGGGATGCCAGAGCCTGATCAAAAACACCTCAGAGCAAGGCTTTTAACCAACACTGGAGGGGAAACCACTCTGTTACTTAATTAGGTTGCATTATTATGTACATGGTCAGATTACAGTCGCCATTAATTTAAAATGCATTATTCTGCAATGCATAATTTGTGTTTGTAAATTGCCTTTGATTAAAGCATCTGTAAATAAAGAATAATAATTATAATAATGTGGAAGGGAACTGTAGTACATTGAGAAACCTCAAGCACTGGGAGAACAAGTCAGTTCTATTTGGACTGTGACATGGCATGAATTCAGTCCAGGGGTCAGATTTATAAAATTTGCATATATACACATTTTAGCAACTTTTTAGTATGTAGGCACTTTAAAAGTTGGGATTTATAAAAGCAAATTTGAAAGGAGAATTTATATATATTTACAGCAGCACTGACCCATTCGTAAAAGATGACCCTTGATAAATTTGGGCAATGCAGCTAAACCTACTAAATAAAGGCTCATGACTATAATAGTTTATATCACTAAGCTGTTATAATGTGTGATGGTGAGACAAACATTTTAAACCTCAAAAGTGATTAACATGATATATAAATTCTATTTTTGTTCCCTTTTAAGAGGACCAATGCTGTGTATTTGCACTGAAGAACTTCATTGATTTTTTGTCTGTTTATATACTGTAGAATGCCTGATGTTACTTTTCATGATTAGAAACTAACGCAAGCACGTTTTCTTAATAACTACATTGAGTAAAAACACAGGTGTTATTCACTCCTTGCATAAAGAAAGCTATAAATGTCATACCCTATATCCTATTCATAACCTAACGATTTGATACAATATGGCTTGTTTCGCACCGCTTGAAGACTATGAAAATCATCATTTATAAGGAAATGAGCTTTAAGGGACAGGCAGAATTTTCTTGCACATAATAATGACTGGGTTATAGGCCTGGCATTATCTTGGAACTATGTGCTGAGCAGGGTCCAGCATTAGAGAGACAGACTGCCCAAAATCGGGCTCTATCTGTTCAAATCTAGGTTTTAACAATGGCTGGCTTTACGTTAACTGGCACCTTACAGAGGGAACACACCAACAGGTTAGGGATATCTCAGCCAAGTTTCAACTCTATCAGGTCTACTGTGCTGGAAGCCTGTTATGTATACTGTGTTAGTGGATCTACTTTTTGTGGTGTATGTATACTGTTAACCATTATGTGTGCGTATGCGCATTGATATAAGTTTTCTGAGTAATACAACAAGTAAATAAAAAGAAAAACATGGAAAGCGGTTATCGTACAGCGTTTCTCAATTTTATATATGGTAGAATGTTGTAAGACACAATAACTGGTGACGAGGTTTACATGCACCTTTGTTTTCACCATGCTATCGAACCTAAAACTGAATTTGTACGGAGCTATTTGAGAACCATTTCAAGAAAACAACGGGGAGAAATGAGCATCGAAAAGCAGGTGCATTCGCAGGAGTCTCTTTACCCAGGATACACAACGCAAAGAAGGGCTGTGAGTAAAACAAATTAAACAACCGAAAAAAGTGAACAGAGTAGAGAGGAAAATGTCTGGTTGTATTGGGAAAATGGACAGTTTTGATAGTTCAGTGGAGGACTGGGCCTGAACTAGAAAGGGAAGGCATACTGACAAAAGTGGAATGGTCTGAATGGGCGACACCAATTATGCCAGTCGTAAAGGGTGATGGCACTGTATGCATATGTGGTGACTTTCAGGTGACAGTGAACCCAGTGTTAAAAACTGAACAATACCCATTACCCCGTATAGATGATATATTTGCATCTCTGGGCAGAGAAGAAAAGTTTTCAAAAATTGACCTTGCACAAGCATACCTACAAATGGAAGTAGAGTACTCATCCAAAAAGTATTTGACTAATAACACTACTAAAGGCCTGTACCAGTATAACTGTTTGGTTTTTGGAGTTGCATCAGCACCAGCCATATGGTAGAAGGCCATAGAACAAGTCTTACAGGGCATTCCTGGCACTCAGTGCTACCTTGATGACATTCTTATTACAGGGGCTGATGAAAGTCCTGAACAGATTAGCAGACTTTGGCTTGAGACAAAAATAAGTGTAAATTTTTCAAACATTCCATTGAGTATTATGGACACCAAATTGATAAAGAAGGCTTACGTAAATGTAAAAACAAAATTGAAGCCGTCCTGAAAGCACCGAAACCCCAAAATGTATCTCAATTGCGGTCATTTTTGGGACTGGTTAATTATTATCACAAGTTCCTTCCAAATCTTTCGACTGTTTTGCATCCTTTAAACAGTTTGCTGCGCAGTGAAACGGCATGGTGCTGGACTAAAGACTGTGAGCGTGCGTACAAAGAGGCAAAATCTCTTGTAACATCTGACAATGTGCTAACTCATTATGACCCCAACTTTCCACTTCAGTTTGCATGTGATGCCTCTCCTTATGGTATTGGTGCTGTATTGTCACATAAGTTCAGTGATGGGACGGAACGGCCAATTGCCTTTGCCTCAAGATCCTTAACTCCAGCAGAGCGTAATTATGCCCAAATTAATAGAGAAGCCCTTAGTTTGGTTTGGAGAGTTAAGAAGTTTAACCAATATTTATATGGGAGACATTTTACCTTGCTGACTGATCATCGACCATTGTTGTCCCTCTTTAATCCATGTAAGGGTGTCCCAGGTATGGATGCTGCACAACTTCAACGATGGGCATTATTTCTTGGGGCCCAAACTTACACCATTGCATTCAAAGGTACAGAGCATCATGGTAATAATGCTGATGGACTGTCGCGGCTTCCATTGGAGTTATCACAACCCAGGAATTTAGCGGAACCAGTAGAAGTTCCAAATGGCTCAGGTAGACTCATTGCCAGTCACGTGCTCTGACATTCAGCGAGAGACGTGCTGCAACCCAACACTTTCTAAAGTTTATGAACTGGCAGTTAAAGGCTGGCCATCCAAGGGCAATGCAACTTTATCAGTCTACTCATCACGACGTGACCAACTGTCTCTAAGTCAAGGTTGTATTTTGTGGGGTACACGTGTTATAATTCCACTAAAACTTTGCACCAAGGTCCTTGAGGTGCTAAATGAAGGGCACTTAGGGGTGGTAAAGATGAAGAACTTGGCTCGCAGCTATGTCTGGTGGCCTGGCATTGATCACCAGCTGGAAGACCTCACAAAGACATGTAATGAGTGCCAGCAGACTCAAAGGTCACCAGCGTCTGCACCGCTTCACCCCTGGGAATGGCCCACCACCCCATGGCAGCGCATACACATTGACTATGCAGGCCCATTCTTTGATAAGATGTTTCTTACTGTTGTAGATGCCCACTCTAAGAGGCCAGAGGTATTCTGTAACACTAAAGCAACTTCCATAAAGACTGTGGAACTCCTACGTAATTTGTTTTCGCATACAGGAGTACCAGAACAAATAGTAAGAGATAATGGTAGCCAGTTCTTATCTGAGGAGTTTAAAACCTTCCTCAAGAAAAATGGAATACAACACATTACCACAGCACCATACAGCCCTTCAACGAATGGTCTTGCTGAGCGTTTTGTGCAGTCCTTCAAACAGTCCATTAAGGCAAAGTCATCTGAAGGAATATCACTACAACACAAAGTGTCCAAGTTTTTACTGGCTTATCGTAACAGCACCCATTTGACCACCGGACAAACACCTGCAATGCTTTTTCTAGGCCGTCCCCTGAGATTGGACTTGATGAAACCTGACCTACTTAGGCATGTCCAACAGAAGCAGGTCACCTGGAATCCGAGTCAATAGTCACAAACCCTGAGCACCTTTTGTGTGGGTCAGAGAGTTTTGGCTTGTGATTATCGTAACAGTGGCCAGTCATGGCAGCAAGGTGTCATTGCCTCACAGACAGGACCACTGACTTATACTGTAGACATTGGGGATGATGTTGTCTGGCATCGACATACAGATCAATTGTTAGACACTACTCCTTCTGACAACCATCAACAGGAAGAAATTGCACAGCCAACTTCATTGCAGGACATGGCTGTACCAGAGTGTGATGGTCAGGAGTCTACCATCACCACAGACAACCAGGAAACAACGCAACCTGAGAGTCAGGACTCAGTTGGTAGCTCTAGCTCAACATGCACTAGACGTTACACTGACAGAGTTAGGAAACCTCCTAAAAGATTTGAATGTTAAATTTTATCCATCCATCCATTTTCCAACCCACTGAATCTAAACACAGGGTCCAATCCCATCCAACACAGGGCAGAAGGCAGGAACCAATCCCAGGAAGGGTGCCAACCCACCGCAGGACACACACACCAAGCACACACTAGGGCCAATTTAGAATCGCCAATCCACCTAACCTGCTTGTCTTTGGGAGGAAACCGGAGGGCCCAGAGGAAACCCACACAGACACGGGGAGAACATGCAAACTCCACACAGGGTGGACCCGGGAAGCGAACCCGGGTCTCCTAACTGCGAGGCAGCAACGCTACCACTGCGCCACCGTGCCGCCCTGTTAAATTTTATATATTTTTTTATATAGCTTCAGTGCTGCGTGGGAGGAGTTGTTATGTATATTGTGTTAGTGGATCTACTTTTTGTGGTGTAAGTATACTGTTAACCATTATGTGTGCGTATGCTCATTGATATAAGTTTTCTGGGTAGTACAACAAGTAAATAAAAAGAAAAACATGGAAAGCGGTTATCGTACAGCGTTTCTCAATTCTATATAAGGTAGAATATTGTAAAACACAACAAAGCCATAAACTGATTAATGACTAGTGTTGGTAGAAAATTTGCTGCATTCATATTTGGCCGTTTTTCGTTTAATTATTTACTGATAATTTGTCAGGTTTAGGAGAACATTTTTTTGGTGTCCTATCACACTGTTCCACTCCATCTGAACTAGTGTGGCGCTGAGGTGTCACCCGCTGCATGGCTGCACTCAGGTCCTAATCTGGATCCCGAGTTTGTTTGTCGTCTGGTGGGTGTGTAATGTGCTGTGTCAGTGCGTGCTCTAAACCTCTCTCTCTCTCTCTGTCGTTCTCTCTCTCTCTCTCTCTCTCTCTCTATAATGCTTTGCGCAGCCAGCATGCCATCCTTCGGAGCTGTAACAGCCAACATTGAATGGGACCCCCCGGGTATATAATGCTGGTCATTTGTATTACAGACTGTGTGGACCGTAGTTAGTGGCAGACATAGTATAGTATAGCATAGCATAGCATAGTATAGTATACTGTAGCATTGTATTGTATAGTTTAGTACAGGACAGCATTGTAGCACAGAATGCAGTGGTGTTCTTTTACAATACCATGAACCTGTTTTAAAAACCCAGGCTAGCCACAGTCTGCCAGTTACTGCACAATGCTCCCCAGTTCCCTCCACATATAGGTTAACTGATGCCTTTAAATTGGCCTGGCATGAATAAATGAGGGTGTGTAATTGTGTTTGTCCTGAGATGGACTGCCTCCCCTTCTAGCAGTGGTCTCTGCCTTTCTCCTGATGATGCTAAGGCAGTCTCAGGTTCCCTTCACCTCTTCAGTGGAATATGCAGGTTGATGAATAATGTAGTACCATATATGAAAAGTAGTAGCTGGTGCTTCAAGGTTAATTCAGGCTGCACATAAAATGTTCTAGTATACATCACACATTTTGCTTTTTAAATCCAAGTATTTCTTGCATATACAAAGCATTCAACTAAAAGACTTCATGATTACAACAAAATGGAAAACATTGCCTCAAGTACAGTGAGATACAAAAATAAAAAATAAATGAAATGCTAAAGTAACAAATGTTCTAATAGTAATGGTATAAATATTTATTAGTGGATTCATCATAGTTCTTTTCCTTAGGGCACTGCATTTAAAGAAATTCACCATAGACTGTGTTTTGCAATTAATTTTGCCCTTGAGCAAAAGGATTCTATGTATAAGAAAATGAAAAAAATTGTAATCTCAAATCTTTTTGTCTGATGGACAAGACATCATTCAGTCAAAGACATAGCCGAGAAAAAACAGCCATCGGTTTTAAAAGGAATGAAGAGATTAGAAAAAGGATAATAAGTATATTCATTCTGTGTTACAGTCAAATCATATTTTTTCTTTTATTGATGATAACCTAAATGAAAATAACATTATTATCTAAACCTAAATAAATAAAAGTAATATTTCTTCTTCTTATACCTTAAAAAGACCTAAACATTTTTTTTACTGAAGTCAAAACTGTAAGCATTCAAACAAAGATGCTAAACAGGTAACATGTATAGTGTTTATAGAGGGACTAGACGAATAAAGTGTGGAAAATTGCAAGCTCACAATCTGCTAAATTTAAGCAGCAGTCACTAACTTAAAAACAGAAAGGGGTATTATTCTGAAAACATCATGAAGCAGGAATAACAAAAGGTATCAGTTAATACTGTATGGAACATTTTCTCTTTCTACAAGTCCATTAAGGCATGTGCTCCACAACATCTGGGTTATCATCTAAATTGGTCCTCACAATTGAACTAGTATGGGATATGTCAAAGGCCCTTGTGCTTTCCCCCCAGCTCATCAATGAGAATGACACTCTCATGAGTACAGCATGTCACTCTGCTAAATGTATCGGTTCTCTGAAAAGTCCGGAGCCCAGAATTTTTCAGGTCTGATTGGTTGTCTATCCCACGTTCATTTGGAGAGAGGTTATTTAAACCAGAAGACAATTTTTCCTTGTCAGGTCTGACAGTTAAGATAACAGCTTTTTGAGAAATGTCCAGGGGCTGAAGACCAGATGAAAGATTCAGGAATGATTTGGATTTGTCTGGGTGATTGTCACAGAAGTGTTTAATTGGTTAAACAATGAGATGAGAATGTTTCACATTGTGGTGATAACTCTCAGAATATGAAATGTTAAGGCCATTCCTGCTGTATGAAAGCTGCCCTGCAGTTATACAAACAATGAATTAAAGACTCAGCATAATGGGTGATGTATTTTTCATTTGGGAAAGTGAATACCTTCAATAACGGTACAGAATTTCTTAACTATTTTCTTTTGTGCAATAATTGTACACATAATAGAGGATGAGTTACTTTTTTTCTTAAAGAATTTGATTTTCTATTGGAAAATAGGAACATAAGAAGAATTTTGAGATGGGATTTGTCAGCCAAATGAATCCTGTAAACTGAAATTCACCTAAATTGTATATTTGAAGGTACTACAGTACAGTGTTAGTTCCATTTACACTCCTTGCTTCATCAATCCATCACCTCGGTCTGAAACCCATGGTAATTTATTGTATATTTGTACTTTCACATTGTCTCTGTGTTTGTGTAGATTTTCCTCCACAAATCCTCAAGGACAGTAAGTTAGGTTCATTGCTGATCCCAGACTGGCCCCTTGAGAGTGTGGGTATGTGTGACCAAGCACTAGGCCCTACAATGGACTGTCTAAGGCTGGTTTGTGCCTTGTATCCAATGCTTCCTGTACAGGTTCCCTCCCATAACTCTAAATTGTATTTAGCAGGTTTGAAATTATTATGTAGCCTTTCATACATCTATCCCCAAGCAAAAATATATTTTTTAGCCATTGCAGTGTTGCTATTCCTTTTTGTATTTTGTAATATGGAGGCCAAAACTGCACACAGTATTGAAGATGAGACCTCTGTAACAAGTGTTCTAGCTTAACCAAAACCTCTCTTGACTTGTACCCCACACATCATGCTGTATAGCCTAACAGCCTATTAGCCTTCTTGATCTCTTCTGTGCACTTTCTGGATGTGGATAGTAATGAGTCCACTATGACCTCTAGGTCTTTCTAATAAGGTGCTTTAAAGCTTCAATCCTCCTGCTATGTGTTAAAACTATTATTTTTACTTCCTGCGTTTACTTACATCAACTATTGTCTGCCGCCACACATGTGCCTGAATGCTATGTAGGTGTCTTTCTGTTATGATTCAACTAACTATACATTATCCAGCATTCCAAATGTTTAATATTATCTGTAAACATAACCACCTTGTTATTTACATTCTTATCCAGATCATTTATACAAATTAAAAATTCCTCTCACAATAATTCTTTGTTCCCAGTGTTTAAGTCAATTTTGTACCCACCTACACACTGTGCCCTGAAATGCTACTTCATTTAGTTTGATCACCAGTGTCTGAAATGGTACATGATCAACAACAACAACATTTATTTATATAGCACATTTTCATACAAATGATTTAGCTCAAAGTGCTTTACGTGATGAAGAAAGAGAAATACGAAAATAGAATTAGGGAACACCAATTAACATAGAATAAAAGTAAGGTCCGATGGCCAAGGAGAACAGAAAAAAAAATCTGCAGGGGTTCCGAGGCCACGAGACCGCCCAGCCCCCTCTAGGCATTCTCCTAACATAAATGACCTCAATCAGTCCTCATTGTATTCAGGGTTCACATGGAAGAACTTGATGATGACAATCATGTGGACTTCTGGCCTTTAATCCATCAATGTAGGGACTGCACAGTGCTTTGATCAGGTGGTGGTGGCACAGATCGCCACCACAGAAAACTGGAAAAAGAACAGAAGAGAAAGTAGGGGTTAGTACGGATTATGATAATGATAATTAAATGCATATACAGAGTATCAGAATTAAACTAAAATGAAGCTATGAGAAAGCCATGTTAAAGTAATGAGTTTTCAGCAGTGTTTTAAAGTGCTCCACTGTATTAGCCTGGCGAATTCCTATTGGCAGGCTATTCCAGGTGCATAACAGCAGAAGGCTGCCTCACCACTTCTTTTAATTTTAGCTCTTGGAATAATATATGTATATCAACAGCTTTCTGTAAATCAAAGTCAATAATATCATATGACAATGTCTATTTGTAGACTTTTGTTACTTCCTCATAGAACCCATGTAGACTACTTGCCAATACACCTGTTCTTACTGTTTGATACTCAATCTTTTCTTTAATAATTTCTTTCATTAATTTACCTTGAAGTATATATATTGATCATTTTTAGAATGTATTAATTTTAGTTTATTGTTAAAATCTTTTTTTAAAACAACAGTAATTTTATATACTTTTTATATAAATATATTATCTAAAAAATCCAAGGTTCAAACACTTCTTCGTAGCAGAGCATGTGTATTAAAAGCCAGTTCTATAATTTACGTTCTCTGATGGTTTTTCATCAAAAATATTATCTAGAAGACATAAAGTTTCAGGGAAAATTACTTACTTATATCTCTCTACTCCACCCGAAGGCTTTTTAGGGTGCAATTTGCTGGTGACAAAACATTTTTATGATTGCAGTAAAGAACACTGTCAAGTCATGGCTTTTGAGTCTATTTCCCATTAGCGAATATTTTATCTTTTTGTGGAAGTAAACAGACAGGTTAGTCTTTCAAGCTCACACATCATTCTTTGTTACATTTCTTATGACTGTATTGATGATTTTATTTAACTATTGTCCTTTTAACTAGAGTTAAATAAAATTACATTAATCATAACATACAAATAAACTACTAACATAACACTTTCCTGTCATGTATGATATAACAATTTGCAGTGAAAAGTACCAATAAACCTGATACATATACATACATTCATACATACATATAGTGAATTCAGAAAGTGTTCAGATCCTTTCATTTTCTGCACACTTTATTGTATTTTAAATTTAATCTTAAATGGTTGCATTTGCCATTTTTATCCACCACTCTACATTTAATTTTCCATAATGACAAAGTGAAGACATGTATTCAGAAAGGTTTGCAAATTCATTAAAATTAAAAAGCTAAAAGTCATGTAAGTATTTAGATTCTTAATTCAGTACTTTGCAAAAGCCCTGTTGGCAGCAATTACAGCTTCAAGTCTTCTTGGATAAGTCTGTTCTTCCTGGCAGATCCTCTCAAACTCCCTTAGACTGGATAGGAACATCTTTAAAGTGCCATCTTCTGGACTCTCCAGAGATGGTCTATAGCAGGCATGTCAAACACGCGGCCCCTGCGCCGCATGCGGCCTGCATGACAGATCCTAGTTAGCACTAAACTTGTACAAAATGATTACTATCGTTTGTGATTGAATCATTCTGCATCTTCAGCGTTACTTATTGACTTTTCTTACTTCTACCTTCTGATAAAATCACGTTTTCACATGGCATTACGGTACCGGAAACATCATCTGCTAGTATAGCTGCAGCCGTGAAGTCGCAACTGAAGTGCTAGGCTGCGGTCCGCAGCCCACTACCGGGCCGCAAGAGAACTGCCAGCAACAGAGACTCACTCAGTTAAGGGCTACAGCAAAAAGGCTGCTCCCTTCACTGAGGACACTTTTCAGAACGCTAGGCGGGCGGGGCTTTGCAGCGGCGCAGAAAGAGGAGAGAGACCGCGGTGACAGAGTATTTTTATGTTTCTGACAGTTTCCCCATATGACACGAGTCCACAGAAATCTCATTACTACTAAGTACATTCAGCAGCAGATACTTTCATTACAACGAAGTGACCTTGAAATGCTTGAAAGAATCATCCACAGAGCAGTTAGTTCTGTGGTCACAGCTCAGTTGTGGACATTTGCACAATGATTCCCAAACAGAAACACTGTAAAAAAAATGTTCTTTCTTTGAACTTTCCTCGTACTTTTTTTGCTGTTTTTGTTTTGTGTGGTTTTAAGTGATACCTTTTCCTTATTGCTTGTCAACATTTGAAAAACATCCATTAGAATTTAACTCATTATCACCCTTCTATAGAAACCGCATACTTGTTATATGCAAAAAAGAAGAAAAATCTCGGGTTGCAAACGTATGCAAACTGCTGCAGTTGAAGACGCCAAAAAAGCCGTTTTTATGTGGTTGCAGTGATGCTTGTTCAAGAAACATTCCTATTAATGCGGCACTCATTCAAGAATATATGAGGTTTTTAAACTCTCTTGGGACCCAGACAAACAATCTCACATGCGGCAATAACGTTTCGGGACGCACTTCGGCGTGTCGTTCCTGTTGGGTGGAGGGGATCCAAGATCTCAGATCCCAAAAGAGTTCAGAAACCTCACAATATGAAGAAGAAGAAAAGGGTGATTTGGCTTCTGATTGATAATTGTGCTGAGCACAACATGCTTCTGCACTTAGATAATGTTCACGTTGAATTCCTCCCACCCAATTGCACGGCAGTGCTTCAGCCATTGGATTTGGGCATCATTCGTACCCTAAAAATGTATTATCGCAAGGAAATGCTCAGAAAAATTCTCGTCAGCATAACTTGTAGAGAAGAGAAGATTAAAATAACGCGAAAGAAGCTATTGAAGCTGCTTCCATTTCCAACATCCTATCTTTGTGATGCACGTTTTCTGCAGTGACAGCAACCAAAACGAGATTACGGAGTAGACTGAACATAAGCAACACACTTCGCGTGTCACTGTCTTCCATCCTCCCCAGATGGGATCGTCTGGTTGCAGGAAAAAAAGCTCAGGGCTCTCACTGATTCTGCATTATGGTAAGCTGTATAATTTCTATTACTAAATTATAACTTAATAATAATAGAAATGTAATGTAAATTGTGTTTAAAACTGCCCTATGAATCCGCCCATAATCACCCCATAAACTCCATCCTCCAACAACCCACTGGTCCCTGGAAAAATTTGCTTCTAGTAGGTGTCAAACAGGTTGCGGACCACTGGGCTACACTACTGGCTGGGCTGCTGAGACTGGCCACTGGGCAGAACTGACCATCACGAGTAGTAATAGCTCGCATATTTTCACATTTTTTTGCTCTAGTTTTATGTAATTTTGTGCTAGTATTGTAATGAACAGTTAGTGCAGACTACAGCTGAAGATCTGAAGTGGACGCGAGAAGTTGGTGAGTTGTTTATTAACAGATTTTTGTGATTTTGAGTTTGTATAATTAGTATAGGTCAGGGGGCTTTTTGCATATCGGCTTATTTTACAATATAAACTTTGAAACTTAGTAAAGTAAAGAAGATTTGTTTGTACAAGATTTGTTTTCCAACTTGTATTACTGAGCAATGAATTCAGTGAGCGTTTTCGCAATTTCAGTTCACACGAACAGGACTTTGTGCTGTTTATGTCACCATACTCTTACAATGTTGAGAATGCGCCTGAGAATATCCAAATTGAATTGATTGAACTGCAGTCAGATTCTATTCTGATGGCAAAATACAACAACGTTGGTGTGCCAGGCTTGTATGCTTACCTGCCACCCTCATATGTGCAGATCCATAAGTTGGCATCGAGAGTACTGTCTATGTTTGGAAGCACTTACCTTTGTGAGCAATTGTTTTCGTTAATGAAAGCTACCAAAACCCCACATCGCTCAAAAATTACTGTCGAACACTTTTCATCCCTCATAAAAGTTGCAGCTGCACAAGATTTCAAGCCTGATATTGACAAACTGGTTACTAACAAGAGATGCCAAGTATTGGGACAAAAGAAGTAAATCTCACACTGTAAGACTCCTACATAAGCAATGAATAAAATATAATGAATATAATATAATAATATAAGGACCTAGCTAAGAGGCTAAGACTGTAATTGAGATTGTATGGAAATAAATTGCTTTTCTTTAAACTTTAAGTGTTACATTTTTTAAAGTTTTCAGTATTGGAAAGAAAGCTACAGTAACTTTGTATAATAGTATAATAGTATTTGTTACAGTGCGGCCCACTGACGCACATATGGCAGTCGAAGCGGCCCACAAATGGTAGTGAGTTTGATATGTCTGGTCTATAGGGTCTAAATATGGGCTTTGGTCGGACCAGTCAGGGACATTCAGAGGCTTGTCCCAAAGCTACTCCATTGTTGTCTTGGCTGCATGCTTCGGGTCATTGACATGCTTAAAGGTGAACCATCACCCCAGCCTGAGGTTTCCTTTAACTACCACTCAGTATTTGACTGCATTCATCCTTCCCTATCTCTCTCCAATACACAGAGAAGCACCACCATTGCATTATACTACCACCATCTGAATGGTATTAGGCAGGTAGTGAGCAGTGCCTGGTCTTCACCAGACATAATGCTTCAAGTTTTGCCAAAAAGAGTTCAGTTTTTATTTCATCTTCTTGCCTGGTTTCTCAGTTTGATTAGATGGCAGATCCTAAAAAGTGTCCTGGTTGTTCCAAACTTGTTTCATTTCGCAATTATTGAGGCTACTGTGCTCCTGGGAGGACTCAAAACTTTAGAAAAAGTTGTATCCCCTTGCCCTGATCTTTATGCCTCAGCACAGGTTTACCATGGAGTTCTACAGAAAGTTATTTAGACTTCAAAAATTATTATTTTTATCCTGACGTGTGAATTGTGGGACCTCAAATACACAATTGTGTGCCTTTCTAAACAGTGTGCAGTCAAGTTCATTCAGTTTGCAACAGATGGACCACAATCAAGTTCTAGACACAGCTCAAGGATAATTAAAGCAAATGGGGTGTGCCTGACCGCAGCATGGAGTGTCACAGCAAAGGGTCTGAAAACTTATATATATGAGTGATTTCAGTTTTTGATTTTTAATAAATTTCCAAACCTTTCTAAAAACATGTTATCACTTTGTCATTATAGGTTATTGAGTGTAGATTTATGCAATGATGGCAAAATTATCCAACACAATAAAGTATGCAGAGAGTGAAGGGATCTGAATACTTTCTGAATCCATTGTATATGAATTCATTCATTTTCATAACATGCTTTTTACATTACAGGGTCATGCTGGAGCTGCTGGCTTTGAGGTTTTTATAATTTAATTCTCCTGTTGTCTAAATTGGCCCTAGTGTGTGCTTGGTGTGTGGGTGTGTTTGTGTGTGTCCTGCGGTGGGTTGGCACCCTGCCCAGGATTGGTTCCTGTCTTATGCCCTGTGTTGGCTGGGATTGGCTCCAGCAGACCCCCGTGACCCTGTGTTTGGATTCAGCGGGTTGGAAAATGGATGGATGGATGGATTTCTCCTGTTGTTCACATTGCATTTTTTTGTTGGAGGTAATATTGTGATGCAGATAGCCAAGATGGCCACACTGTAATTAAGTCAGCATATTCACATAACACAATGGATGCTGTCATGTGGTCTCTACAGCCATTTCTCACTAGTAGAAACATAGGACTGGAAGAGTGGTAGGATCATTAGCTCTTCTGGAGTTTTCGGAATTGCCAGACTCAATCTTTTTAGATCTTAACTTATTAACCACTTTTTCCTCATCTGAGCCATTTGGTATTGCACATTTATTTTGTAACATTTGTTTTATGCTTTTGTTTGTATGGTTTTTTGTTTCAGGCAGATGCTTTAGTTTTTTCTTTCAGCTATGTGTATATTTTTTATTTAGTGTCTATGATCTGGTTTAAGTTAAGACTGGTGCTTGTGTTCATACAAGACCGCAATGTCTTCATAATTAATCTATTTTTCAGGCTAGTGTTAGGTCCTGTCGGGGCTTTTACATCATATGCAGTTTTCTGCATTTTCTTTCTCTTTCTCTGCCAAAATCATGGTGGCCAAGCAGAAGTATTTTATTTTCTGATTTTTTTGTGAGGAGTAAAATAAGCTGAAGTGTTTACAGATTTTAAAATAGAACTTTTTCAGGCAATATGTTGAAAACTAATACATATTCATATGCTTGATGGAACTTGGAATAAACCTGATCTCCTGTAATTTCAAGTAGTTAGAGTGCAAACCTTGACATTTAAAAAAAATGTACAGGCTACTTTATTTCTTTATATAGTTTGTTGTTTAATTGTTTATATAAGTACCATGCAGTTCATTTACTTTAAAATAGTTTTTATTCTAAAGATAAGATTTATTTTTCATAATACATTTAACATTTACAAAATTCAAATTCAGTATGTCACTTCTTTTATTCAGGTTAAGTCTTTACAAACATTATTGTTCCCTTAAGTTGAGTTCTGTGTGTGTGTTTTTTTATTTATTTATTTTAATCCATGTTTTTTATTGTACAGAAGAATGATCTAACTTTCTCATATTAAAATTTTCTGGGTGCTGTTGTTCAACATTAAAAAAAATGTCTGAACAAGCAAGAATCACAGTGCAGCTAAACGAAAAACTACTCCAATTTGTGTCTTATTTCGGATTTTTATTTTGTTTGACTGTTCAAAATAACTTTAAAAATTATCCAGAACTGATATGAGTGTACAGATGTCGATCCTCAATGTACCTCGTGTACAAAAGGACTAAATTCAGTTCTTTTAGGAAAATTCAACCTAATAGATGCTGACTGCTGCATTGCTTCACATAATTTTAATGCAGAACAACTCTGAATTCATCAGATGATGATGGCAACAAAAAAATCTGAGCCATACACGTGCGACTGGGAGACATATGAAAAGCCTTAAGAATAGTACTACCACACCAGACCGGGGGGGGGCGAGGTGCACTCTCTTTCTCAATCTTCTGCAGACTATCAACTGGAAATCTTGCCAGGTCCCAGCCCCTGTGATGATGTCACTTTTGTTTCCAGTTCTAGTGACGATGTCACTTCCTGTCCCGGGGCCATGGATGATGTCACTTCCAGGTATTTTCTGGCCCAATGATAGTGTCACTTCTGGTCCAGATGTCGCTTCCAGTCCCGGTGACGTCACTTCTGGTCCTGGGCTGTAAAGCTGCCATCTTTTCCTGTTGTATTCAGTTCTGTTGTAGACTCAAATCTGTGATCATCTTGAACAATTTAAAACCCATTTGCAGCCAAGGCACAATATATGGGGATCTGCCCCAAACCTTTTTATGTCTATGGTTTGCTTTTATGACAACTACCTTATCTGTGTGTAGGAACCTACGGAAATTGAAGAGGGCAGCTAGTACCAGTGAGAGCGAGATGTTGAGATCGTGGAAGTAAAAAAGTGGTTATGGAAGTGGTTTAAGTCTTTACTAAGATGTGGTAACTTCATGTTGTTTTTCTCTGATCACAGTTCCCTAAAAACATCAGATACTGTTTTGCTTAGGAGTGAAAAAGTGGGAATTGAGCTACAGTGTGAACGAACCCTTATTTTGTTTTCAAAACCTAAACGTAAGGTTGGGCTCCAGGCTCATCTGGTTTTACAGTGGAATTGTTGTTATCAAAACTGAAAATACTCATGAAAAGGAATAACAATGTAAAACAATAATAATAATTCAAAAACTTTAAAAGGACAAATTAGGGCATGTTCAAACTAAACAATACCTAAATCACAAAAATAAATACAGTGAAACAATAAAAGAAACACTTTAACGCATTTAATCCAGACCTGCACTAATGACATCCTGGCAATTTCCTCTATTTAACACTTTTCCTTTGCACGGTCTCAAGAAAAAAGCTAAATGAGAGTTCTACCGTATTTCTTCAGCCACCAAGGGTAGAAAGAATTTGAGAGGAAATAAGAACAAGTTGCTAACAAACAAGTGTCAAAACCATATCATAATATAAAAAGGAGTCATTGATATGCTGTAGACTTGTGTAAAGAACGTATGACGAGAAATTTGGGTTTGGCCCGAATATTTGTGCATGGATCAAACTGCTGTATACCAATCCAGAAGCTTCAGTATGTATATACAACATTTGTTCAGACTACTTTAAACTAGAACGTGGTACCAGACAAGGATGCCCCTTGTGACCACTGCTATTTGCAATCGCCATTGAACCACTGACGGTTCACTGTCAAAATGCTTATCAGATAAAGGGGATTATCAGAGAAGGACCGGAACAGAAAATTTCTCTATATGCAGATGATATGGTACTGTACATATCTGACCCACAAAATACTGTGTCTGCAGTCTTAACAGCACTTACAGAATTTCAAAAGATCTCTGGTCTAATTAACTAATTTGAATAAGAGTGTGCTCCTTCCAGTGAATTCTCAAGCATACAATATCAGATTAGACACCTTCCATTTTATCATTGCAGATCAGTTTAAATACCTAGGGATAAATATCACAAATAAATATAAAGCTCTTTATCAACAAAATTTTGCTGTCTGTATGGAAAAAATTAAGCAAGACTTGCATAGATGGTCAACCCTTCATCTTACTCTAGATGGAAGAATTAACGTTGTTAAGAAGAATATCCTTCCTAAGCTTCTCTTTTTATTTCAAAACATACCAATATACATCAATAAATAATTTTTTAAGGACTTAGATTCAACCATAACCTCATTTATTTGGAACTCAAAACATCCACATATCCAAAGAAGGACCCTACAAAGACCTAAGGCAGAAGGTGGCATGGCTCTACCTAACTTTCAGTTTTATTACTGGGCAGAAAACATACAAGCTATAAAAACCTGGACACAAATAGATGAACATACACAGGCTTGGTCCACAATAGAAATAAAATCCTCTAGTACCTCTTTACATTCCCTACTTTTGCCCCAATAAATGCAAGTTATCGCCAATATACTAATAACCCAATTGTGCTTCACTCACTCAGAATATGGAACCAATGCAGAAAGAATTTTAAGATGGAGAATCTTTTATCTGTGGCACCTCTGCATGAGAACCACCTTTTTCGACCCTCGCAAACATATGCAGTTTTTAATATCTGGAAAACATTTGGGATTAAATTGCTTAGAGATCTTTATATAGACAACATCTTTGCATCCTATGAACAATTTCATTCCGAATTTAACTTTCAGCAACACATTTCTTTCACAGTCTTCAAATTAGAAACTTTGTCAAACAGAATCTGACCCAATTTCCCTCATCTCGCACCTTCCTTTATACTGGAAAAAATATTGCTCAGTTTGGAGGACTCAGACAGCATTTCTGCAACATATAAAATTATTTTACAATCCTTCCCTTTCAAAGATCCAAGAGGACAATGGGAAAAAGATCTCTCACTCAACATATCAGAAAAGGAGTGGAAGGTAGCAATGTAGAGAATTTACTCGAGCTTCATATGCGCAAGGCATATAATTATTCAACTTTCAAGTCCCAGCCTCACAGGGTCACATGTTTTGGGCCTGTCCCAAATTAAAGTCATTCTGGACCAAAATTTTTAAGTGCCTTTCAGACAGCCTTGGTCTCATAGTCCCTCCTAACCCATTAACAGCTGTGCTTGGTGTTCTTCCAGATGGGCTTAAAGTGGAAAAGGACAAACAAACTGTGATTGCCTTCACAACACTATTGGCACGCAGACTTATTTTGCTAAACTGGAAGAATCCTAACTCTCCTCTTTTAAGTCAGTGGGTAACTGATGTTTTATACTATTTGAAATTGGAAAAAATCAAATATTCACTTAGAGGATTTGTACAGAACTTTTTCAAAACCTGGCAGGATCTAATCAATAATATTTTAGAAAAAGCTCTTAAAGCACTGAGGAAGTAGATTCTCTTCCCATTCCTTTTTTTCTGCCTATTAAACTCATCAATTTATGTATTTTGACCAGCTTTAAGTTTTACTCTGTTGGCCATGCTCTCTATCTCAGGGATGGGGTTTGGGTTGATTTGTTTTCAATCCTATTTTTTGTAAAAATTGATCTATCTGTATGGAATGATTACAATAAAATCAATAACATTTAAATAAAAAAAAGAGTGTATGATGAGACTAGAAGATGTGGAGTCGGCAGAGAGAAGGAAAATAATATATTTTTGATGAAACGTGACACAAGTACCAGAACACAATTTTAAATCAATAAAATAACATTATCCCTGGAGTCTATGATGCTGAAGAGAAATCCACTGTAAACAAATTCCATCCATCCATTATACAACCTGCTATATCCTAACTACAGGGTCACGGGGGTCTGCTGGAGCCAATCCCAGCCAACACAGGGTGCAAGGCAGGAAACAAACCCCGGGTAGGGCGCCAGCCCACCACAGGGTGTAGAAACACACACACACACCAAGCACAATTTAGAATCTCCAATGCACCTAACCTGCATGTCTTTGGACTGTGGGAGGAAACCCATTCAGGCACGGGGAGAACATGCAAACTCCATGCAGGGAGGACCCGGGAAGTGAACTTGGGTTTCCTAACTGTGAGGCAGCAGCGCTACCCACTGCGCCACCGTGCCGCCCCTGTAAACAAGTTGGTTAGAAAAATTTATTAATCAGAGAATATAAAAATGCAACAAAATTATAACAGTGTTTATCTTAAAGCAGGGTTATTATTTTACTCCATCAGTATCAAACACAAGGCAATCAGAAACACTGAGTGGGACGCCTGTCCATCTAAATAAACAATTTCTATTTTACACATACAGATACACACACACACACATTCTTACTGGGAAATTTACTTTCTATTATGTTGTGGTTATTTGCAAAGTTAGACTATGCTAAAGTGGCTGTAGGTTATATCTCAGCATTCATAATGTAGTCTGATTGAACACCACAGTATGCTCAACAGCATAGTACAGAAAAAGTTTGTAGATAATATATTTTAACTAGGAGGCAAGTGAAGTATTTACTGTGAATTCCTACCTATTTTTTCAATATACTATAAAGTATTTTTTCTATTTCTACCCTATAAGGGGAAATGTCAGAACAATAGTAGATCTGTGCATCAAAAGAGCAAGACATGAACTTACAATAAGTAAGCTGGCACTGCATCACAAGTGCACGCCATAGTAAGATGCAGGAAAAGCCTTCAAAACTGTAAATTCACACATTTAACTTAAAGTATCATTTCATTAGTTTCAGGCAGGGTTTTCAATAAGTGGTTGCTGAATACATACTTTATATCAGTATTTATATGCAACAAGATTTCTGGGGAAATGTAGGGTTTTAATTTCAATAATTTAGGAATTCATTTTGACTACATGCACATTATAAAACCACATTTTGACAAGGCATAATGCTACAGCTCCTTGGTAACTGCCAGAGAGGCCCTGTCGGTAAAACCATATTTAGAATGAGCTTTGGTGAGGTCTCTGAAAGTGAATCCCATTAAATGTTCAATATCAGAACCACAGGTTAGGGAAATGACTCAAAGACAAACACACATTTGATTACAAAGGCAAAGTAATATAGCAAAGAAGTGTTTCCTATCCAGTACTTGATGTAAGACTAATCTTTACTGGATTCCAATAAATAACTATTTTCCAGTTTACCAAAAAACATTATGTAGGTTTTTAGTACATTTAAGTTGGCATAACAAACATTTATTTTATATCACCCTGTCATTACTTCCTTACAGTAATATCATTCAGTTCATGTCACACTATCAGCCATATACTGTACTAATAATTACATACATGATCTGTAGAATAGTTCTATGCCAGCCCTACAGTCCTGTCAGATTAAAAAAAATAAAAAAATTGTATTTTGAGAAATAGAGTGCACTCCTCTGTTAGTGATGGGTAAATACAGTAAGACAACATTTTAGTAAACAAGAAGAGCACTGACAATAGCTGGTAACAAAGTGTAAAGCACTTAAGAAGAAACACATTTTATACTAAATTAAGTTAAATGGCCTTAAGAATATGATTGGTATACAGTTCAGTATTCAATGTTGCAGCCAGATTGTTTGTTTGCATTTCTGTCTCATAAATAATTTAAACTATTTTCATTGGTAAATTCGTTTTCTAAATTTTTCAACACCAGTGAAATAATACTATTTGAGCTTTGCCACATGATTAAATAATTGGGAAAAATTCTCAGATTAACAGTACACTTGTGTCAAGTGAACTGCAATAGCTGTTGCATTTGAAGATCATGTTGAAGAACGTCCATTTTTCACAATGATATATGATTTAAGAATAAGCATTTATTTGACATGTACTGCCCATAGCTAGACTGCTATAAATATGAGCAGATGGAGTGCTGTACAGCAACAGCTGATGGAGGCCTGAATCCAGTGAAAATGAGGTTTACTGGGAAAATAGGGTTAAAAGGAATACATGACTGTGAAAGTACAGGTTGGCTCCATGTTCCCAGGTCCTTCTGGAAGGTTCTTGAATCTGTCACTGCCGATAATATACCCATGGGATGAGCCAGTGGACGAGGACATAAACAGCCAGACAAGGAGTAGGCACAAAAGATGCCTTGGTGCTTTTATTAAAAACAGTTAAAATAAAAAGTGTTCAAAACAAACTGTAGTGTTCTAAAGTCCATAAATAAATAATCCAATAAAAATGAATGAGTTGGTGGAGGTTGAAAATCCCTGTAAGAGCCTATCTTAGAAAGCTAATGATTAATGTTAACTTCATACTGTATAGTGTTTGCTTACTTTGTACAGAATGTCAGATTATTGTAGGTACTAAGAATATGGCATAGCCTTTACACTCTGTAAATTAACATAAGATAGAACTTTCTTAGCTACAGTATATCTGTAGAACAGAGTTAAATTAAGCCAGCTAGGAAATAGTCTTAGTGCTAGCATGAACTATTAAATATGTTTGAAAACAGGCCACTAATTTCACAGCTGTGAACCCGCTGTTCCACAATGACATATTTAGGGAACACAATGCGAAACAATTAACACTAGTTGCTTTAAAGCCTAACTATACAGACACTTTCAGTAAGGTCTTTCATGCCCCAATAACCCACACACCTACACTCCACCCTTTATACTTGTTTACAAATGCCTGGTCTCTGCTAGGGATGTGTAGTGTGATCAATTTTGATATTTGAATATTTGTAAACATGAACGTACGGATATTCAGTTAACCACAAAAAAGCAAGAACAACAAAAAAAGTGTTTCACCACTAACTAGTCAGCACACATACTATCTGAGACATATAAAGGTATATTTAACATGATTTTAACAAAATGTGTTTATTTGAGAATTAAAACAAATAAACCAAACTTAAACACATACTTAACCAAAGTGCTGTGAAACAAGTATTGTGTGAAGTGATTCAATTATTTGGTCCTTTTTTAGTGGTGGCACCACCCATTTTGTTCAATTTGTGTTAATTGATGATTGTCAGGTGGCAGCTGTGCGATAAAAGGCTGCAAAAGGATAAAAGTAGCAGGTTAGTGCAGAAAGAAAAAGAGGGGGAAAAGAATCAAACTGAAAGAAAGCAAGCGAGTGTAAGTTGGGGAAGGGAAACAACAGGCAATGAATTGGGAAGCAGTATACTGCTGATGTGTTTATGGGGAAAAGGAGAGAGGGCTGGAGGAGCTTCAAAAGACAGCTATGTTCTTGGCAGCTGGAAAGTTGAAAAGGTGTAGCTGGTGAGATGGTGGGAGTGGCCACTTGAGCCGGTGGAAGGACAGGGTTCAGACACAGTGGAACCTGAGCGAGGGCATGGTGTACTTGGAGTTACAGTGACTGAAGGATGTGGCGGCTCCGGGCTTCTCGGTTCTGGCTGAGGTGGCTGATCAGTGGGATGCTGCATCCATGAGATGCCCAAAAGTTCCGATGAAGACAGAGAAAGAGTGTGAATAAAGAAACATAGTGATTTTACCTTTGTGTTTTAGATTTAAACCTATATATGGATTGAGAATTTTAAACACTCTGGGACACTTTATTAGGATTGAAGGCACTTTTTACAGGATTATTTGTTTACCAGTAATGGCACGTTGAATACACTTGAGCATTCCTAATTTTCTTACTCTTTCTTTGTACGTTTAACATTCGTTTGCTCAGAGGTTGATGCACTTGCTGCTTCCTGAGCAGCTCTTCTTTTCTCCATCCTAGAAGCACGCTTCTTCCCTTCTTTCATCGGCATCTTTTCGTGTTAAAACTGATTAAGTCAGTGTTTGTGCTGCAATTACTTAGTATGTTTTCTTAAATTTTTCACTTAAGCTGGCACTTAAGTCTTCAATCTGCCTCAAGAATGATTTTAAGATATGACAAGGTAGGGGAAGTGAAGATGAAGGTGATAGGGAATGAGAATGGTGTCTGTGTACACACAGCCGCATGGCCACCCTGCTGGCCACTGCCAAGAGTTGATTCTACAATAAAATAAAATAAAAATAAAAAGAGGAATAACTTTGGAGGTCAACCATAACCCTAAAACCGATAGTAGATGTCATGTAGTATATGTGTACCAAATTTCAGGTCAATAGTTCAAATGGTTTGCGAGCTACATGTGATTTAAAATCCTGGACAGACAAACGGACAACCATGGTAGCGTATTATATAAGAAGATTTAAAGACTTCTAATGCATTGCACTGCTTTGCATATTTCTTGTTTAATATGAATTTTGACTCTGGTTTTGACTATAGTCTAGGTTACTCAGGACTGCCACTCAAGAGATACTTTCACAATTTCATAGTGTGTTGGTTAAAATACAAAAAACCCACAATTTTAAAACTGCACTCTGCAACACTGAGGACAAAAGACAGGCAAAAAAAAAAATACAAAAAATAATTCCATTACCTTCTGAGTTTGGCATTTTAGCTAACAGAATTTACTAATCAGTCTACTCATCAGCTCTAGGTAGATATTAATTACTGTAAATAGCACAAATGTTTGTTAATATTAGTTAAAATACTGTATAAACAAACCTATATTTATTTTCTGTGGTCGCTAGTGAATTTAGTGTATTTTCCTTTAGGCATCTGTCTTTCTGTCTATCTATCTATTATACTTGCTTTAGAAATTATTCAAACTACTTTAAAAGATTACTGATGTTTTTCAAGTCTTTGAGGCCGAAGGAACTGTTCAATCTACTTGTCACAGCCCAATTATAACTTGGGCAGATATCTTCTACAATATATTTCTCATTATAAAAATGCAAAATAAAAGCAGGATAATTTGTCTGATTTTGTTTTGGTTCACAACAAAGTAGTATAATCTGCTACCATGGCAACAATGCAAAGAAATGACTTTAATTTTGAATGACTAATGCTGACTTGTAAAATACTAAATCCCAGCTAGATCACTTCAATTTCAGCATTACCAGATTTTGTTGTTCATTTTCTGTATGATTGCCTCTGGGTTAATTTGGACAAACTCTGCAGCTCTAACATGATGACCAACCACAGACATCTATGCCATTTGATTTACCTAACGAATAAAAAATGCATTTTTGAGAATAAATTATAATCATGTTTATGAGAGCTTTAGAAGAGCTGTGTCAGCAAACATCAGTTTCAAGTTTCTTGGCATCCAGATTTCAGACTCATTTACAGTTTTCCTCTGCTCCAATAGTATCCCAAAAAGGTAGAATGGCAACTGTATTTTTTGAGAAACATAAAGCCCTTTGAGGTATGAAGTAGGACATTGGTAAACTGCCCTTTTGAGAGTATCCTGACAAGATTCATCCACAACTTAAAACGTTTGCAAAGGACTGTCAAAACTGCATCACAAATTGTTGGTACTGACATTTTATAATTGCACATCATCTACACCAGGGGTGTCCAACTCCTGTCCTGGTGGGCCAGAGTGGCTGCAAGTTTTCATTCTAACCATCTTCTTAATTAGTGAGCCATTTTTGCTGATGATTAACTTGTTTTGCCTTAGTTTTTATTGACGTGACTCAGACCCCTTAGTTGTTTCTTTTTTCTTAATGAGCAGCCAAGCAATAATGAGACACGAAACAAGGTGCCGCATGACCAGATAACCTGAAAATAAAGGTGAAGGTCTCTGTCATGTTGATCTGCTCAGGTCCCGAAGATTATGGTGGTCTTAGAAAAAACAGAAAATCAACAGTCTGCCGTGGCAGAATGAGAGCAGCAACTAGTCATGATATTCAATAATGGCTTTCATTAAAAGCAAGAACTGGCAACTCATTAAGAAACTGGTTGGAGTGAAATTGCCTGAAGTTTGACATTCCAATTTAGCTGGTCAGCTGTTGGCTTGTTCCATATCTTGTTGAAACAAATCAATTCAGAGGACTGAATCCTTAAAAACAGGACTAATAAAATTATGGGAATTAGAGTTAATTAGAAGTGAAAACTGCTCTCTGATTAGGAAAAGGGTTAGAATGAAAACCTGCAGGCAATGCGGCCCACCAGGAACCATTAACTTTCAACTGAAAACTCAGTCTGCCATCGCAGACCACAGCCACCCAGCTCATGCGCCGTGCATTCTCTTAAATTCTGGCAAACACATGAGAACATCATTTCCCTTCCCATAAGCAATCAGGTTAAGTAGGTCATATATTAGGCAAAAACATCTGTCACAGATTGCAAATTAGAAATTTTTGTGCTTTCATCAACTAGATTATAGTGTATAGACTGTGTCGTGCACATGAACTAGAGGAACATTTTAGCAGCTGTTCTTAAGTAAATATATGGGGGGGTCAGTCAATAATGCCTTTTTCTTCCTTGGTTCTAGAGTGGAGGAAGAAACCCACGAGGAGCTTTGACATCACATCTGTTGCAGTGAAGGAAGTCCTCTTCCTTCCTCCCAGATCACTATTTAAACATGTGGCAAACCAGAAGTTGGCATTCGGTCATTAGCCTGTGGAGCAACTGCAGCATCCTCAGGAGCGACTCATTAAAAAGCTGCCACTGAAAATGCAGGACTATGACAGTCCATTGTATATATTTGAAACTTGATTGAACAATCCATTAAAAGGGGATTCCATCCCAGACCTCAACCTTCATCTTACATTTCGGTTTGTATTACAGCTGTGCTGATTGCAATATGAATTGTATATATCACATGTCTACATACTATTCTGTTTTTATCACTGCCTCTTCCAGGTCTCATGTATATATCCTATTACATCTCTATTTACACTTGTTAATACAACATTGTATACATCACTTCCAGGGCAACCGAGAGAAAATCCGGGCCCTGGTGCAAAGAAGGTGTGTGGGCCCTTATACAAAATTCTACACACATGTATGTGTGTATATTATTATTTATTTCTAACAATCATAGATTACATTGATACATTTAGATAAGCATGTATAGGTTGTCACAAGAACGACCATAGGACATGTAAAATGTTTGAGGCAACCACCCGTATAATTTTTCCCGGCTGCAAAACTGTGTCAAAATATTAGACATGTTCACACAACTGAGTCCAAAACAGAATTCATTAACTGGAAGCAAGATGACAGCTTTAAAGGCCAGTGGAGGAAGTGATGTCATCAGGACCAGAACCGGAAGTGATGTTGTTGGCTGCCCCAGAGCCGGGAGGGATTTCCCGAGAATCGAGAGGGAGAATTAGTGCACTTCGCCATCCTCTGGTCTGGCGTGGAATTATATGTACTCAAGCCCTTTAGTTGTCTCCTAAACACACATGTGTGACAGGGTAGCCCAGACCCGTTGGGTCGGGTGTCCTGCACTGAGAGGTTGTGAATGCAGGAGAGAGCATCGGCATTGGTGTGGAGAGAACCCTTCCGATGAACGAGCGAGAACTTACAAGGTTGCAGATCAAGGAACCACCTAGTGACTCAAGAGTTGGAGCCCTTATGCAGGGCCATCCACTGTAAGGGTGCATGGTCCGTAACAAGTGTAAACTCCCGACCCAAGAGGTAGTACCTCAACTGTGTAATCGCCCACTTAATTGGAAGAGCCTCTCTTTCCATTGCCACATACCTGGTCTCCCGATCTAGCAGTTTCCGGCTCAGGAACATGATGGTGTGTTCAGCACCATTCAAGGGCACAGATCTCTCCGAAAAGCGCGGTACAAACCGGCAGTAGTACCCGGCAAAACTGAGAAATGCTTAGACCTGCCGCTTGGTTCGCAGACTCGGCCATTTCAAAATGGCATCTATTTTAGGGCACTGTGACTTCACAGTACCAAGACCCACCAGGTAACCCAAATATTTGGCTTCTTTCAATCCAAAAAAACATTGTTTTGGATTGATTCGAAAACCGGCTTCACCCAGCGTCCATAATACCGCTCGGACGTGCTGTAGGTGTTCCTTCCAGGTGCTGGAATAGATGACGACTTTATCCAGGTAGGCAGCACTATACGTGTTATGGGGGTGGAGCACTTTGTCCACTAGATGCTGAAAAGTCACAGGAGCCCCATGTAACCCGAATAGAAGGACATGATACTGCCAGTGCCCACCAGGGGTGCTAAACGCGGTTTTAACCTTTGCGGAGTCTGTTAAAGGAACCTGCCAGTACCATTTGGTCATGTCAAATGTGGTCAGATATTCAGCCTGTCCAGGCCTCTCAAGGAGGTCGTCCACCCAAGGCATCAGATAAGTATTAAACTATGAGACCTGATTAAGCCAAAGGAAGTCATTGCAAAACCTCCAACTCCTATCGGGCTTAGAAACCAAGACTGTTGGACTGGACCAGGGGACTATAACTTTCCTTTATGACACCTAGGTCCAGCATGTGCTTGATTTCCAGTTCCACTTCAGCCTTCTTTGCCTCGGGAAGATGATAGGGGCACTCTCAGACTATAACCCTGGGTTCAGTCACAATATCTTGGGCAATCAGAGAGGTCCTTCCAGGGTTTTTGTCTACCACCTCTGGGACGGATGAGATAATTGGTTTGAGCTCTGTCGGGTATTCAAATTAGAGCCAAAGTTAAGTGTGTTGGTCTGAGCAAAGAATGAGTGGGGCTGGCTGGAGGAGGGATCAGGGTCCCTTTCCTTCCACGGTTTCAGAAGATTTATGTGATATATCCGCTCGCTCGGTCGATGATTGAGCTGTTTCACCAAATAGTCTAACTAACTTTGGGGCTGCAGTCTACTTCAAACAGATGAATGCTCAGATACATACAGTTTTGGTCATATATGATTCCTTTTAAAAACATGATTGAGTAATTGCTGGGATTCATTAGACTTTGGTTTTTTAATTTTCCAGTGTTCATGATCCTTAGCTCACTGTAATCATACTTTATATTTTTTGCTAACAGGTGTTGAACTTTTGAGCTATTGGTTGCAATAGACCATCTATGGCAAAGCATGATGAGTACTGCATTTTGAAATGCCTTTAATATTGCCATTGATACAGACAGGCTAAAATCAGTTAGCTAAAAACCCTAACACTTGCAAAAAATGTGTCAGAATCCACTGGGCCCTTTCACCAACATTCCTTTCTTTACTACATTATAGCTAGTTGTATTTAACTATTGTCTGACATGAAAGACCCAGAAAGTTTGCTGTTGCACCATAAAGTCATAGCAGCGTGTTTGATGCCCTGCACTGTGCTGTTAAAAGTTTTAAAGGTTAAATCTTTAACCTTGTCCCTCTAAACTGCATAAGACCTTGAACTATCAGGAGCTGCCTACATGCTTTGATTAATATTAAATATTAAAGGTATTGTTAAGAACTCAACGATTTACTTTGTTCTGCCTATGGCCTGTCTTCTAAAATACTTTTACTTTTTGTCATTTTTAAAGAAATGGCAAATGTGTCTAAGCCTCAAAAAAAGAAAAGACAAAAAAAACTTTTGACATGGTTTGAAAGGAAAATTTCAGATGGTAGCATGGCATTACAGCCACATATCTCACAGTAGGGCACAGAAGATCATAAAAATTACTTTCTGCAAAGATGATTGCCTACTTCAGTATCAGCATCCTTTGTCTAAAACGATATGATTGCTATAGATATCAAATAAGCCAGTGCACTCTGTCATTCATAAATTGGAGCAACTCAACTTCCATATTATCTTTACTTCATGAAATACAGTGTGTGTGTGTGAGTATGAACTTATGCAAGCATTTGTGCATTTGAGGGGATGGGTATGTGCTATTTCTCTTAGAGCTGTCCCAAAATACCATTCTTTATACACTGCATGTGGTTAGAAGATATCCTTACCAAGTAACATGTCATAAATGTCTGATAAGTCATCAAGAAAGCTGCAAAGCAGGCAATGCTGTTAAGAATTTTATCAAAAGAAATTCACAACCTTCGTGACACTTTCTGTTATTGATGACAAGCCTTAATTAAATCTTGCACTGAAAAACCTTTACTTGTAGAAAGCTTGTTAATTTACTTTTAATAGGCCTACGATATTATAGCAATATGAATGATGACCTGGCAAAATATTGTAGAACAGGAGTAAAAAAAATATTGATGGTGTATTTCTTTACCTAGCTTGTGAGCATAATGCCTCACTATGAGTGTGACAGCCAACTCAGAGTTTTTCTTTCTTTCTTAATTTTCTTGCTTTATAGTCATTCTGGTATATGTTCAGACCAATAAAGTTCTATCTATCTATCTAAAATGTAGTAAATTAATAAGCACTATCCATGAACTGGAACATCCCTTAAAGGTATCACACAAGGAGGCACAGGATATACTGTAATATCCATCCATCCATGCATCAGTGTATGCATTTTTTGAGCCAACTGTACCCAGGTTAGGGTCTCAGGGACCACAGACCATCCCTAAACTGAATTTCCCCATGGAATTCATACAATTAACTAATCTAATCTAAATAAATTGTCACTCCATTGCAGCAGACACTCATGCACACACCCACACTCATTCAAACAAGGCAAATGTAAAGTCACCATTTAAACTAGCACAGACCTTTGGGATGTGGGATTCAAACCTGAATATTCTGACAAAAATACACAGACAAATGGAAAAAGTGCAAAGTCTGGAGTTGTGTGGTGCTATCTATTCAGTTGTATAGTACTATTCACTGAGTAAAGCATCAGAGCTCTTGCACCTTTTTACAAATAGAAAAGTACTAAACCTTACAACATTTAATTACTGTCACAAAAGTAATCATTCCATGGAGTTTATAGGGATGAATTTAAAGGGTACACGGGAAAAGGATGCAGCTAAAAACAAAAGTGACAAATCTATTTTTTTCTTGATCTGGAAGCTGCCAACCTAGAAGAAGAAAAATAAATCCCACTTGAGATCAGCCACCTTTATAAAGATTAAACTGAGCAACTGCCCAGCTCTCTTTAGACCTTGAGGGGATCAACATCCCCTAATACCAATGCAACAATCACTAGTAGCAATGTGTCAGAAGAGTTTAGAGTCCAACATTTCATCTGTCTTGTCTCTTATTTTGCAATGCATGAATACAAACCTAGATAAACAACAAATAAAACAGAAATCAGATCTCATGGTTACATATCAACATTTTAACTTAAGAACCTAGAGATGGTCATTTGACAATGGATGACAGGAAAATGACTGAAGTAAATAAACCTATGGAAGTTTATGGAAGTAGACTCTAACAGGCAATGCCACTTTATGCTTAAAATAAGATGTTTTTATGTCATGTCAGCAATCATTACATCCTAAACATACTCTGAGCAATTTCATTTAAAGGAACAATAACCGTGCAAAAAAGAAGAGAATTAGAAGTGGAGGGGTTCATTAACAATTAATAATGGTTGCATAGATTTTACTTTTGAGCAAATAATTATTATTATTGCATAACGAACACTCTATAATCAATGGTTTTAATCTGAGTATACTACAATAACATAATAATTCTTCATCCTGTGTTTAAATTAGACTAATGGGAACCTTGTCACATGAGTATACAGTATTTTATTCATACATGGGAATTTATGTAATCTTAATGTAAGTAATTTACATTATTAAACAACAGGAGAAATTGAGTAAATGGGGCCAAAGCCAATAAAAGCTATATACACTGTAGTTAAAGCAGATATTTGAAGTGAACTAAAGAACACTAAACTTTAGTAGAAGGTAGGATAGTGACCCTAAAACAGAAAATATCTAAGGATACCTTCAAGTCTTAGTGATGGTTCTTGCAGCAGCATTTTTAGTTAAATGAAAGCTACAAACTGAATAATTTAAACAGTCTTGAAATAAAGACCTAATGAACAAAATAATTTTTTAAATAAATAATGAATTAAATGACTAAATGTATCTTGCACAGTAAAATAATGTAAGAATTATGTTTCTGGACTTCTCTAACGCCTTCAACACCATCCAACCTCTGCTCCTTAGGGACAAGCTGACAGAGACGGGAGTAGATTCATACCTGGTGGCATGGATTGTGGACTATCTTACAGACAAACCTCAGTATGTGTGTCTCGGGAACTGCAGGTCTGACATTGTGGTCAGCAACACAGGAGTGCCGCAGGGAACTGCTGTACTTTCTCCGGTTCTGTTCGCTTATATACATCGGACTTCCGATACAACTCGGAGTCCTGCCACGTGCAAAAGTTCGCTGACGACACTGCTATCGTGGGCTGCATCAGGAGTGGGCAGGAGGAGGAGTACAGGAACCTAATCAAGGACTTTGTTAAATGGTGCGACTCAAACCATTTACACCTGAACACCAGCAAAACCAAGGAGCTGGTGGTGGATTTTAGGAGACCCAGGCCCCTCCTGGACCCCTTGATCATCAGAGGTGACTGTGTGCAGAGGGTACAGACCTATAAATACTTGGGAGTGCAGCTGGATGATAAATTGGACTGGACTGCCAATACTGATGCTCTGTGCAAGAGAAGACAGAGCCCGACTATACTAGCTGGATGTGAAGTTATCGATGAAGCTGGTTGTATGCTTACAACGCTTGACAGATGCCGAATGTCACTTCAACACAAGTCGTGCAAATACTAACATAATTGAAACAAACCATGAAACTCAAGCGGATTATGACAGCAGCAATCCAAGCTGTGAGAAAACAGTAAAAAGGAGGCGTGTCAGACATTTTTTGATGCAGCTAGACGGAAACAACTTTGTGACACTGCTGCCAAATGCAGAAAAATCCACAAGTTAATAGACATGCTGTCGCTAAATACTCGCAGGCAAATCCACAAGTTCATAGAGACGCTGTCACTAAATACTCGCAGGCAAATCCACAAGTTCATAAAGACACTGTCGCT
>JANRMT010062792.1:48170304-48217826 GCA_026402145.1 Polypterus bichir lapradei
TTTTTTTGCTTACTTTCTTTTTTTTTATACTTTCTAATTTTCCTGCTTTTATATTCATTAACTTTCTCTGCATTTGTATCTCGCCAACTTTTTTTGGAGCTTTTTGAAATTCCACAGCTTTCATAATCTCTTACCTGCTCTGCATGTGTATAGCGCCAACATTTTTGAACGTCTTAATGAGTTCTACTTTGTCTTTTAATCCTGATCCCAATTGGACATGCTTTTTTTCAATTCCATTTCTTCCGGGCTGATTATTTTATTTTCTGAATTTGCAACTAGATTATTCTTTTTCTTTTTTGCATTTTTTTTCTCTCCAACGCTTTTAAGTATCTTGTCTTCGCGTTGCTCTTTCTTCCTCGCTTAGTCGTCAACGTTTCATCTATAACGTATTGTCCTTATACACTTTATATGCGCTGAGAGCCCGGGATCTGTGTGTGTACAAAGCCTTTACATGACTGAGTGTTTTGCTGCCTGTGGTCTTATTTGATATTGGTTGTAAGTAGGGTGTGTCTTGCAAGAATCTCATGTTCTATGTCTCTGCGAGACAGTCCTGGGTCAATCTCTTGGCACAAAGTCTCATGTTTAAGGTCCCCGCGAGACGCTCCGTGGCCAATCTCTTTCATCTCGCAGTTCTTTTAAGTGTCTTCTGTGATCTTCACGTTAAGATCATGTCTCGTCTCCCTAATGTTTCTCTCCAGGATTTTTTTTTTATAATAAAGATAAATATATATATATATATATATATATATATATATATATTAGCTATATACAGTATTTCTGTTGTGTTGCCTACAACTGGTTGCCCAGCATATTCAACCTTAGGGATCTCTAATGGCAGGCTGCTTGGTGACTGGGACTTAATTTATTTCCAAATCTTTACTTCAACCTAGTTTTCTTACCATCTTCATGGCTCTGATGTGGAAGAAAGGCTCGTCTCCCAGACTGACCAACACAGTGGACTTGTCTCACAGCAAAGCATAGTTATGAAATTTATATAAGTAAAGAAACTACACTTTCTTTTTCAATTGCTTTCACTTTTTTCACCAATTCTGAGGCAATTTTTCAAGGTTTACAGGTATTTAGTGATGACTGCATCATCTGAACAGTTGACAGTCTGACCATACTTCCAGCTCAGTCATGGAGATATATAATATCTCGAGATTTGTTGCCAATACCACATTACCATGACCCATTTTTATGATTTGGCACATTGCTAAATTTTTGCACAAACATTTGTACACCATGATTTTGTGTCACCATTATCATGACATGATGGTGGTTGCTATAGTATGCATTCCCAGATGTTACAGTTGATAGATTCAGAGTGCCAAGACAAGGATTGACACATTGGATGTGTTACATTTGGAGCTTGTGGATACTTAAAGAAGAGGAACTTTAATGTGGACATTAGTAATGCTACATTATTTAGACTTAACAGTTCTTGACTTTTGCTTTGTATTTTTTGACTTTGATTGCTTGATTAGCAGTTTGACATTCATGAAAGATAGGACTTTTAGTTTTAACTCTGCTTGTTTTACATTTCTTGTCCCGGTCATCCCTTTAAACTTGGTAGCCTTTCCTTTGCAAGACTAACACCCATCGCAGAGCACATCCATTCTACCAAGTGACCATGAGCCTATGGTGACAAGATGTGGTGAATATATTCAATCCATGGAACCAATGGAAGATCATTAGGAGAAGCAAAAAAGGCCAAGAAGTACAAAAAATATAATCAATTGACTGTAGAACCTGACAGTTATGACACTATGTCTATGGCTTTTTCTCTCCATGATGTCAATGCTAACAAGATAGGCTTAGCTCGCCACAGAAAACGGAATTTAATTAAATGAGTTTAAGAATGAGAGAGAGAGACAGAGGTGGATAATCAATCTTTTCCAAAAAGAACACATTTGATATTTACCAGGGACTTTTAACATTCAGTTTCAACTACATTTTCTATTGTATTTAGTCTATATCTCATCTTCAGTAGACATACCAGTGAACTACTAGTGACGAAATGTTGGCCACTGTGATCTAGGAAGAGGTCTTGTTTTGCCTGTGAGTTAAAATTCAAAATGTTTTATGTTCAAATAGTAATAGCGATGACAATTATAGTCATATTTATTATCCAAAGATCAAAATTGTTTTGTGTCATGTCAGTTAGACTGGACCTAACTGACAGGGTGATAGCATATATCACATAGAGAAAATCAACATTATTTTCTAACAATACATTTCAAAATGCTACATTTAATTATGATGTATTTACTGCCATTAAAACAAGTCAAAGCAACTTTATTGCCAAGTGTACATAGTGCAGTGAAATTCTTTACTGCATGTCCTTTTAAAAAGCTATACACAGTATATTGTATATATTTACACACACACCAAAATGTATATATAACACATAGATGTCCTGATTTTTACATTTTATGATTGACTGTTCAGCAACCTTAAAACCTGTTTACAGAAGCTATCCCTGAATCTACTGGTGGGTGTGCTGCCACATAAACATATGGATTGTGTAAGATGGGCAGACAGTTTATAAAGCAGCAAGTCACAGTGCACACTATGTGCAGAGATTTTTCAGATGTACAAACATTTATATTTGCACCATCACCTACATATGTTCTGCTCAAGGGACACTCCTTGGTGCCATTTATCAAAAGATCTTCATGGGACTTGACATGGTATTTCTCCGGCTGAATAAAACAGTATAAAATGAAGACTGGCTGATTCATTAACATTCAGAGCATATGTTCGGTTCGATACTATTACATAACATGGAGAGCTAATTTTTAGGTGTCTACTGAGGAGTAGGTTTTGCTTTATTATTATTTTTTTATGCCTTAATTGCCACTGTTTACTCAAGTTTTGTTGGTAATATACTAATGTGCAGTAAATTAAACATTTTCAATACTGCATGTCAATTTTTATTTTGTGAACAATGAACCAGCTTAATTTATCAGGGCATCACATATTAAATGGGAAAAATGCTTACTATGCTTGCCACAAACATTTTTACCCTACAGATGTCTAATTAAAATGTGTAAATGATCCATTTACATTTATAAATAAATGCATTTTATCTCAGTTCTTCACAGTTAACAAAACTGATGCATAAGTGGGCAACTCTGTGCAAGTGCAGGAGGAAGACTCTTAACCAAAATAATACATGCAAAGTATAACAGATTACTGCATGTGGACTTGCTCAACCTTCTACTTACCAAAGTGTCTTTTTATAACAGCTGGTTATTCCAAGCATTCAATGAGAACATTTTGTTATCCAGGGTGCTATTGTGCAGTTCATGTCAAAAGAGCACTTATAAAATTATTATTTTCATGCTGAATGGAAGCAGCAGTATTTAACAGCTTGCCCCCTCTATATCCAAAGTACTTGACTTCATATCATATTCATACGGGGTTGCACAGGACAAACACTGTCATGATAAGATAATATTATTGTTTAATACATTAAAATACATTTTAATACATCAAAAATAGTGAGTTTCATAATAATTAAGCACATATAACTGCTTTAATACTAGCACATATGTATAAGGTGGACAAGACCTGATTTTAAAGTCACTTATATGATATACTTAAACATCCCATCCATCCATTATCCAACCTGCTATATCCTAACTACAGGGTCACGGGGGTCTGCTGGAGCCAATCCCAGCCAACACAGGGTGCAAGGCAGGAAACAAACCCCGGGCAGGGTGCCAGCCCACCACAGATACTTAAACATTAACAGAGCAAATTTCAAACATGAATACATATTAAAATACATAAGCGTCAACTACAATTTATGCTTATTTAATGCACAAACAAGGAAAAATACCATAAATGAATATTGAACTGTTTCTTAATTTTTATTGACAATTCCTAACTGGAAATACTACTGTACATTGGCACTAATGGAGTGATCTTGCATTAATACTGAATAAACACATTGTCTGAGTCAGGGTCTGGACTGATTCTTCAAGATCTTTAAGTGTCATTGCAGCTCAAGCATCTCGGGTTTAGAGGGTTTTATGCTGGTTGAGAGACGGGCCTTAAAACAATAAGATTAGCAGATAGAATTCCCACTACTGCCATCAATATATGACTCATTCATTGACAAAATCTCACCCTAAAACATAATCAAATAGCCTAAAAAATAGTAATCTGAACTTCATTCATTTTCCCTTAGGCTTTTAGCACAAGGGTAACTTTGACAGTGTGTGTGATGGCTAACAACTTAAAGCAAAAAGAAATGACAGATGAGATTTACTATAACTTTATTTTGTAATCCATTGAATCTGCTACGTTTTCTCAAATGGGCATTTTAAGCAGGAAAATGTATCCTTGAAAAGTTTTAGCCGTTCAAGCATGAAGAAAACTGCCACTATATATTCCTTAATAGTGTATATCAACAAGAACATACTTAATGTTCAGTCACTCGCTGAAGAAAGTTGTTTCTTGGAAGACCATATTAAACGAGAAAATAGGTCATTGTTAACATTAACGTGTTTTTATAAAAATGGGAACTGCAAATGTACAAATTATGTGTCACAATTATTTTTACTTATTATTTAATCAAAAAACTTAGAAATGTTAGCTAAGTAACCAGACAGGGTAAATATAATTTTCTGAAATAAATAAAATTACATGGCTAAACTCAAAAGATTCTTATTGCCAGTTACTCTGTATCATTCAAATGCATACAGATTCTAATAACTACCTAAATGTCTGCAGTGAGCTAAAACAACTAAATAAGTATTTTACAAAAACTAATAAAATTTTGCAACATAAATGCAAAACATCATACAAAAACATAACGATTTTAAGAAAGGGGTATACCAGTAATTAAAGCCTCTGCATAGAAAAAAAAAGACGTTTAAAAAAAGTCCAAGATTAATGGATCTGCTTCTCCCTGAACTGCACATAAACTGCATGTTCAAACTATGTTTGAGAATTTATGCTTGCAATGTATATGTTGACAACGTGTCTTACCAATAAATGTCAGAATGCTTGTGTCTTTAAAGAAAATCTTAAGATAATTAAGAAGTGTTCTCCCAATTTGGATTTTTCACAGTTTATTTAGTTGCAATCCAACATCTTAATGTATGTATGTGATTTTTTCATTGCAATGTTCATCACAAAGAAATAGTATACCAATATTAGATATGAGAGTGAAAACAACGTTAAATTAGTTACAAATAAAAATAACAAAAATATCCGATTTATTTGTCAGGTTCCAAGGCTAATTGGTAGTTTTGGTTTTAACTGTTTTGTGCCTTTTTCTCCTTTATTTTGTTTGCAGATTCCCGTAAAGGGTCATGAACATATTTGTAATGGGTCTCCACATGCTTGTATAGAAAAATTAGCAGAGTTTATCCAAGCATAACTTCTGTCGCGAGTGATACATCACCTTTCATTTATATGGTACGAAAATATAAAAAATATTCTCGACAGCACTCCCTACCCTCTCACAACATTAGAAACAATCAAAATAAGATGACTGACAAACAAAGAAGCATACAGGAAAGGGGTCAAGATGAAGGAATGGCAGACAAGCTTGTGAGGAGAAGGAGCCGTGGCACTAGTTTGAAACGTCAAAACTGATGTGGCACAAAAGGGTACTAAGAAGGGCCAGTGAATAGAGTTGTGTTGTATACTAAAATCAGTTTTAGTGGCCATGAAGAACTGATAGATGCATCAGCATATGTTCCGGCATGCAAAGAATATTTTGCAATAAGTTTAATGTGCTTTTGTGAGGAAGAATTCCTTCTCTTAACAGTGGTTTAAAGTGCTTCAGATTTAAATGTATTGGTAGTGTGAAAAATATGTTTGTTGGACCACTGAGAACTGTAAGAATATAAGAAAACATCTCAAGGCTGAGAGGAGCTGAAGACATTAAGCACAATGTCTGTCAATAGCATTAAACATTTCAATCTGGACAGTTCGCCAAATTATTCATCAAGATTTATCCTGTCACAGTTCAAAATGTGCATACATTTTTAGGAAAATTTTAGCTCCTTTTTTAGTCATTTTATTGAATTGTTAAATGAAAAGAATATGTTCAATTATTTGCAAAAATGTATTGTTAAAATAAATATTATTTAAGACAAGGTAAATAAATTGCATTGCTTAATAATTTCTTGACTACTTTATTTCTTGCCAGGAATCAGGTGAGTAAGTTAAGTGACTATTCAACTTTTATTCCTTTTAAAATTGTCATATCCACCCCGAAAACTGTCAGCTTTACTAAACCTTACACTAAGCATTGACACTGGCAGAGATATATTGTAGGAATCTATTCCCTGATTTGAATGATAATTATTGTTTTACTAACAATGTTTGTTTTCCACTTTTCTCTTTTTGTAATATTTACCGGTATGTGTCTTAAAAAGTTTAAGAATCCGAGCTGTAAAGAATGTGATATTGTAGTGACTATGTTATATGGTAACAGTCTTAGCAGCTATTTTTTGATGCTATAAATGCAGATCTGTAAGTGTGGTCATTTACCAGCTTTTCTAAACTTTTTGGCGAAGCCAGACTACATCATTTTAAATGATTAATTTTCTTTTATTTCTGGATGTATTACTTTTGTTGTTTTGGCCATTATTTATTTTAATTGCTCATTTTTTTTATACAGTTATCATGTCGTAACATTCTAGGGAGTGTTTTTTTTTTTTGGAGTCTATATCATGATTTGCATTATTTTTAAAACTGATGTATCGTCGCTGACCGCTTGACAAGACATGATGTGACATCTTCACACAGCCAATATAAAAACATGCATTTAATGAACGTTTGTCATGAAATGTATTATCCATATCATCTAGTCAAGTATAAATATTAAGTATTCTAAATTTTCAGAGAATTTTTACATGATTTGTTTATCACTGTCTGCCACTATGACTGGAACAGGAGATAGGCACTTTAAGAGACATGAGGCAATCAATGAATAGGCCTGGGAGTCGTTAAGGATTAATGGGTTTTGAGAACCACTTGTAAATCAATGATCAGTCTTTAGATGGATGGAGTTTATGATGCTCTTAGTGTTATGATTCTTTCAGACAATGCACCCCTATGTTGTTGAAAAACAGGATTTAACCATTGTATCAGAGTGAGCCCTTTACATTTGATTATATCCTAGAATGCATATGGTAATTTATGAGCAACTTTCCTGTTTTCACTTAATATGTGGATCAGTTACAAGAAAAATTTTCCTAAGGTTACTCACATTTACAATTACACTTTATTGACAATAACAAAATACTAGTATAGCTATAAAAATATAATAGATAATCCAAAAAGGAATAACAGCAGTTAGAAAAATGGAAAAGATGTAATAAAATGAGCAAGGAAACCCTTGGACTGAGTTTAATCAACAGGCAATATTATAGTTTAAAAGAAGGTATATCACAAAAAATATGTCATTAATTGGCCTTAATTATCAGTTGTTAATAGTGTTGTTAAGATTACATTTCTTTAAATACTGCTTCTTCATTAAGTTAGATTGTAGGTTGGCTTACCGATATGTCAGAAAGTTCAATTTCTAACTGTAGTGAGTTAAACATCTTGTCTGCAGAAGGGGCCTGAGTTGCCTCGAAAGCTTGCATATTGTAATCCTTTTAGTTAGCCAATAAAAGGTGTCATTTTGCTTGGCTTTTCTCTAACTGTAGTGACAAAGGAGAGCTGATTGCCTGCCAACTGGGGGAAGTTAGCATTGCAGCCCTTGGAAAGTGCTTAAAGAGGTGTTGAGAAAAAGTGGTTTCTTTTCTACAAAAAAGGAGACAAATAGCCAAAACTATTTAATTGTTCAAATTAGAAAAGCAAAATCTAAACATGTAGTCTCTTTAGTAAAAGCCTGCTAAAATAAAGGATTAAAGAAAACTGTAAAAAAAAAAGTTCTCAAGCACATCATCTGAAGCAGATGTAATACATAAACTGTGATACAGCACCCAACTGAATTGATAGATATGTGAAATCCGTTTGAAAACAGCTAACCTTATTGTAAAGGTTTGTGCACTAGAGAAACAGCTCCAAAGACTTAGAGATCTTTATGATACTGAAGGCCTGGCAAGAGAAATAGTTTTTGAAATGCTCATCTGACAGCAAAATGATACTGACTACAACATATAAAACTTTGGCTCAAGTAATCAATGCAGGTAATAGAAAACATGGCATTCTATCTGCCAAAAAGATTGACATAACAAACAAGCGCACCCTGCTACAAATGAACGAAAAGATGTGGAAATTGAACGTTAAGGCAGAAAAAGAAAGTCTTAAGTTGTTGGAGAGTCCATCAACATTTCAGCTCTTTCGGCCCCTGAAAATCCTTTCACCAGAAACATTTTCTTTTACTGTCATGTCAGACTGCATCTACAAGAGAAACAAATACATACTTTAGGAGCAAGGATGTTAAGAGAAGTGCGGACATTTGGAGGAAAACCAGATTAAGACACAAATAAATGATCAACCCAACCAAGTGAAATGTTATCTAAAAATAAAATTAGCAACTCTCTTAAAATGTCTATTTCTTAATGCAGAAGAAGAAAACACATGAACTACAATCAACAGTATTGGCCTTGGACTATGATACCATAAGAATTACAGAGATGTAGCTAAATGAAAGTGAAATAGAGCAATAAAGTGTTTGAGGGTATACATCCTGTAAGAAAGGATGAGGAATAGAGGGAAGAGGTATGGCAATATTTCAAAAAATAATATTCAGGCTCATAAGATCTAAGGAGAAGGTGGTAATATGTCAGAATCGCTGTGGATTAAGGTAGTAACAAACAAATTTAATAAAGATTTGGTGATTAGGATTTGCTACATACCAACAAATTCCGATATTTTGAACAAAAGCATTATTTATTCAAATAAAACATATATGTGCAATTTAAAAAGATGTGGTGTTCACGGGGATTTCAACTTTCTGAACAATTATTGGGATACAGAAAACAATCCTGAAATAGTGCTCACAGCAAATGATTGTTTTCTCAATCAGTTTCAAGATCGACATAAAGTAATGCCTGCCTAGATCTCACCTTTTTAAATAAAGAATAGAATAAACAGAATAATAAAAGCATAATTTATTTATACTTATGATCTGCTGTGGCAACCCCTAACTGGAGCAGCCAACAGAAGAAGAAGATGAAGAACAAGCAGCAGTGACCAGATTTGATAGTGTCACGCACGCACGAATAGGAGACCGCGGACGGACCTTAACACGCTTCGGAAGACGTTCGCGGGCAGGGAGTGGCGGGGTACTAACCTTTCTCCTTTGCTTTCTTTCAGGAAAAAAGACGCTCCGCCACCAAAGCCTTACTCCCGCAAAACGTTACTTCCGCCCTTCCTCCGCCATTTTTCTGACGTCATCAGTCCCATCCTCCCTCACGGTTCCTTCCCAGCATTCATCCACTTCCGGCTCCTCCTATATAAAATGGCCGCCGACGCCATGTTCGGCGTTGCGCATATGAACATTTGCTGTTTATATTTTGACCCTGTTTTGTTTGTTATTTCTGCAATATACGGGGCCGGAAACCCCAAACCTTTTTGCTGTTTCCTCTTGTCTTTACAATAGTAATAAGGAAATATATAGAAAAAAATCATACTGTAAAGTAAAAACTATGCAGCTATAAATGATGGATGGTGACACTTCAGAGACAAACTGGTCCATGCTAAATTTAACTACATTTCAAAAACCAATACAATTAAAAGATTAAAGAAATGGGCAAAAATGATAAAGAAATATTTTATTAAAAACATAAGATGGAAAAGATCAATGGTAGAAGAAAATTTTTAACAATTCTGTCCTATAAGAATATCAGACCCTACACTAAGGGATCAAACAGACCACTCGAGGTTGAAGTCGCACATTATGTCTCTTTGTGGATTTAGCATTTTGCTCTCCTACTTCAAACTGGACACCACAAAAACAGCTACTAAAAGTGAAAGGGCCAGAGAGCAGCCTAGAGTGAGCAAAGCCATGTGACTGTGGTTTTCATTAATTCTTCCTAACACAGGAATACACTATACAAAATATTTACAGGACTTGCCCAAAATGCATGAAAAATAACGTATGAAAAAATATCCCAGTCAACACTTTTTTGCGGATGAATTAAACTAAGCTGAAAAAAATTAGGAGTGGTCTCCCTAGACTTTCTTGTATACTCAGATATGGGGATGGACATTTGAGGAGTAAACCACAAGACAATGATTATATTTTTATATTATGTACATTAATGAACCATCAACAATAAATCAAGTCAAATTAATAACATTGAACAATTATTATAAAAGTTGATTTGAATAAATTGGACTCTGCAGCTGCATGATTAAAAAAATTGGCCTTAATTATTGATAATTTTATTTTGGCAAACAATTCAGGTAAATTACCACTTTGAAAAAGGAGAAGTGGGTCAGAAGTTGCAAGAAACTTTAGTAATGTCCAACCGTCCATTTTCCAGCCCGCTGAATCCAAACACAGGGTCACGGGGGTCTGCTGGAGCCAATCCCAGCCAACACAGGAACCAATCCTGGGTAGGGTGCCAACCAACCGCAGGACACACACACACACCAAGCCCAATTTAGAATCGCCAATCCACCCAACCTGCATGTCTTTGGACTGTGGGAGGAAACCAACGCAGACACGGGGAGAACATGCAAACTCCACGCAGGGAGGACCTGGGAAGCGAACCCGGGTCTCCTAACTGTGAGGCAGCAGCGCTACCACTGCGCCACCGTGCCACCCCTTTAGTAATGTGTGGAATGTAATACTTGAACACAAAAATTAATTTACGTAGAGCAAAAATATTCTCAAATATATACTGTATGTATTATCATTTGAAAGGAAAATTGACATTATCTCGAAAACTAGTCATTTTTCGAAAAAAATGCAAAGCAACAAAAATGCTTAGAATGTGGTGCTTTACCATAAAATGATGTGAAATTTTCAAATTTTTAATATTTTTGGGGAAACATTTCAGGTAAAGTACCACTTCTGGTTAGCGAAAATAGCTCAAAAGTTGATAGAAATCTACATTTTGTACCTAATACTTGTATGCAAAATTAGGTTGACCTAAGTGAAAGTGTTCTCAGGTTATTGTGTTTATATACATACAAACACACACACACACACACACACACACACACACACATATACAGGCACACAGACATAATTCCAAAAGTGGTATTTTCTGACTCAGGGAGGCCTAAAATGTAGATGTAAACATACATTTTTGAATGATTACAACACTTTCCCTATACTTTGTATACATGAAAGTAAAAATTATGGAAAATTAGTATCCTTTTCCAAACATGTGATACTACTTTGTTGGAATCACCCAGTTGAGCACATTGGAGGATAATTTGTATCACAAAAATGTGGTTCTTTTGACTCATAAAGACATGTTACAACTTACAAAATTGTTTTATATTTTAAAATCCCCAACTTATTAGATAATCTGCCCCTGAAAATGATTCTGAGCACAGAAATAGATACCATTGTCATGGGATGGAATTTCCTTGGCCATTTCTTTATTTTTTTTAATTAATTTTATTGTAATCATTCCATACAAATCGATCAATTTTTAAAAAAAATAGGATTAAGAAAAAGTCGACCCCCACCCCTGAGAGAGAGAGCATGGCCAAAGGGGTAAAACTTAAGGCTGTAAACATACCTAAATTGATGAGTTTAATAGGCAACTAGAGATGAATGGAGAAGAAAAAGAAATGCTGAGATAATTGCTTCCTCTGTGCTTTAAGAGCTTATTCTAAAATATTACTGATTAGATCCTGCCAGGTTTTTAAAAAATTCTGTACAGATCTTCTAACTGAGTATTTGATTTTTTCCAATTTCAAATAGTATAAAACATCGGTTTCCCACTGATTTAAAAGAGGAGAGTTAGGATTCTTCCAGTTTAGCAAAATAAGTCTGCGTGCCAAAAGTGTAGTCAATGCAATCACAGTTTGTATGTCCTTCTCCACTTTAAACCAATCTGGAAGAACCCCAAACACAGCTGTTAATGGGTTAGGAGGGATTGTGACACCGAGGCTGTCTGAAAGGCACTTAAAAATTTTGGTCAAAAATGATGTTAATTTGGTGCAGGCCCAAAACATGTGACCCAGTGAGGCTGGGACTTGATTGCAGCATTCGCAGGTTGGAAACATTTTGGACAGTTTTAGGCTTGGCCATTTCAAGTTTACTGTGCAATGTGGTTTTCTTCTCTAACAATAATAATTCTAAACAATAAAGTTCACTTGAGATGCATTGATTTGTACTTCAGTTTCAATTTGAAATGTGTCTTTACTGAATTTTTGTCATATTACTCTCTTTTCATGAGTAATTTCAGTTTGACATTTCACCCTTGTTACGGCACTATGCTTTAATTCATGTCATAAATGATGTTGTAATTTCTTCCATGTCACTATTATTATATTTTCTAACATAAGCTCAGTTTTTGCTAACACAGGTTTGCTAATTTAGTTGTACTGTCAGGCAGAGCTCGTAGTTGGTTGGCTTCACACTGTTTGTATCAGTTTAACACCTCTGCAGTGCTTCCTCATTTAGAGATGGCGTTCTGCAGGTTTTGGTACCATGTCCAAATTCTGTTTTCTCTCTGCGGGTTGCTAATCAAAGATATGCAAATGTTTGTAATTCAGAAACAAGATATTAACTTCCAGTCCATTTGCCGATGAAACCTAACTTTATTTATCATTGAAATCAAATAATACATTGGAAATGTAGTTGTTATGTATTAGATTTAACCTTCATGTTTTCCTCCTATATATTTTAAAACCGGCTTTCAACCTCTTAGAAATACAGCAAAATTAATGTCATTTCTTAAGCTGCAGGGTTATGAAAAGCCATTTAATTAATTTGAATTCATACAGAAACATTGTGTTGGTTTATGGTCATGTTGTTCAAAATGTTCATTAATTATGTTATAGTTTATTTAAAACACCGCAGCAAGGGTCATAACTAGAACTCAGAAGTACATCAGAAGTACATCCATGCAACTCTTGAATCATTGCATTGGCCTTCTTCAATAAAAGTCCTGATGTGATTTTTAAAGACCTTTACCCCACATGTAAAATTGTAAATGGTTTAGCCCCTCCTGCATTTTAAGATGTATATACTCCAGGACATAAATTTGTAACTCAAGGAAGGTGGGGGGGGGGGGCTATTTAAAATTTCAAGGGTAGAGAGAATTAACATTGGAGGTGGAGCCTTTAGCTATGGGGCATGGAAATTCTGAAACAATTAACCTGCCAACATTAAAGGTACCCCATTTCTCTTGGCATTTAAATGGTTATCTCTGTTCCTTAGGCAATATATATTTATATTCCTTTCTTATACAGCCTTTTAATTAGCTATAGACATTTTTTAATTGGTCATTACTTTGTCTTGCCCTGCCTTGGAGTGGATGTGTCATCACAAATGATGGACCAATTTTCAAAAGTTTTTATTGAGTGAAAATTGTCATTGTTTACCTGAAGAGAGATTTCTTTTCAAAATGCAGTTGAAACATAGATATTAAAACTAAATGTCAGTTACTGTTTTCCCAAAGAATAATACATTTCAGAATGCAAATTCACAGTTAGTCATCGTCTAACCTTCTTAGTGCTGGGGCCTGTCCCAGCTAGCATAGGGCACAAGGCAGAAACAAACTCTGGACAGAGTTCCAGTCCATTGCAGGGAGAGAATGCACATTTTATAGACCAATTTACTTATTGAGGATGTTACAATTCTCCCCAAAACTCTAGCAAACAGGATTATGTTGTTTATTTTATAATTTCTTAAGATCAAATTGGATTTGTTAAAGGCAAATGATTACTACCAAGTCTTCAATTCATATTCAGTATTCTTCACATTGTTAACCTTTCCTCAGACTTGTACCTACCAACTCCTCTTCTGGCTCATCAAGCTGAAAAGGCCTTTGATTGGACAAACCAGCTATTTTTTGTGGAAATTGTTGAGAGCTATGGGCTTTGGAGACAATTTAATTAATATGAACAAAAAATGTAACACCCCCCTTTTGGCCCAGATTATTACTAATTCTAATATTTTGTGACCTCTGAGATTTCCAATGGTGCAAATCAGGGTTGTATTTTTTCCCCTTTACTTTTCCAGATACCTCTTGAGCTCCTTGTAGCTGTTTCAGTGGCATATGAGTTGAATACGCTAGTTATTGTTATGACTTCCCATACAAAATATACTAATTTGTAAATGATATACTCCTGTTTCTAGGCAATGAGCCCACTGACCTTCCTCACATCTTAAGTGTATTTAATTCCTATGAAACATTTTCAGGTTATAAAATCAATTGAGCAAAATTAGCTCTCCTTCTCCTAAACTGTTCATGTAAGAACTGTATTTTCCTTCCTTCATCCGGATGACCAGTTCAATTAATTATTTGAGCATTTACATTACTCTTTCCCTATCGGACATACTGTAGTTACATCTAACTACCTTTTTGAAAAGGTCATGGACACTCATTCCTTCTGGTGTCATTTAAATCACAGCTGCCATTTATAAAAATTACTGTTTTGTCTTGGTTTAACATAGTAAATGCAATGTTGACTCATCCACCTCCTTGGCTTAATGTTTCATCTCTGCTATCTCACTTTTTATAGACCTGCCATTAACTACAATATTCTGAATAGAATTAGTCTAAAGGAAGAAACCTCTTGGTCTAATCTAGATTTTTATCATTGGGTTTTTACTGTGCGACCAGTTTGGAACTGGCATCCTTCATCTGACAATCTCCTACCCAGAGGGCTGTTCCACGAAGCGAGCTAACCTCAAAATCCAGGCTTATTTCGATAATCCCGTCTTAATTTCTCCAAATTCGGTTCCACGAACGAGGCTAACCTGAAGCTCCTCTTAATTACCATGTCAACATATGCTCTTCGACAAGCCTGCTCCGTGGCAGGTTAGTTGTGAAGCTTAGCTTAGCTTGATGAATATGATTGGACAAGCCATGTGATGTCACAGCACGACATTCTGCGGGGCTGGGATTATTCTGCTGCTGTTCTCTCCCTCTTTCGCACACATCGACCCTCCAATATAAAATTATTACAGATTACATGCAGGCGATTCTAATTACTTAGAAAGTATAAAATGACAAGGAGTGCATTGAAGGCTTTTACATGAATAACCATGGCGTGCCCATTTATTCATAATCCAGTTGATGAGGGAGCGAGGCTCATTCGTAGAGCTTTAAGGCAACAGGTTCCACAATAACTTCGGCCCAGGATAGATCTGTTGCGTTTTGCGGATGATTATTTATACGAGCGCTATAGATTTAGTAGACACAGTATTGCATATTTGTGTCAGTTATTGGAACCTTACATTTCCAAAAACACACGTCGCTCTAAAGCCCTTACGGTTGCACAGTCTTTGTGTATCGCTTTGCGTTATTTTGCCAGTGGTTCATTTCTGTACAGTGTGGGGGATGCTGAACATTTAAGCAAAGCTACAGTGTGCCGTGAAATCAGGAAGGTTTGTGTTGCATTAAAGTCCTTTTTAAATATATTCATTACCTTTCCTGGCCACCGAGGAATTCTTGCCATTAAGGAAACTTTCTTTGGAATTAATGGGGCTTAATCTTTAAACATCTACTCATTTACAGCACATAAATCATTACCTGATAAGTAACTGAATTTAATTTGTCAGGCTTTCCTAACGTCATTGGAGCCATTGACTGTACACACGTGAGGATAAAGGCTCCAGCAGGTCCAACAGAGCCTGATTACATAAACCGCAAATCATATCACAGTATTAATGTACAGGTAAGTACTGATAATATCTCACATTTATGTACAAGAGGTGAAAGTGTAGTCGTCCAACATTAGCAATGTATGTCATTACCATTTCCTAAAATGTTTCAGATGGTATGCACTGCTGAACATCTAATTTCAAATATTGTGGCAAAATGGCCAGGATCAGTACATGATGCCAGAATTTTTCGCGAGTCTTCACTGGCTCAAAGCCTCAGACAAGGCAAGTCAACTAAAATTCACAAATATACTATTGTTTATTATACTACAGTCTAATGTGTCTACTTTCCATTATAGGAATTTTTCCTGGTGTGCTGCTTGGTGACAGAGGATACCCATGTCTACCGTTTCTTCTCACACCATATACAGATCCTGCAGCACAAGCAGAAAGACATTTCAACCATGCCCATTGTAAGACAAGGGCACGCATTGAAATGACATTTGGACAGTTAAAATCCAGGTTTAACTGCCTGCGGCATCTCAGAGTTACACCAGACAGAGCGTGTGACATTGTAGTAGCCTGTGCAGTTTTGCATAATGTGGCAATACTGTATTGTATTTAATCTTCACTTGCTGCCAGGACCTTTTCGTTCCACTCATGTTGCTCCTGAAACCAAGCATTATTAATAATTATATATCACTTTTTATCCAAGATGAACCCATATAATTAACATGCTGTCCTGTTTATCAATGTGTTAAAATAACCTTAAAGTACCTTACAACTGGTAACAAAATGCATATGTAAAAGGAAATTTTAATGACTATACATTTTGAAGGCTTGAAACTGTTCTCATTTAGTTGTTAAATAGTTTGACATCCTTAACACAAAAGTTACTAAAATCATGTTCTTACGCATTTAACTTGTCAGCTATTTTCTGCCATGCAACCTCACAAGCTTTGATAATACAGCTCGTGTTCCCCTTTCTAGTTATTATAGCTTTGTAGTCCTCATAGGCTTGTAATAATAATTCTTGCTCCGCCTGCGAAAAAAACGCAGCTCTTTCCTTAGTTTCCATTCTTACTTATCCAGCATCGATTAACAAGGCTGCCTTTTATATCGCGCGGACGCGCACAAGCCTCGCTTATCAAGCTTGGCTTGAATTAGCGGAGATTAAATACACCTGAATTTTGTTCGTGGAACTCAATGAGCCTGAAGTGAACTGTTAGGCTAACTCAAGCGAGGCTATTACAAATAATCCTCGATTTTATAAGCTCGCTTCGTGGAACAGCCCTCTGGTTTGTTGTTGAATTCAAAATTCCAAACCTTAAATCCACATTTAATCTCCCTTTTTCCTAACTGTCTAAAGTTGAGTCTCCTATTAACCTCCGTTTGCACACCCAAGTCTTCCATATATTGGCTTTACATATTAGTGGCAATTTAATCGCCTTCCAATCTTGGTCATCTTAGGGCATTCAGATATTAGGACTCCACACATTCCAATCTTTGATGTCCGAGTTCTCCATTTCTTTATCCTATTTTTTATATTCATCTAAGATCTGCTCGTAAAGAATCTTATGTCTCTGTGTCTTCACCTCTACTTCATCATCCCTTTTATGCATTTTTCTGTTTTGTCAAACTTTGTCAAAACAGTTTCTGTTGTACCTTGTGTCAGACTTCAGGTAATCCCATACCATCCATTTCAGTGTGACAATATGACCTCCTTCATATTACGTCCATTTCATGGAGAAATGTTATTTAACAAATTCCAGCTTCTTCCAAAAAGTTCAAGTTTGTTCAAGTTTGTACATTGCTTGTAATTTACTCCCGGAAAGCACTTTGCTATAGGTTTGGCTAGCAATCCTAATTGTCATTTCTATTCATTGAAGACCCAAAGTACCTTTCTGCGTAAGTTCTGAGAATGCCTATTAGTATCTTCCTTCTGGCTCTCTATAGCTGCATTTTTATCCTACATCTTATTTGTTAAATTTCCCATTTCCACTAAAATTCGTCTTCTCTTTGCCCTCTCTTTTCTTTACTTCAGAGGAGGCTTCTTATATTGAGAACAATTTCAGCTAAGAAAGCCTTTCTGCTGACTCTATCTCTTTTGCTTTCTGGAAAACTGTTTTCTTCAATCTTTTACTTCTAGAACTTTTGGTGGCAAGAGTCAATGGGTCATCTAGCTCCTACGTTTACAAATTGTCTTAAGTTGAAATTGTCAAGGGGCCAGATGGTGTAGGATCCTGTATGTACTTTACTCTACTGGTACATTTAGGTATTTGCAGTCTGTGTTGTGTTTAGAATACTGTCAAGGAAAGCTCTTATTTTGTGCCATTCAGTGGTTATTACTATTTTTGTCTTTTCACAGTATATTGTATATTCAAATTTTGTAAATGTCTTAATTGTTTCTTTGTTAAATTCTAGTCAATAAAAATTTGATCTCATGAAAAATTAATATTCAAAGTAATGCTTATACCCAGCAGCAACATAGGTTTCTGATGTGTTATTTTTATATATAAGAAAAACCCTTTATTCATTTGAATGAGATTACATACTGTATTTCTCAGCATTATTCAAAATTAAATTTGCATATATTATACCTGCATCAGTCCAACAGAAATTTCAGTTTGTGTTTACATTAAATTCTGATTAATTTTATTTAGGATCTTGAACCACATTGGACCATATTTTGCTGTCAAATTTATTTGCCATTGACATCAAATTATTCTGTAAACAGAGATTTAAAGGATTGTTAAGGAAGGACATGCACCTGCTCATGAAGATAAAATAACACTTCATATAGCTGAACACTGCTCATCATTTTCATATATACTAAATGTATCAAAGGGGTTTCATAAAATGTCACTGTTCAAAATAACTTTCAGTAAGAGCACATTATTTTCTGTTAATAACCTTGTGTATTAGCTTAACTTTGATGAATTCTTAACTGTCTTGCAACATTTGACATACTTAGAGATCAAAATTACAAAACAACTTTAAGATCTATTCAAATTTAATTTTAGCATCCTGATGAAAAGTATACCATCCCATTTTCTAACTCTGCTTAATCCTGAGCAGGGTTGCAGAGAGTTGGAGCAGAACTCAGCAAGCACAGTGCAGAAGGCAAGAACAATCCCTGTACAGGTCACCAGCCCATTGCAGGGTGAACAAAGACATGCACATACCATGGCTATTTTAACGTCTCCAATCCACCTAAGCTTTAAGTTTTTGGACAGTGGAAAAAAACTGGAGCACCTAGAGGGAATCAACGCAGACACAAGGATAACATGCCAGCTACACGCAAGAATAACCCTTGACTAGAATCATGGTCTCCTTACTGTGAGGCAGCAGCACAACTCCTATGCTACTGTGCTGCCCCATAACAATATTAACATGTGTTAAGGTGAAAAAAGAATTGCAACAATATTTAATTATAAGGCTGGGTAAACATCTTTGAAGAATTAAGATTCTTAGTATCAAAATCATGAAATCTTCTGGGTGATTCCAACATTTTGAAAACTACTCTTTGTGTATTTATATTGTTTTTGATCACTGTACCTTTAAATTGATTTTGAAATATGAGAGAGGCATTACTAACACTTCTTCTTCTTCAAATGGCTATTATTGCTTGAAATAACTGCTTTATTATTTACTATTCGGATATGACTGGAAGGCTATATTTTCATCAACCAATGCACCATTGCATCATTGGCAAGCTATGTTAGCATATCCTTAACTAATCATGTGGAAATGCTAATTGGTTATTAGAGAAACATTTGTGTTAAAAACCATTACTCTGTTCAATAAGGCAAGTAAATTGTCTTTCCTTGAATTGCAAGGTGGTGGCATTCCTAAAGTTCAGCTTTGGGGTTAAAAATGGCTAAAACAAAACTTGACAAAACAATTTACTTTATTTCATGTGACAGATTGCCAAGAAACTGAAGGTTTAATAAAAATGAGCCCACTACTGTTTTGAGGTCTTGAGAGAAGACGGCAGTCTGGATATGAAAAGGACAAGGCAAAAGATTAGAGACAGTGTTTCAAAGCAAAACCCATTTCTGAAGCAGACAAAAAGAGAAGATTAAAATGGGCAAAAGTTTGGTTTCACTGAGAAATTCAATGACTGTATGGCTGACACAGTGATAACTTCATTCGAAATGCAAAGCGGTTATGCCTAAACAAATCAGATCTTCAGAAATCAAATGTAAATTAACTTCCAACTCTACTACTGGATTGTGAATGTAATACATACTGTGAGATTATTTGAGAAACTATACTGAATATTTTAGTCATAGAGAAGAAATTCTGCAGTAACATTTCTCTTTTTGCCTTGCTCTTCACAACTGTCACTACCACATGGTAGTTTAGTGGCAGGCTGACTGCTGAACCTTTGGGAAGTTAAAGAAAGTTGGGCAGAGCCTGAGAGCAGTGGGCGTTAAATTGGGAGCCAGTGCAGGGAAAGAGATTCTTGTTCCTCTTCTTTTGAAGGAGTGAGGTGTAAAGGAGAGCAAGACTGATCGGCAAAGACATTAAGGAGTTTAGGAGGCGTTTTCTGTGGCCAGAACAACAGGAATGTTTAACTCATTATCTACAGTTGTTGTTATGTTGGTTTTAAATAAAATGGCCAATTCGGGTTTCCTTAAGTTGGTGTTTGTGTTGTTACTGCCATTCCATTGTTCATTACAGTATCAATTAAAGGGGCATTTTAAGACTGAGATGTTACTATCAGTCACGCTTATACAAGATGATCATATACTGTATGTCCATGATTCTTAAACTACACAAAAAGAGTTTTGGTATTGATACTTTTATATTGGCTATATTTTTATATCATTTGAATAACTGTGAATTAAATGTAACCTTTCATTAACATGTTTATTATACTGCATGCAAGATAGATTTGGCTAAAAGAGACCAGGTCAACTTTTCTAACCTCCTCTTAATATATACCATACCTATCTCATTGGAATAAATATTTTTGTTAATGTCCTGTGCTTAGAGGTAACTGCAATAAAATATTATCACTCCATCATCTGTGTTTGGTTTAACACCCAATGGGACATCTCTGCTTAATAAAAAATCAATTGCAATTTCTCACACTACATTGCAGGCACATCACCTTATCAAGCTGAGCCTAAGAAAAGGATGCCTTATTTTACTTAAAACAAGAGTAAATTAAATTCAGTGTATAAGTACCTATCAAAATGTCTTTTGAATTTGGAATATATCGAATAATTTTGTCCTTAATTAATTAAGCATGCTGAAACTTAGCAACGCCTTTGAATGTCAGTATCTTTTGAGTGATTATTTCACATTAGACCTTCTGTTTTAATTTCTAGATTAATTTGATTTGAGAAAGATATAGTATATTGCTGAGTGACATGTAATCCATTTACTGAAATGTAAAGTATAATGCCAACAAAACATAAAAAAGTGAATATTTTTGAAAAGCGCCTCTATTTTATAATATCCACAGGTTCTAAATATACAGTCCTTTTTACTGCACATGTTTTCCTTGCCTTTGCATTATACCCATGCCTGATTGTGTATGTTGGCTGTTATATCAATAGAAAAACTGATCTAATTCTGACATAATAACATGCATAATTCAGGAAATAACATTATCATAAACATTGATGAATCTATTTGTTGCGTAGAGGTATATTTTGCAGTTTTTAAATGCATTTTTTGATAAGTTACATACAAGTCTGTGCAATGTTTCCTATACTTTACAACCATTAAATATGCTTGGCTGTCGTAGTGTTTGGTCTTGCTATCTAGTAAACCTTCTCAGCTAATTGAGAGGGAAACAAAGTATGTTAAGTAAAGGAATACTGATAAAGAATAAAGTTAAATACTACTGACCAAAACTTTTAAACTTTTATTTGAAACCTGTAAGCATATTAAAGAAAATGATGTAAAAAAGATCCATCATGACCCTTGTGTTAGGATCTGATTGGTATTTACTGTTTGATATTTACATTTTTTCCTGAAATGTTATTTTTTTCTGTCAGTGTGTGATATCATTGCATCACCTCTTATGCTTGTAATTTCCTATGTGTGGTAACATTTTTAAACAGATTAAAACCATGGGTTCTGCCATGCTGTGTTAGACAATACAGGGCATTGCAATGCAATTTGTCATATGATTGTAGTTGACTTGGCTGAGCTGTAATATCTGGCTGTGCACACTTTGAACAAACAGAGGGAAGACTTTTGTGAGAGACTTTGCACTTTAACAGCATATTAATAGGCAGCCTAACAGGAAAACAATTATTGCTTTGGATAGTATTTCATTTTATGTTTCAAAACCAGATTGTTTGTCAGAGTAATATAAGTAATGCTGTAATGGCCCTGACAAGTTGATTCAGTACCACTATGAGTTGGTATTCTTTATTTAAATGAGAAGCTTCATGCCAGCTGCAGGGGAGCCTATGAAAACAGGAAGCCTACAAAGTGGCATATGTGTTTCATGTGCAACAACAGTGAGTGGTCCTTTTAAGGGCAGAGGGCAACTCAAAAAAGTGATGTAGAATCCTTTGGCACTCAGTGCCATCAGTCACCACAGTGATGCATAGCTAGAATACATTGAAAGATTGTTGACAGTTTCCCTGTACTGACCCCTCCTAAACAACTTAGACTTATTCTGCTGTTCCAAAAACAAAGATCTTGGAAAAAGTCACTACCATGTGTAAAAAAATCTGTAACATAAAACCTCTAGTGTCCCCTACCAAACACATTACCTAGCTGCCTGAACATAAGAAAACATAATTTTTTAGAAAGTAGAAGCTTGTTTTCAGTTACTTAAAGCCCTATCCATTTATAAAATACAGTAAATAGGCCCAGCATAACATGCTGAATAAAATAATGAGGAGAGACACAAATAAATTGGAGGACCAACAGGGAAAGACAGATAAATAGGTTAAAGGTCCTAAGGTCCTTTGGACCCTGACTTGGTTGGGTAGATTTTAACAAACAGAACTCAAACAGTGAATATTAATAACTATTTTTATGATAGCCTCAATGCATCTATCAGGTCATCACGGAGATGCTGTCTATCACCTTTTTTGTATCTCTTATATAAAATTACTGCATGAATTCATACAAGGACATACTGTACATATCATGAAACTTGCAGAGGACTCTGGTGTTGTGAGTCTTCAACAAGATAAGGAGGAGAGCCATGGACAAGTTGTTTACTGGTTCATTCAATGGTATAACTGTTACTTTGTACTGCTAAATATTTCTAAGACAAAGAATATGGTTGTAGCTTTTTGGTGCTCCCATCTTTCTACTGTCTCATCTTTACCTTTTAAAGGGAGACTGCGGAGACAGTGGAGCGCAACAAATATCTAGGGACAATCCTTGATAACAGGCTACACTTTTAAACTTAATATAGATCTAATTTATAAGAAGGGGTAGACATGGCTCTTCTTTTGAGGGAAACTTGAAGCAGGTACACAAGATGAAGGCTATACAGCTAAAACCTTGTTCCTTTAACCTTTTTTCCTCTTTAGCATGAAAATAACGTTTATCTTTTTTTTCCTTTGCAGATGAATCCTGACACAGCCCATCACCTACAGTAGGTTATAACCCTTGTGTTTTGTGGGCAGCTCTCCAAGGGATGGAGCTATCTGCCAATCACTGCCAGAAACAGCCTTCCATCTAATTTAAGGGAGGGCCTCCTATAGTTCCTGGCGGTTCATTGCGAATGCACTAGGGAGTAGAGTGTTACTTGAGATTACTGTGCTTTCTGTTTTTCCTTCTTGATTTTCTGGTATTTTGACCCTGTGCTCTGTTTTTCTACCTTGTCTCTGTATTCTATATTCTCATTTCAAAATAACAGTCTCAATCCATTGTATTAATTCCTCTCATAATTTTAAACACTTCAATCCTGTCTCCTCTTAAATCTTCTTTTGCATAAACTGAAAAGGCTCAGCTCTTTTAATCTATCCTCATAATTCATCCCCTGTAGCCCTGGAATCTGCCTTGTTGCTCATCACTGGGCTTTTTCTAGCGCTGATATGTCCTTTTTGTATCCTGGAGACCAAAACTGTACAAAAAAGACATGTTTTAAGTTATGATACCATATTTTCTATGTACTATAAAACAATGAATTGTCTTCTGCCCATGCTAAAGTACTGTAAGCTTTAGTGTGACATTTATAAGATTTCTGCCTCATAAATTAAAATTTGAAAATGTAGATATACTCTATCATATTTTAAAAATACAGTTTAATTATAATGAATTGACAATTAGTATTTATAAAATGGATAAATAATATATGGTCTGAAAGACCATAAAATACATAATAGATAGTTAAATCATTACTTTATTAATTTACCATCCTTGCAGTCCAAAATAAAAAAATGCCCTCCTGCATTTCCCTTAGCAAAAATCTTCTCTACTATTTATTTTAATATTAGAACTGAAAGATGAATAGTTTAGTAAATGCCTTGAAATTACAGACATTGAAAACAACATCCATCCCTGTCATCAAATACCTCAAGGAAAAGTGACTTTTAAAATACCAAGTTCAACAAATGAAGGCAACTGCAATATACTTGAGCCTTAATATATTTTTTAGAGATCACATCAAGCCCAGAGCTAGAAAAGTTTAGTTTGGAGTCTGAGGCAGTGAGATTTTCTAAAAAGCATTGCCAATGCTTTTTATAGGAACACACTAATATGAAGCAAAATAAGTGAAAATGTAGAAAATGTAAAATTCAGTTTAATTCAGCTTTCCAACATTTAAAAAAAATACAGAATTACAAATTTACACCAATCAGCCACAATATTAAAACCACTGGCACGTGAGGGCAATAGCATTGATTGGCTCATTACAATGATGGTACCAGTCATGGAGTGGGATATATTAGGCAGCAAATGAAAATGGGCAAGGATTAAATTATGATGTCTAGATGACTGAGTCAAAGCTTTTCCAAAACAGCAGGTCTTGTAGGTTTGTTTACACTATGCAGTGACTAGCATCTACCAAAAGTGGTCCAAGGAAGGACAACTGGTAAACTGGCAACAGGGTCATGGGTGCCCAAGGCTCAAAGCAGGTAGAGAGTGAAGGCAAGCCCGCCTGGTTTAATCCCACAGATTTGCTGCTGTGGCTCAAATTGCTGAAAAAAACTAATGCTGTCCAATAATAATAATAATTTTTTATATTTATACAGTATAGCTCTTTTTCTCACTACTCACAATGTTCGAAGCAGGGAGGATCCGGGATATAAACCCATGATCGCCTTACCACAAGGCCAAGAAAGAAAGATGTCAGAACACACAGTGCAGTGTAGCTTGCTGACTCCTGTACACTGCCAAAAGTGCCTGCAAAAGGCATTTGAGTATCCGAACTGGACCGTGGAGCAATGAAAGAAGGTGCCCTAGTCAACTGAATCATGTTTCCTTTTAGGACATGTAGATGGCTGGATGTGTGTATGTTCTTTACTTGTAAAAGAGATTGAAGCAGGATGTACTGTGTGAATAAGGCAAACCAGCAGAGGCAGTGTGATGCTCGGGGCAGTGTTCTAATGGAAAAACTTATGTCCTGGCATTTGTGTGGATGTTACATTGGCAGGTACCACCTACCAAAAGATTGTTGCAGACCATGTACAACCCAAAATGGCAATGATATTCCCCGATGATGGTAGCCTTTCTCAGGAATTCTTTGAGAAAGAGTTCAAGGTATTGACTTGGCCTTAAAATTCTCTTGATTTCAATCCGATTGAGCATCTGTGGACTGCGCTTGAAAATCTAGTTGGATCCATGAAGGCCCCATCTCACAACTTACAGGACTTAAAGAATCTGTAGCTAATGACTTTGTGCCAGATACCACAGGGCACCTTCAGAGACCTTGTGGAGTCCCTTGACAGCACAAGGGAGACCTATGCGATATTAAGTATGTGGTTTAATGTTGTGGCTGATTAGTGTATATTTTGAACTGTTTCCATTTCATTGAACACTGAATGCTTTCAGCCAATGAATTATTCAGCAGAAATGTGTCAACAACAAATGCTACTGGATGCCTCACTGTTACTGTGACAACCAAGTCAGAGCTTTCTTTCTTTTTAATATTCTTGCTTTATAGTCATTCAAGGTATTTGTTCAGACCAAAGTGTATGTACACTAACTGGCCAATTTATTAGATACACTTGTTCAAGTGCTTGTTAACACAAATATCTAATCAGCCAATCACATGGCAGTAACTCAATGCATTTAGACATGTAGACATTGTCAAGGTGACCTGCTGAAGTTCAAACCGAGCATCAGACTGGGGAAGAAAATTGATTTAAGTGACTTTGAATATGACATGGTTGTTGGTGCCAGATGGGCTGGTATGAGTATTTCAGCTGCTGATCTACTGGGATTTTCATGCATAGCCATCTCTAGGGTTTATAAAGAATGGTCCAAAAGAGGCAGAATATCCAGTAAGTAGCAATTCTCTGGACAAAATGCCTTGTTGATGCCAGAGGTCAGATGAGAATAGCCAGACTGGTTTGAGCTGATGGAAAGGCAACAGTAACTCAAATACCACTTGTTACAGCTGAGGTATGCAAAACAGTATATCTGCACGCAAAACACATTGACCCTTGAAGCAGATGGGCTACAGCAGCAGGAGACAACACCGGGTGCCACTCCTGTCAGCTAAGAATAGGCAAACAAGGCTACAATTCACATGGGCTCACCAAAATTGGATAACAGAAAACTGGAAAAACATTGCCTGGTCTAATGAGTCTTGATTTCTGCTGTGACATTCAGATGGTAGAGTCAGAAGCATAGATCCATCCTACCTTGTATCAACGGTTCTGGCTGGTGGTGGTGGTATAATGGTGTGGGAGATATTTCACTTTGATCCCCTTAGTAGCAATTAAGCATCATTTAAATGCCACAGCCCACCTGAGTATTGTTGCTGACCATGTCCATCCCTTTATGATGGCAGTGTACTCATCTTCTGACAGCTACTTCCAGCCGGATAACGAACCATGTCACAAAGCTCAAATCATCTCAAACTGATTTCTTGAACAGTGAGTTCACTGTACTCGAATGTCCCCCACAGTCACCAGATCTCATGGGGTGGGATAGGAGATTCACATTGTGGGCGTGCAGCTGAGAAATCTGCAGTATCTGTGTGATGCTATCGTATCAATGTGGACTAAAATCCCTGAGGAATGTTTCCAACACCTTGTTAAATGTATGCCATGAAGAATTAAGGTAGTTCTGAAGGCAAAAGGGGGTCCAACCCGGTACTAGCAAGGTGAACCTAATAAAGTGCCCAGGTACTTTATATAGTTATTTATTTGTTAACTTACTTATCTATGTATGTATTTTTTTATTTAAAGACATTTTGTAAAAAGCCCAATTTCCCCCAAGGGACAAATAAAGTTCTTTCTATCTACCTTTTTCACAGTGAAGGAAAAACACATGAAATACCATATCTGATTTTCTTTTGCTCAATTTACTAAACAAAATATGTATATTTTACCAGACTTTTTCATTGCAAAATTGGTATGTAAGTATACTGTAGCTTTCGGTCGTTAAAAGCACACAGAAAAACATGGCACAAAGAAACTGAAATTTTTCATTTTATGTGTGTCCTATAGCATAAACTGCATACTGATGTGCAGTATGTTTGCCATGTAATTAAATTTCAATTCCTTAGTCAGATTACCTTATATTTTGTAACATTTTAAATTGAAGAAAAGAAAAAAATATGACTTTAAATCTGTGCAGGTTTGTAGACATCTATATTAATGGTGTAATGTTAAAATGATAATAATTTATGATCATGCTCACATATAAAAGCCTTATATGCACCACATATCATTGATATAGATACCCTTTAGTTTAATATTTTTCTATTTTTTATGGCTCAGGGCTTCAGTACCTGTCAGTCAACAAAAACTGATTTGAAAACCTAAAATCTCTTTAAGCTGCTGGTTATAGTTACTTCAAGTGAAAAACAATTTAAAGATTTAAAAAGCTATCAGTATTGAATTTCTTTGGGCAAAAACATTCTTTGTACCACCTAAGAATACTAATACCTTTTTAAAAAGTTTTTTGAAGGAATTCACTGATATGAGAGGGGCTGCATATACACTTCCTTATTTGTGCTGAACTGACCCAGACCAGAGCTTTCCATACTGGGCGTTGCAGCTTGGCTTGAGGGATGCCAAAATGGTGGCATCTAATTTGTTTCAAATTTTAAATTTTGACTTTGATTATTGAACAAAGCTTTATACGGGCTGTCTGTCAAATTTGCTAAAAATTAGGATTTGATATGAAATCACATGAAAAACAAATATATTTTCAAATATATTTGAACATAGCTTAAGTATTCTGATTGATGCACAAACATTTGTTGCAGAAAGTACAAATGTTGAGTCATCACTATAAATGAAATCCAATGATGGCCTTTATTTTCTTCTTCTTAGTTCTTTGAAAACTAGCCAGCCTGTTATTTTAACTGCTTGGATAAAGCACTGTTGCCTTTTAAAAAGCTCTCCCAAAACTGTCCAAGCTCCAAAATGGACTTCACCATTTAAGAAGACTTAAAGAACAATAGACAAGACTTTTAATGATTCTTTATTTTGGGACCTTTGGATGTAGTTTAATGACAGAGGTGGACTGCTAGAATGCTAGAGTGCTAATTGGTGTGATTGAAATGTTTAAATGCTACTATATGTAAATGGACTTAATAAAATGATAAAATAAGCTGTTCTCTTAAGACTAAGTACACTTGTTATGGAGAGCCTTACTGCTCACATCATGAACCTCTACCACATGGAGAAAATAAAGAACATCCTTTGGTTTCATTTGTAGGGATGACTCAAGACTTTATTTACAAAGCATTTTTTGCAAAAACATTAGTACTGCATGTGCTCCTTTTATGGTTCTTATTATTAACATCCTTGCTTATTTGCTCAGAGTATGTCTGAAAACCAAGCTTATGACTCCTAGTTGCTTACAATAAGGAGGTGAGAACTGCACCCTTCAAAGAAACGTGACACTTGAAAACAGAGCCCTTCACAGGATTTTCTGTGCAGACAAAGGGATGTGATCAAAGGTAAACCTCTGATTACTCAAATATTAAATATAATAATAAAATAAATAAAATCACTATCAGTGAACAAAAAAATTAGGTTCTCCTGAGTTTCTTAAATTAATATTTCACAGCCTAGTTAAGTCCTTCTGCCAGGTGGTGGTAGTCAATGAATAACAAATGGAACTAAGATAGATGACCTTAACACTTTACTTTTCATTATGTGTTTAATTTAAGTATTGTGTATCAAACCAGAATTCACCTAAGATGCAGACTGCATGTTAACTGCATGTTGAGGTAGCTAAAATGAGTTTTATGGACGTTGAAAAGGGTCTTTAAAATTGTGTCTTTAACGCTGTTATAATAACAAAAAGGAAAATAGAAAAGTGGTACTGCATAAAACACTAATACAAGAAAGTTTAAACATGTTTGATGAAGAAATGTGACATCATGAAAGTTTGTAAAACTCACAGTTCATATACGAATCACTAACTGTACACTTTTTTCAATTAGAAGTGTGTTTGTAAAAGTAAATGTGGCTTATATAAGTCCATCTAAGTGGGTAAATAATAAAGTATAGATAAGACATTCGGAAGATCTTGAAAGGTCACCATGGAAAAAGTGTGGCTAAGCAATGACCTAAAAAAAATGCACCCTAAAAGGACTTAGTGCTAGTAAGAAAGTAAGCAATGAAAAGGACAAATAAAAGTCAAATTTTCTCATAGTTTATCATTTTAATTGCTTATCATTGTCTCTAATTAAGTTTCGATTTTAAAAAACATTGAATAACAGACTTTGACAGATAAAAACTTTTAAAGAAGGCAGAAGGATAAAAAAACACTGAGACATTGTACTTAATATAGGCCTCTTAATAATGTACAAACTGGTCAAGTTTAAGCACTTTTGAACTCGGAAAAGGATGAAGAGGATAAGGAAAATTTAACAGTTGATTGATTCAGTATGTGGACTTTCTAATAGAACAAAATAATGATGCAAAGCTAAAACCACTTAGAAATAAATTAGGAACCACTGATAAACAGCTCCACTGGCTTCCTATCTACACTACATTCTGTGCATTTTCAATCAGTTGACTGGGAGCAGACATCAACATGCCCTCATTGCCAACAATAAAGAGACATTTTATTACCTTTTTATTACGTCTTGCAAGGAAATAGTTTTCTACAAAAGTGAGCAGGCTGAATTTGGATTTGACTCCATCCAACACAAAAAAGGCAGCAATTCTTAACAAATCCCAATTGAATAGTTGTGATGCTTCTATAAATCTGATGGTTATCTAGATTGGAAACATACATCCCAATTAAGGCAATAATTAAATCAAAGCAATCAATAATTAATCATGACTAGACATATAATGGTGGCACAGTGGGTAGCGCTGCTGCCTCACAGTTAGGAGACTTGGGTCACAATAGCGGTGGTTTTGATTGTTAACACAAACACAAAGGGCAGCACATTGAACACATTTTATAAGTGGTCAGAAACTTGTAAATAACTCATGAAAGAATAAAGTTACGTTAAAACCAAGCACACCATTGTTTTTCTTGTGAAATTCCCAATAAGTCTGATGTGTCACATGACCCTCTTCCTATTGAAAAAACAAAAGTTGGATCCAAAATGGCCGACTTCAAAATGGCCACCATGGTCACCACCCATCTAGAAAAGTTTCCCCCCTCACATATACTCATGTGCCACAAACAGGAAGTTAATATCACCAACCATTCCCATTTTATTAAGGTGTATCCATATAAATGGCCCACCATGTAGTTTTATTTTGATAGTGATTCCAAAACTTCAGGCTTTACTAGTTTGCAGGAAAAATTGTAATCTTTATAAGGTTTTAGTCAAAACAGGCCCTTGTTTTTATACCATCAATATGTCTCACTATGAAAGTAACAAAACTTTCAACCTCATTGCTTGATCTTACGTGTATGAGCCCCAAACACTGATAAGAAGCTGCAACAGATAAAAGAAGACAGGAAAAGCCAAAGACAGAGTTGGAAAGACAAAGAGGATAATTTACACCCTGTAGCTACAATGAGGCTCCAGATAACTGACAATTTGAGGGCTATATGTAGAAAATGTAGAATTATGCCTATCAAGAATAAATGTGGGACATATTGCTAACCATTTCTGGAACATCTGCTATGCAACTAAATGGTGTCTAAGTTGGTTCTGATATATTCACTTTGTCAAAGCTGAAAGGGACAATCATCATCATCAATAATAGTGTTCTGGTATTCTGGTGTTTATCATTTTCCAAAATCAAACTGCAGGAAGTATCAAATCCAGAAGAGCCAAATATTTGTATTTTGTCAGAGTAATTTCGATGGAGTTTTAACCATCTCTATATATAATCTTCATTTGGATCTTGATCTTTGTTTGTCCACGAATGAATTAGAAGAAGAAGCACTAGATGGCAGTAGAGACACAGCTAAAACATAGGCATTGCATTAAGAATCTCCACCAGGCTTATACTACTGAAGACTGTAGTACGCCAGTCACACCTCAAAACACAGACATTCAAACTAAACAAATTGTTGTGCTTTAAATTAACTAAAGAGATCTTCATTTAGATCTTGATCTTTGTTTGTCTGCAAATTCCACGCATGCGTAGACCACCTTCCAGTTTAGTACGTTGTTGTTACTCACGGATGTCAACAATGTGCCGGAATAACGAAAGGGGTGGTGGACAGTGTTACGCTGGTTAGCTCCTGAGGCCTGGTTAGAGAATGAGATTGCCGAAGATAAAAGGTACGTGCCTACGTAACATATGAATGAAAGAAAGACAGTGGGTAAAATGAAAGACATAATGGCACATTCCGGAAATTATTATTGTTACGTTGTAGCCGGCGAGTGCTGCGCGTCTCATAGTTGTACCATGCCTTGCTCACATGACAGTGAAGTGATCCCTATTTGTGCTTTAAAGAGCCTGGATACCTATGTGTCCCCCTTTTATAACCATTGCTCCATGTATATTGCCTTATTCTTTGGATTGCCACAAAGCAACCTGCGAGATTGGAAAAAGGTTGAGAAGAAATCGTGAAAACGAGACGGACTGTGAATGGACAGAAGCAGAAATACTCCTACACCACCACATGATTACTATTCGGACAGTGATTCCGAGTAGGCCGTTCCTATCGAATCAATGTCCAAGGGTTTTCTTTTATAATTTTGTTTCCCTTATAAAAAATCATAATACTGTGCGACGAAGGGCCCAGTTCACGACTGGCAGCCGTGTTTAAACAGGAAGCCCTTCACAGACAACTTTAACACGCGCAACGTAGTTGGGTGCACATGGCTAGTAGTGATATATTGCTCTTTACTGATGCCCCACAACTCCCATATAAGCGCTACATTAAGTAAAACTGTTTGTTTCAAGATTATTTCTAGTGTAATGGCAGCAGAGCCACCACTTGTCCACATAGCATTTTTTAAACATGCTGCAGTTTACTTGAAAATTCCACCCATGCAGTTTTATCTTTCCCACTGAAAAGGCAGTGCCAAGAATCTATGATAAAACTTAACTATTTCCAAGTTTGTTTTGTTGTCATAAACATAGCTTAAAATTTCAAAATGCATGTTTTTCTGAATTCAGAAACCTTACCGCTCTTAAAAGGAGGGTTCAGGACTTTTTTGTGGGTTTTGTTTTATGTTTCATTGTGGAGCTCACACTATTGTTAGCCACTGGGCGGGACATGTTTACAGCTATACCTCATTTTACTACGTAGATAAACTCTGAGAAACTAATTTGTTATGAGAAACTTGGTTGTTAGAGGTATAATTAAAATGGACAGAATAGGGATGTGTCCTTGCACTACAAAAGTAATACACGTATACAATGAACAAAAGATTTATTCTAAATGAAGCAAACAACATTCATTTTTGAAAAACAATCTAGTCTTGATTGTTTGGATTTTTGTTTTTTGTCATTTAATAACTGCGTATATGGATTAACAAACATAATATTTTTGTTGAATTATTACCTGAGACAGAGGCATATGTCATTCTGACATATTGACAATTCAAAGACTTACTATGTTCTTGAGTTTGTCTATTACGGTACTGTATAGTCATGTACATTCCGTTTCACAAGTTTGTTTTAAAATGGCAGGTACAGTTGTAAAAGATGGTGCTGCTCAGTGAATGAAGGCACTGCAGGTTAAAAACTCAGAGCGGCTAATAGGGGTCGATTAATAGGCATGTGTAATCAAGTGATCTTGCAAGTGATGATACATAATCTTTAACTGCATTTTGAGTAAAATTGTTTTTCTCATTTGTGATTCTGGCATTCTAAACAGATACAAAAAGTTAATAATTCATGTGATGGACAACAAGCATTGGGTGGCACCCCAACCAGAATAATGTAAGATTCCTTATCTGGCTAGGATGCTGCAGTACTGAATGGCTAAGAGAAATGAGAGGCTTAGCTGGGAGGATGTTAGGAATATGCTGACAGCAGGGATAAACTGAAGATCTTTACCCAGCCAGAAGGCTAATATACTTAAGATACGCGTGAGACTTTCTGCCCAGACTGTTTGGTGTTGTCCCATGGGGCAGCCCTGTTGGAGTTCTTTGAAGGCCACCAGGTCATGCTACAAGGATTCATGATCTCTTCATTGTGAAACTTCTGCTCAATCCAGTAGTACTTCCTTACAGACATTGTCCTGGCACTGCGCTCAGGACATTTATAAAATGAGCCACTTTGTCTCACCCAGACAAGTTGGACATTTAACAAGAACAAAGCTTGTCTGGGAGGAGTGGAGGAAATGGTAGAGAAATAAGGGAGAAGAGAAAATTTAATTGTGTGTATATAAAGCCTATTTGAATGTAGTTATTGTAATAAACCTTTCATTTGAACCCAGAACTTGTGCCAGAGAGTTTGTGTCTGGGGTTTGGGGCTCTGTAGCACTCCCTACAGGTCACATTAATTATTACATAAACTAATGTTGAAACTAACCTTGTCAGCTTTCTATTCTCTGTGAATTATTGTCAAAAAACACTAAAAAAAACACAGCAAAATACTGCCAAAAACACTATGTGAATGCACACAAGCTGTCGGGATGCAGTTCACTGTACGTAATATACACAAAACATGTCATATGTAGAGTATGTGGCAATATTGTACATCATCTAAGTTAGCAATACTCAGAAATTACCTTAATTGCACTGAAACATTGTAGCAAGAGGTTTCGTTAAGCAAGAAATTATTGTACTTTAATTGATCAACACAGCTTCACTTACCAGTGCATATTTCTGGAGCAAATTAATACGTATCACAATTGTGAAAAAACAACTTTCACTTCAAACATACTGAACTTATTGTTTACATTTTCTTCCACATTGCTCAGAAATACCAAGCAGCTAGATTTCAGTGGAAGTAAAATTTCTCTTATTTGTACAATGTGGCATACAATGTTTTTTACAAGTGTATAGCTTTTATTTACTGTGTCAGCACTATTTATTCATGATGTATACTAAAAATAAGAAAATAAGGATAACCATTGCTTCAGTAGCAACAAACTAACATAAATGACCAAAACATTTTTTGCACTTTTATTTTCTTTTTACTCTATTGTTAAATTCCATATTAATATCTATTCGTGGAAAGGATAGAATTGTAATTATACAAGATTTGTGTTCCTCTTTCACCACCACAGGTCAGTCCTCAACTAGAACCACAGTTTGCGGTTTAATACTGTAGGCCTTATTACAGAATGAAAAGTGAATGATATAAAATAAAAGAGTTCCTTGTAATACTGTTATAGGCAGTGGGGATCTCTCTGCACCATATATACAACATTATATTACAATATATATATTAACATATTTTATTATACACTTTTGCCTAATATTTTTCTACATTTTAGTTCTTTATATTATTGCAAAAAATGATAAAAAAAAAAACTATTTGCAAGTTGTGTAAAGGTACTAATCACAGTCTGAGAGTGTTGAAATCTGTTCAAATGTCAGTCAGTCAGTCATTTTCTAACCTGCTCAATCCTGAACAGGGTCACGGGGGTCTGCTGGAGACTATCCCAGCAAGCATAGGGAGCAAGGCAGGAACACACCCTAGACAGGGTGCCAGTCCATTACAGGGTGAACACACACACACACACCAACCACACACTAGGGCCAATTTAGAATCGCCAATTTACCTAACCTGCATGTCTTTGGACTGTGGGAGAAAACCGGAGCACCCAGAAAAAAAACCCATGCAGACACACGGAGAACATGCAAGCTCCACACAAGGAGAACCCAGGACGATTACCCTAATCTCCTTACTGCGCGGGAGCAGCACTACCACAGCTCCACCATTCTGCCCTCTGTTCAAACGTGTTACACAAAAAAATAATAATGTAAATAAATATATACTTATTTATCCTCATTATTAGATGATTAATTCATAGTCAACCAGTCGACAAAATATACAATCTAATAACAGAAATGCATGGTGCACAGCACCCTACATCGGGAGTCAACTGCAATGAAGATTGTTTTCTTCTCAAATACAAAAAGATTTTCAGTAACCTGGGAACACAATGTTACTGAGTAAATCGATGTCTGTGTATCCAAACCACGATAAACATTTTAGCAAATTATTCTGTTCAATATATACCCATTTAAGAATCCTAGCTAAAAAATAAACCAAACCATTAATTTCCTGAACATTTCCTACTTAATTACAGTGTAAATTAAAACAAGAAAACTGCTACATTTTTGAAAACATTATAAATGAGAAAGGATAATATATACAATAAAAGTGTACATTTCCATTAATCTATATGGAGAATTGTATCAATGTTGTATTTATTTTTTATTGGCTACTTTCACATATGCAGTAAAATATTGGTGGCTGGGCAAAATATTTCGAAGAGTTAAAGTAAAATGAAAAAGAAATATTAGTAATCTTCCCTAAACTGTACAAATCAAATAGGCTGCAGCAAAGCTGATTTCAACAACAATACAAAGAGATTGCAGAAAGTGAAAAGTAAGATTAAATAAGAACCTTGTCCTTATCGGGAAAAGTGCTGCCATCTTCATAGGGGATTATGTTGGGGCAATATAAATCCATAAAGGAAGATTACTTATGTTGAAAGAGGATTGGAAACTATCCTAAACCTACAGTGCATGCAATCAAATCCTTAGTACAAAACCTCACTCAAGGGAAAAAGTATATGAAAAAAAGAGACATAAAATTATTGTGTGCTACAAGATAATTTTAAAAAGGCAACAAACCATTTAGTGTCTAACATTTTCTGTCTGATGTTATGCATTGTTATGCATGGGTTCACTATACTATCTATATAATGTATTATATATCTGTATGTGTGTGTGTTTATAATTCATTTGCCTTAATGTAATTTTGATATGTGTAATAGTGTTAAAGGTACAAAGATTTAAAATATCTAATTGCAAAAATAACCATGAAATGCATAGTAAACGGTATTCTGTGATGACATTTTCATTATAGGGTCACAGAAAGTCTTATTCTATTTCATCTGAACAAGGGATAAAACAACGGCCTTTCCATTCTTCATCCCCATAAACACTGCAGTGTGTCACAGGGTCTAATCACACCCACTCAACCAAGAATTTTTTGTTAGTTTAGAATCATCAAATAACCTAACTTTCATATCTTTAAACAGGAAGAGAACACTAATACATATACAGTATTAAGAAATAATCTACATCAACATGGAAAAAGGTATAAATCTCATGAAGATAGAGGCCACATCTGGAATCCTACCTAAGTCACTGTCACTGTAAGAGAGCAGTACTTTTATTGCATTATTGTATCCAACCTTATTTTTGAATTTAATAATCATGTATGCATTGAATTGATATAATTTAAACTATATTTTAAAATTAGTGATTCTTGAAAGTTAAACATTAAAAGGAATAAATTATACTGACATGTTGTCTTTCAAAATCTTCCAAGTATCATAGATACCTAATGAAAGCTTCAAGCCTTCAGGGTTTTATTAGTTGTTCAGTATGTGGATTGACACAGACATCAAAACACTATCAGCCCCAATGCTGACTTTAGTGCTAAAGGGCACTAAGCAATTCTACAAGGTGTATTGATGTAGAGGGGAATTGAATGATTCTCTACAGCTGATGCCAGAAATGTGCATGCTGTCGAATGCTGACACACAATGTCGAAAAACCATTTTAATCAATCTGGTGGGGTCTAGATGGCTGTTGTCATCTTTGAAAGCCTACACCATTACACTTGATTTCATGAAAGGTTTCCTGTCTTCGGGGAAATAAATTCTACCAAAGCCAGTATGTCAGAGAAAAATAGAGTTGCACAGTTAATTATTTTGTGATTGGTTTGGATAAATAAAGCCACAAGGTTGTGCAAATAAAAAAAAAATCTTTTAATAAAATGGAAACATCAACTAAAACAGTGATGCTATGGTGGTTACTAATGGGATTGCAGTAAATGGAAGATAGGTATGGCAGTTAATCCATATGACCGAAGACCAAAGTAAAGATTGGAGTACAAAAATCAGATTACAAAATATGCATAACAAAAAGCAACTACAACAATGCTATGTAATTCCCATATGTTTTAAAAAGACTTCAATTATTTCTGTTCCAAACAATAAATGGATTGTCCTTAGTGACAGTCCTTATAGCCAACCCATGGTACTCTTTCACATTTTAATGAAATGCTTTGAGACTAATACTGAGACACCCTGAACATTAAACTTCAGACCACCTTCAGAGAGTATGCACATCATCTCTGCTGGTCCACAGAGGATGCCATAAGTTTTGTACTTTATTAGGTTGATCACCAGGCTCCTATATTTGTATTCCTTGGTAAATGATTCTGAACCTGTTAATTGGCAGATGCCAGGATTTAGATTAGTTACAATGCAAATACCCCACAAGGGTATTGTACCGAATCACTTGCTGTACTCCTTGTTTATTTAGGGCTGTGTGGCCAGACACATCTTTAGCTCTATTATTATTTCTCATAAGCTTCATCAACTAATATAATAAAATTACTTACTGAGAAGAGATATGTCTTCTGACATACAGTGAAATTGACAGAAAAAACAATTTCTCCCTTAATATCAGAAAAAACAGGAACACTGAACCATCTGCATTGGCAATGATGTTATAAGTGTCCAAATGTTTAAAATGTTGGAGTTCCTATCACTGGTGTAGCACAACATATATAAGATATTATTCGGAATGCACATCAATGCTTTCATTTTCAAAGACATCTGAAGGAAGCTTAAATATTTCCATCTTTGCTCACCAATTTCTATAGGTGTACAGTCAGTACTCACTGAATGCACTCACTCACTGAACATCCTTGTATGGCATCTGCTCAGCTCAGGACTATAAAAGTGGCAAAGCCAGCTACTAATACAGTATTACTGGTAAATGTGTACCTGCTGTTCAGGAAATATATATTACAAACAGTTTTAGAAGAGCAAACAGCATTATTAAAAACCTCAGCAATCCTGAACAGTAACTTTTCTCCCCCTTGTCTGGTAAGTTAATTAACCTAGCACCCACATCACTAGATTCATGCTAGATATTCTTATCCTTGGGACTTAATGTTACTCAACAGCCACCTGTACTGGCAATGCATCTGCATATCTTGTGTGCTTGTTATACAAATTGTCTGAAGTTTCATGTAACTATAATAATGTTTTATTTACTGTCTCTTGTGTGTTTTACTACTGTCACTAATCTGTGGAAGACATGTGCATAAGAATCACATTTTACTGTTCACACATTACAATGACCGCGGTGGGCTGGCACTCTTCCCAGGATTTGTTCCTGCCTTGTGCCCTGTGTTGGCTGGGATTGGCTCCAGCAGACCCCCGTAACCCTGTGTTAGGATATAGCGGGTTGGAAGATGACTGACTGACTGACTGACATCACAATGAACATGACCTTGACTCTTAAATTAGGAATCATAATCATTCTGTGTAACGCTTTTACTCATTTCCAGTTTTCCATATACTACCTATCCTGAAACATTTGGAAGTGAATCTCACATAAAATTCTGTACTTTTTTTGCAGGTCCTGTCAGCTTTCAACATATTTTACATACATTATGTTTGTATTATAATCTTTGACTTAACATGTCATTCAATATTATGTATTTCTTCTACATTACATTATTTATCACATGTAATACCATACATAATATCTCGTCTTAGAAAAAATATGTATTCTTAAAAATATGTATTGGAAAGATGTGCAGCAGGTTAGGGTCATAAAAGATAATGATTGAAACATACTCACAAGCGAGGAGAGTGTGTTGAGAAGATGGAAAGATTACTTTGAGAGGCTGATGAATTAAGAGAATGAGAGAGAGAAGAGGTTGGATAATGTGGAGATAGTGAATCAGGAAGTGCAACAGATTAGCAAGGAGGAAGTAAGGACAGCTATGAAGAGGATGAAGAATGGAAAAGCCATTGGTCCAGATGACATACCTGTGGAAGCATGGAGGTGTTTAGGAGAGATCAGAGGAGTTTTTAACCAGATTGTTTAATGCAGTCTTGGAAAGTGAAAGGATGCCTGAGGAGTGGAGAAGAAGTGTACTGGTACCGATTTTTAAGAATGAGGGGGATGTGCCAAGCTGTAGTAACTACGGTGGGATAAAACTGATGAGCCACAGAATGAAGTTATGGGAAAGAGTAGCAGAAGCAAGGTTAAGAAGTGAGGTGATGATTAGTGAGCAGCAGTATGGTTTCATGCCAAGAAAGAGCACCACATGTTTGCTCTGAGGGTATTGATGGAATAGTATAGAAAAGGCCAGAAGGACCTGCATTGTGTCTTTGTGAATCTAGAGAAAGCATATGACAGGGTGCCTCGAGAGGAGGAGTTGTACTGTATAAAGAAGTCGGGAGTGGCAGAGAATTATGTAAGAGTTGTACGGGATATGTATGAGGGAAGTGTGACAGTGATTAGGTTTGCGTTAGGAGTGACAGATGCATTCAACATGGAGGTTGGATTACATCAGGGATCGGTTCTGAGCCCTTTCTTATTTGCAATGGTGAAGTACAGGTTGACAGATGAGATTAGACGGGAGTCCCCTTGGACTATGATGTTGGCTGATGACATTGTGATCTGTAGCAAGAGTAGGGGGCAGGTTGAGGAGACCCTGGAGAGGTGGAGATATGCTTTAGAGAGGAGAGGAATGAAGGTCAGTAGGAACAAGACAGAATACATGTGTGAATGAGAGGGAGGTCAGTGGAATGGTGAGGATGCAGGGAGTAGAGCTGGTGAAGGTGGATACATTTAAATACTTGGGATCAACAGTACAGAGTAACAGGGGTTGTGGAAGAGAAGTGAAAAAGAGAGTGCAGACATGGTGGAATGGATGGAGATGAGTGTCAGGAGTAATTTGTGACAGACTGTTATCAGCAAAAGTGAAAGGTCTATAGGACGGTAGTAAGACCAGCTATGTTACAGTATATGGGTTGGAGGCGGTGGCACTGACCAGAAAGCAGGAGACAGAGCTAGAGGTGGCAGAGTTAAAGATGTTAAGATTTGTTTTGGGTATGACAAGGACGGACAGGATTAGAAATGAATACATTAGAGGGTCGGCTCAGGTTGGACAGTTTGAAGACAAAGTCAGAGAGGCGAGATTGCGTTGGTTTGGACATGTGCAGAGGAAAGATGCTAGGTATATTGGGAAAAGGATGTTAAGGATAGAGCTGCCAGGAAAGAGGAAAAGAGGAAGGCCTAAGAGGAGGTTTATGGATGTGATGAGAGAGGACATGCAGGAGATGGGTGTTATAGAACAAGATGCAGAGGACAGAAAGATATGGAAGAAGACGATCCGCTGTGGCAATCCCTAACGGAAGCAGCCGAAAGAAGAAGAAGAAAAATATGTATTGTCATCATTAATCACAAAGCATGAATCTTAGGGCTAGAAATAGTCATCATATTGATAAAACATCCTCAAATATAAATATTTTAACAATGTTGGGTACTGTAATTTACTCCCAGTTAATTAATTTAATCTGCTCTGTGAGTAGCATGCAAGGTAAATATCTATAAATAAAAAATTCTGTTATCTTATTTAAGACAATGCACAGCTGTGACAGTGATCATAATAAGCCCCTCAAGTTGGAGACTATGTCATTAGCTTATCTGACAATACTTCAGATTTATCCAATATGTAAAACTAGCAGGGCTAGAAAAAGCGCAAGTGTGATTACTAAATAAATTACCCAGGGGGACAAATTTTGGCTCCACATCTACATTTCACGGACCGTGAGGAGCAAAATAACGTACCTGTGCCAAGTCCCAAAAATACCTTCTTTGGCAATTCCCCTATAAAAGGCAGGTGGGGGAATTTGGGTACAAAACATACCCTACAGTCATCTTCTTTACAAATGGAGAATATGTACAGAATTTAATGGGGACTGGTGTGGTACTGCAAATCAGACAAACAAGCACACAAAAACACATTCAACTTTATATATTAGATATAGCCATAGTGCTAGTGCAGGTTGGTGACTGTAATTCTGCATCTTCAAGAATGACTCAGAAATACTCTTCTGGAAATAAATCAGGTGGAGCACCCTATACATCTGTAAAACAACCCATGGAAACAAATTATGTAAGGTTATGGTATTACATTGAGTGACATATTGAAGGTGTGCAGTATGTGCATTGGGTGAAATCGAAAATAAAATAAACCCTCACATGTGTTCAAAAAGGGTTGTATTAAATATTTAAAGTAATCTTCAAATACACAAACCACACCTTTACTTGTCTAGATTAAACTATTCTGTATAGCCACATTAGTCCTCGCAATGATTTTTATTTCTATAATACTGATCACTCAGGATTTAGTGGGACATTTTGAACGTGTAACCCCTTGTGGTTATCAGTCCAGTCCCATTCCCACAAGCCTACACTGTCTGACTAATGGGAACATGTCCTAACTAGCTTACTAATTCCAAAAGTAAGTGCAATTACTTTTATGCTTTGCATTGCTAACAAAATAACATTATAAGGCAAAAACCAAAGAAAAATATTTTTTTGTGTCTTACATTTGTAGTGTTTCTTAGGCTCAGATATATCTTGTTGGCATAATGATACTTGCATGTGGTTCTATATGATCAGTTGAGCTCCATCTTTCATTTTTTTGTTGAAAGAAACACTAATACCTTTCCTCTTATTCTAGTTAGCAAGTATAGCTAATCAGCATTGGAGTTCAATTAATGCTTCATCCCTTTTTCATTTTTCAGGCTAAAAATGTAACTCAGAAATGAAATAATACAATAGAATATGCTCATTTAAGAACTGGATCACTGCCATGACACCTCTGCCAGCAATTTAGACAGCCTGAGGTATTTTGTGACCGTAAATGACAAAATAAATGTTACCTTGGCATACTTCAAAACAATTAATTCTATGGCACATTAGTAATCTAAGCAGTTTCTAAAAAATGTCTATAGGTTCTTGTTTTCTGTGGAGTGCATTGCCCTCTATAATCAAGCCACCAAAGGGTCTGCCTTTTGGGAAAGGTTAATGCTAAAATTAAACAAGACCGATTTTATTATCTTTAAAGTGGAAATCCAATTCATTGCACAGGTTACAATTACAAAAAAGACATATCGGTCAAAAGATATAGAGACATATATGGAAAAAAATACTTACCTATATACTCTATAATGTGCATATTTGTTTAATTTCTTTTTGAGGTACTCTTTACTATTAAACAGCCAAAATGCTGAATACACAAATATTCACTTATACAATTGTTATTCTGCATTGTAGGGTTCTATCACTTGTTAAAATAGACTTTATACTTCAAAGAATGAATAGGGTGCTGAAAGATTACTAACTGTAACTGTAACTGTCCCACAGACACATGTCTATAATCAGAGGTTATTGGATTGAACACGTTTTATAAAAAAAGATTAAAAAAAGGCGAAAAGATCTGCAAAACAAATACACAGAATATTTTTAAAATACAGTAGTTTAACCTTTATATTAGAAAAACCAGCCTTCTTCAATTTCTAAACTGACTTTTGCTATTTTCCTTGTAAATTCTATTTCCACTTCCTTCTTTTTCCTTTAAATTAACCTAAAAAATGTCATCAAACCACTATTCCATAGAATATATCTCACTTTTAAAATGTTCTTTGGATGAAGTGTCAATTTTTAAAAAACTACTACCACTGCAGTATTGTTAACATTGTTAAAAAACATGTGAGTTAAATGAGATGCTCATCACTGATTTGTTAGTTACTTTATTCTTATCTGCCATAAAGACAATGGAAATATTTTTCAACATTTGTTCTTGATAATGTAAACAAACATATAACAGCTTCCATTCAATCTATTTCAAAATTCAAAAATATAACATTAACATTATTCAACAGTTGTTCAGCATTGACTCCTATGTTACTGTTTCAATAGAGGAGCACTGGCTCACCTTGTCTAACCAGGAAATCCAAAAGCACCCAGCCAAAGGAACCTAACACTATGTCACACTGTTTACAGTTTATCTGGGAAAAGTGATGCACCAATTTTTACACCAGGTGCCAAAGAAATGTAACTAACAGGGTAATGAAGACAGGCAGAGACAGACACAGTAGTGCATTTTCAGGGTCACTGTAGTATATAAAGCCAGCTGTTTTCCTTACATGATAACAACATGCAGTGCAAAGAACTGCACACTCGGAGTGAGCCTTATCTGATCCAGTCAGAAGTTTCCAATGATGCTTGAGAAGCAATGAAATATTTGCCATCATTGATTTTATGTTGTGGTGCATTTCTCCTCTTCTTTCTCCTGATGTCTGCAATGAACCCTCACTTTATTTAGGGCTGGGCTTGGAGAAGTGTAAACACTCTCAATTTAGATCAAAGCAAGCTCAAGTCATGACCTCAGAGACTGCTGAGCACCACTTACATTAAAAAAAAAAGTTTCAACAATAAACCAACATGCAATACTTAGAAAACAAAAGGTGAGATGTAACCATTGTTTAGCACAAAATATACAACTTGTCTGAAGAAGGGGCCTCAGTTGCCTTGAAAGCTTGCATATTGCTATCTGTTCCGTTAGCCAATAAAAGGTGTCATTTTGCTTGACTTCTCATTAGCACAAAAGATGCAATTCTGGGACCTGTTCTTATGTGTAGTGTTTAAGGTTGATTAAAGGTTGAGTTAATTATCACTTGATGCATGTGATTCACATTCGGATTTTTCAGCCAGGAAATATATTTTGAATTAAGCCCAAATATTTTGAATTTCTCTGTCAGGAGAGTTGCTTGAATGATACTGAACACCAATTTTTGGTTTCCAAATTCATGGGATGATTTTCTTACTGTTTCAGTTTTTGATTCATATGTCTGTTGAATTATACATCCACTCAAACCAAGATACAAGCAGTATGATATGCATCTATCTTTATAGGTATACAAATTACAGCCGTGTAATTACATTTAACAGAAGCACCGGTTTTGGAATATCACACATCTCAGGAATGCGTTAAAAGAAATGTCATTACTTGACTTCATGTCAGACAAGAAAATTGTGTATACAGGGATAAACATAGCTCTATCATAAAGTACAATGCATTAAAGTGAATGCCATTTTTGATATTGTGATATTTATGTAATTGTTTCATTTTAGCTCATTTACATATAACAAGTCAACTAATTAACTTACTTCCACTATAGCCTTATTGTTCATGAGATTTGTGTTTTTTTCTGTTGAATTTCTTAATGAAACAAATGTAATTAAATTGTGTTCAATAGTAATGGCCTTGCCAACATTAAAATTAGTATGGTAATCTCTTAAATTTGTTTTTCTTATTTAAGACAGATACAATGATTAAAATAATTTAAACTTTAATACCAGTGCAGTGCATAAAACTCTGTAGCTAAAGCTTGCAATATCAAGTGTAAAAATCCTCACTAAAATATAAATGTTACTTATTTTGGCACAATTGTTTCCAACTATAAATTCTTTTTGAAACAAACAATAAACTTCAAATGTCAGCTTTAAGCCATCAGTATAACATTATTGGAAATAGTTTATTTTCATTTATTTTGTTTTAGCAATTGTTGTGAACATTTATTATTTATACTTGATTTTCAGTATTGCATTGCTGCGAAGATGAACAGAAATTTTACAAGAATCTTTATTGATTTAGCCAGTGAGTTACTGCTGAAACAGCATTCTTCAATGTGCTGTAAATCATTATGGGAACGCCTATGAAGCAAGCTGAAGTGTAACATTGAGTAACCATATCAATAATACATTCAAAAACTATTAAGATTTGTAAAATAGGCAGAGCATGTGCATATTTAACAGTTTGGATGTAATTTATGATTTTTTTTAAGATTTAATAAATTATTAATGAAAACTAAAAAAGCAAAATAGCAGGGCAAGTCATTTTTCTAATATATTAATAGGCTGATTCCATCTTAAAATCACCTATGCAATGAAGTGAAATTTGGGTTATAAAGGAAAATGAAGAACTTTCTGCAAAAAATGTGTTTATTTATATATACATACATCACAGTACCAGATGTGCTAGTGCCTTTTACACATAATCTGAAGGAACCTGAGCTGCAAAGAGTTTAGAAGCAAAAAAACAAACACAGTAATTTTAACATGAATGACAGTCTTGATATTTTATGCATTATAAGAAATGGTTTCATCATATATGAAAGATGATATTCAAGGAGGAGTTCATGAAAATTTGGGGGGGACACAAATCAAGCAACAGAATTTCACATAGCAAAATAAAATAATAAAAAACAAGAATAAAATTCTTGGAAAGAGGAAGGAACTTAATGACAATATATAATGGAATTACAAGTCAGGAAAAAGACACATACCTTGACTATAAGGTGAAATACAATATAGGATAATATATTAATTGATAGGCTTAATTTTGGATTGTATGTTTATATTATTAAAAATAATTGTCTTATAGCACAGTTAAATATCAGAAACGACACTGCTGCCATTCAAGTTACATGATAGTCTGCAGTGAATGGGATCCTTTTAATTACTATAATTTCTGTCTTTCATAGTCAATGCTAATTAATAAATATTTAAAGTTATACATTATTAAAACAGGAAAGGCCCTGGCCTTCAGTTTTATGATTAGCATATATTTCTCTCACATCTTTAGGGACACTTGGGAACTGCAAGTTTGGCCAGAATCTCTCTTTTAGTAGTTTTTTGTGTCAGTGTGATTTGTGTGTATAGGAGGTGCTGGTGCATTGCTACAGCTTTTCAGAGCACTTGCATTTTCTCTGAGTTCTCTACTTGGATGTTCACTTTCTTTAGTTTGCATGTTCGTCCTGTGCTTGGATGAGTTTATTCCAGGTTCTCCGTTGTCTTCTGTGAGTCCAAATATAATCTTAGGTAATTTTACAAACAACAATTTGTTTGAATATGTAAGGGGGCATCTAGTTTGCATCTATAGCTAAAAGGATAAGTCTCTAGCTCCTCACAAACTGTTAAGGGTTGACAAAATCTACAAATGAAAGGAATTACAGAGCAGAATATAGTGTGAAGTACTTTTTGGCAAGTTATTTATGATTCACAAACAGAAGACCAAAAAAACCAGGTGTATAGAAAAAAAAAGTTCAGTTAAAGTTCATTGGTTTACTTTGCTTCTTTTGGTAGTGCTGTTCGCTTTGCACAACTCACCCTCATGTTTGTAGTAATTGACAAACGTAAAAATATAATAACTTTTTTTCCTTATGCTGGTTATATCATTCTTCTAGAGTTGTAAAAAAATCTAGTTATATAAGTTAATATACTAACAAAACTCTTTATTGATCAGAAATTGTAACTAATCAATTCTAATTTTAAGTGCTAGACAAAAAAATAAACATTACGAAAAACACAATATTGTTGGTAAAAAGTTGCAAGCAGCCCTGAACAATGACCATACAGCCTAATAAAACATCAAGAGAAGGGTTTGAAGTGGGTAGGTACACACCGGTACGCATCACTTGCTGTTCTCAATTTTTAGCACACTCTTCAATCAAGTATTACCTTATTTTATCACACGAAACTTTAAGGGTACATCCACCCACCGATTGAATGTAAATGTATTGAGGTGATCGAAACTCTAATGCAGGCTCCCCCAAACACTTTAGGTACTGATTAAGAGTTCATAAATATAGTACAGATCATGTTACACTGTGCAGAATATAAAAGTACTAGCACAGAGAAATGCCCACGTAGCTAAACAGGGACAATGCTACAATGAGTTAATAAGTCCTGTGTATTTTAATCACATCATGCATTTAGGAACTTATGTTCATTGGAGATACTAGGCCATACGTTCCTCTGTCTTTGTGCGTCTTGCTGCATTTGTTCATCACACATTCTAGCATTTATACCTCCCTTTCTTTGTGCGTATTGTTGCTTTTCTTCATCAGACGTTCCAGCCCTCTTGTGACATTACACCTAGTCACAGACGGACACCAGACCTGTAGAATCATTCCTTTTTTGGGGGTTGGTCTGCTGTTGCCTCTCCATTGAACCTGTTGTCACTTTTATTAGCATTAAATCAGGTGAAGTTGATTCACAATTGCATACGCTTCCTAACTGGACAGATTGATATCCCTGGAGCTTAATTGACTTGGTGTGACTGACAGCTGGAGTCTTCTCCCGGCCAGGATGCCAATGTAATGGAAGAACCGGGGGAGATGATGTACATCCACTACCTCTCCCAGGACTGTAGGTGGCAGCCCTCCTTGGTTGCAATGGCCCCTC
>JANRMT010062792.1:48217836-48339627 GCA_026402145.1 Polypterus bichir lapradei
AGGGGGATCAACAAAGCTGTACTTTGGGCTTCCACCACACCTGGGAGTGCTTCTCAATAATGTTGATGGACCACCTGAAGTGCTCCCAGGTTCAACTTAAAAGAGATTGCCTCACTTCACTCAGGGAACCAGTATCAGGAGGATGAGAATGAAGCCTGCCAGAGAATGAGTGGAGGTGGAAGAGAGAGTGAGGAAAAGAGAAGACCGTACTGTATATTGGTGCTTTGTGCTGTATTGTGTTTGGGTACTGGTGGGAAATGAAAGAGAAGAGTTTCCCGCACCTAAATAAAATTGTGAGTGTCACTGATCTTGTGACTGGTATATGTTGTGTTGGGTGTATTAAATAAATGTAACCAGAGAGAAAGAAAGAGAGAGAGAGAATGAGATATATGTATTATATATTATATCTCTATAGATGTTTCTAAAAATGGCATTTCCAGATTTAGAGGTGTAATTAAAGAAAAAATATTCAAAGTCCACTCCACAGTGAGTAGTCCCACCAAATATTCTGGCCCCACCATAAAGGATGTACTGAAGTGGCTCATTAGATGCTGCTCTGCATGTCCTTCCTGCAAATCTCTGTCTATTTTCCAGTCCATACATTCAAGGATCACAGAAAGCCAGTGCCTGTAAGCTGTTTCTCTAAAATTTATCTGAGAAACTGAAACACTGGGCACTGTGACTGGTAGACAGCTAGAACCATTAATCAAGAAGAGTACCAAGAGCATGTCATAGAAGAATAAAAGGTGTTCCAGTGATTTACCACTGGAACAAGTGCTGAAGAAGGACTTGATGATCAATGAAAGATCAGAGTAAAGTATACATTTTTTAATGGTTGGTCATTCTATGCTACATTTTTAAATAACTATTTTAATGTACATTCCTGGTAGCACTGCATAGTGCTAGGAGTCCCTGTACAGCCATTCAGTTAATGAACTGTAAGCTACATGATTAGTACACAGTGGGCAACACCGTGAAAAAAAGAAAGTAGTCCAACTCAGTGCACCATCCATAAATTATACACTAAAATTTTATAATCAAGCCAATCAGTGGTTGTACTGACAGTGGCTCTGTGCTATAATAATACTAAATGTAAACTTTCTTTGTAACTGAAGGTATTTCACTGGCACTCAATCACTCATTTTTCTTACTTTTACACTTGAATTGATTTTCTGTGGGATGTACACATTGCTAAATTAAGCTATGCAGCTTCTGAGCACCTTGACACAGATTTGAAGTGTTATAACTGCATTAAATTATTTGGACCTAAAAGTTTGGAAATAGATCTGTTTTCCTTCTGTTCTTCTTGTCAGAGAAATGAGTCCAAGCACAGAGGCTGTATTGCAGTTTATGAAGGTGCTGTTAACATTTACTTAAATTACAATAAAGATTGATTAAATTCAGGAAGGCATGCCTACTGAAAGTTTAATAATATTGAACATGTTGTTCCAATGCTGCATCATAATGAAATCCTCATGACATTATAAACTTTAATATTAACACACTAAACTAATCCCTATCACTGCACAAAGTAACGTGCCAACAGGGAGAATATGATTGTCCAAGCTCAGATGATTACCCCTACTTTTCATACTCTGGCTCCGGTTGACAATTAGCAACATTCTATCAAAGTTTCATTTCTGTAAAATTGTGTTTTAAAATTAGTAAAAAGTACAGGGGAGAGAACCATATGCAGTAAGATAAGTATTTGGACAGTGGCACAATTTCACAAGCAATAAAGCAATTATTATCTGATTGAAGTGTAGAATTTCAACTTTAATTTAAGGGGTTTACAAAAAATATTGTAAGAGTCTTTTTAGGAACGACAGCCATTTTTCTGCAAAGCCAAAATTATTAAAACTGTGTCACTGTCCAAATACATGAAAACATAGACTTTTAATGAAAATGGATAAGAATAGCATATATGATATTCTTTAAAGTATCTTTCTTTTGTCTGCATTATTGTATTTGTTTATTCAGGTTACAAATAATAGAAGGTATTTCTTACCCATAAAAGTTTATTTCAAAAACTGTCTGTTGAAGATCCTGAGATAAATTTACTTAAGGCTGCATGACAATAAATTTAATATCTGCTGCACACATGCACCTGGGGGCCTTCCATGGCTCTGTGGCGGTAAAGAATATCACCCTGGGTCTACAGGAGGCAAGGTTGCTAACTGTATATGTTTTTTCACCCACGGCTCAGACAAAACACCCAAGGAGGATGCTTAGCCCCAACCACAGTGCCCAGAACAGGACTCACCCCTTCCATTCTGAAGCCAAAAAAGCAAGCAGTCCCAGGAAGGTGGCATCTCATTTTGACCAATCCCCTTAATGAGGACAGAGCTCCTGGTGTTGCAGTCCTTTTGTTAGAGTATTGCCAGGCTGATAAGAGCCAAGTTTATTTTGTGCCATGGGCATTTTTCCATTAATTTCAGCTTTGCCAAATAAAGAGGGTTGCCCTGCAGGTGAACCAGTACTTGTGCAGGCTTTCTGTGTTCTGGACAGGTAATACAATTTGCTGTGAAAGATTTTTGTACTTAATTTTCTATAAAGAAAGAGAAATAGATCAAGAATATACCAACACACAACATTATTTCATACTATCAGTAACATAAAGTAAATCCAAAAAAGAAAGAAGTGAAATACCAGCCATAATGTGATCATACACTGATAAGTTTATAGAATTTCACTTTATCATTTAGCGCTTGTCATGGTAAAACCCCTTTTTACACCCACTTTTGTGATTTTCAGTTTAAAATGCTAATAGTGCTAATAATGCTAATAATGAGACTGGATGGCATTACTACAGAACAAAATTAATAAATATAAATATATTGTGAGTTTTTCAACAATCCCAGACTTTGGCATACAGTATAACGAAATATGACTATGGCAAGCTCACATTTGTATTTAGCATTAAAAGCTACAAGAATCTGGAAGGACCTGAATTTTGTATAGCAGCTCCAAATTACCCAGTTTCTTAAAGTACTTATCAAGAGAATTTAAGGAAAAATGTGTTTGGGGGTTTTGATTATGAAGTTTTCGCAATTTGAAAGATAGGGATTTTACTTCATAGTTTGGACATCTATTCTAAACACAATATAATGGCAGCATTGTGCCTTTAAATTTTCCTGCCCAGAGGTTTTCTTGACTTTGCTCTGTTAGAAAACCTCCTTGACTTTGTCTCTATAAAAGAAATTCTGAATTCTAGGTCCTTGTAATGAATCGGAGCAAATTTTTTTTAGAATTATTTAGCCCAATCTCAAATCTCAACCCTTCAATACACTGAATTTTTACCATTGAATTCTTCAGGCAAATGATAAGCCAGTTTTCACCCCTCAGTTTTACATTCAAATAATGCTTTTACTAATAATTGTACCCCTAGTTTTTTAATTTAATTTCATAATGAGCTCACGTAATCAATTTAACTTTGTTCACCTACCTTTAGATTTACAGTATCTCACAAAAGTGAGTACACCCCTCACATTTTTGTAAATATTTTATTATAACTTTTCATGGGACAACACTGAAGATATGACACTTAGATACAATGTAAAGTAGTCAGTGTACAGCTTGTATAACAGTGTAAATTTGCTGTCCCCTCAAAATAATTCAACACACAGCCATTAATGTCTAGCAACAAAAGTGAATACACCCCTTAAGTGAAAACAGGCTTTGATTTGTTTACTCTGAGATTTGCCCTATTAAAGGCAGGGTTATACGCACAAATGTGATGTATGCAGTGTAACAAAGACAAAAGAAACAAGAAAAAGGTTTGGGGTTCCACCCTGTATATTCGAATCATAGGAAAATAAAATTAAATGAATTAGCAAACCGATGAAGCAGAAAAGTCGCTAAGTACTGTGCCTAAAACAGAACTGACTGTCAAAGGCGAGGTGGCTTGGTTTTATAGTTGGTGAACAGGAAGGGGTCTGTCCAAGGGGTCGGAACCAGCAGTGACGACAGGAGGTGGGTGGGGTCTGGAACCAGAAGTAGAGAATGAATTTAGGCAGGCCTCTGTTCAGAGGACCTGGTGAGAGAGAGAGAGAGGTATTAGTGCATCCACTCAACCCCTAGTCCGGCAAATCACATTTAGCAAGGCCCATTGACTGCCTCCCATGTGTTCATGTGTGACAGCAGGTATAATGATTTTAGAAGCAGACCTAGTTTCTAGGTCTAGTTGTACCTGTGCCTCTGATATTCTGGCAAGTACCTTTACTATGTCCAGTAGTTCTCTAATAGTGGCTTTAAACATAATCAGAGTTTGTGAAAAGAAACAGGAACTGGAATTTTAAAAAGTGCTTAATAAGCATTTCTCAACAAAAGACACTTAGGAGTTCCATGTAAAAAAGATAAGGAACACAGGAGGGAGCATACTGTGGATTCATACCTCCAGAATGACACCATCTTCTCAATACTGATCATCTAGTACAAAAAAAAAAAAACTTCCTACATCCATTGTTGACAGCATCAGTTTTCTCTAAAATGTGTGCAAGAACAAAGTGAAATCAGAAATCGTGTGTGTACCATTGGAGCATATTTGTTTATTTTTTCATGAAAGACATAAATGAAATCACATTTTTGTTAAGTTTTTTTTTTTAACAATACATCAAATTCAAAAATAATGAATGTAATTACATGTGTTACATGTGCTAGTAGAATACATAAAAATACTTGTTTTTTAATAGCATTTCCCAATATCATGCAGGCTTATGGGAGGTTGACACCTCATTGCAACTTAAGTAACATAAAAATTACATCAATCAATAAACTATGGTCAGTTGTTGGCTGCGAAGGTCCTATGAATAAGTATATATTATATTTCTGAGCTCTGCTATGACGATCAGCTGCAATTCCTGATTTGGTGTTTTCCCTCTATGTTGATCGTCAGGGATTCTCCTCATTATGGAAGGGGTCTCAAAAACACCAAGAAGGGTAAGATTGGGTTGAGAGAAAAAAAAGTTTTAAGAACTCCTGTTATAAGGTGTAAAAATCTATGTTAAAAGGTTTCCATGCTACAGGAAGCATTTGATGTGATGATAAGCTCCAATTCACAACCTCAACATATTCCTGAAGTTTTGAGAACTTGTATTAAGAATTCGTTTGGATATCACGAGTAGCTACTGGACAATTTCAAGAGAAAAATGTGCAAGCTGAAATAACTTCTTTTATGGTAAATTTGAAAGATTAAGTTAATCAGTAATTGAGGTCACAAAGAATGTTTCCCTTTTAAGACAGTTTTAAAAATTAGCCAAGCAAATACGATGCTATTGCTATTTCTGACCATGCACCTATGATCTTGGAGCTAAAATTACTAAGCCCCATACACTCACCCCGCAGATGGCGCCTCAACCTGCTTCTATTAGCTGACGAGAATTGCACGGAATTTATATCCAAACAAATCAAATTCTTTCTAGAGACATAAAAAAAAAAAAGAGATAAAAAGCGAAATTACTAAAATAGATGAAGAACACGCCAGACTACCAAGCGAGACTCTACATATGAGGAGGCAGGCTCTACATTCGGAATTAAACCTCTTGACAACTAAAGAAACTGAACAACTAATCTACAAATCCAGACATCATTATTATGAACATGGAGAGAAAGCTAATAAGCTTTTAGCTCAACAAATTCACAAGCAAGAAGTGCGCAACGCAATCTCGGTAATCACCAACACGAACGGAGATAAAATTGTCTAACACAAAAATATAATGCACACTTTCAGAGACTACTATAAATCCCTATATACTACTGAGTTTAAAGAAGACAATACACAATCTAATACATTTCTGGATACATTACAGATACCACAAATAGACGCTTTTAGTGCGGAGGAACTTGATAAACCTCTGGCGTTATCAGAATTACTAGATGCTATAAAGTCACTCCAAGGCGGGAAAGCAGCAGGCCCTGATGGCTACCCTGCAGAATTTTACAAGAAATTCTCTGCTCAGCTAGCTCCCCTACTATTAGCAACACTTACAGAAGCCAGAGATAACCAATCTCTTCCTCAAACCTTTCGCCAAGCACTAATCACTGTTTTTCCAAAACAAAATAAGGACTTATCACAATGTGCATCATACAGACCAATTTCACTTCTGAATAACGACGTTAAAATACTCTCTAAAATCATAGCTAGAAGGATGGAGAAAGTGCTTTCCTCGGTAATATCACAAGACCAAACTGGATTTATTAGGGGCTGACACTTATCTTCAAATCTTCGACGCCTGTTTAATGTAATATACTCACCAACTAAATCAAACACCCCAGAAATATTATTATCATTGGATGCAGAAAAAGCATTCAACATTATTGAATGGAAGTACCTTTTTACTACATTGGAGAAGTTTCGGTTTGGTCCGAACATTTGTGCATGGATTAAATTACTGTATACTAACCCAGAAGCTTCAGTTTGCATCAACAACATTTGCTCAGACTACTTTAAACTAGAACGTGGCACTAGACAAGGATGCCCCTTGTCACCGCTGCTGTTTGCGATTGCCATTGAACCATTGGCAATACATTGTCGAAATACTGATCAGATAAAGGGGATTAGCAGAGAAGGACTGGAACAAAAAATCTCATTATATGCAGATGATATGGTATTGTATATATCGGACCCAGAAAATTCTGTGCCTGCAGTCTTAACAGCACTTACAGAATTTCAAAAGATATCTGGTCTCAGAATTAATCTGAATAAAAGTGTACTCTTTCCAGTGAATTCTCAAGCATATAATATTAGATTAGATACCCTACCATTTATCATTGCAGAACAGTTTAAATACCTAGGGGTAAACATCACAAATAAACATAAAGCTCTATATCAACAAAACTTCACCGTCTGCATAGAAAAAATTAAACAAGACTTGCATAGATGGTCAACCCTTCATCTCACTCTAGCTGGAAGAATTAACACTGTTAAGATGAATATTCTTCCTAAGCTCCTTTTTTATTTCAAAACATTCCAATATACATTAATAAATCATTTTTTAGGCAATTAGATTCAACAATAACCTCATTTACAGTGGGATGCAAAAGTTTGGGCAACCTTGTTAATAGTCATTATTTTCCTGTATAAATTGTTGGTTGTTACGATAAAAAACGTCAGTTAAATATATCATATAGGAGACACACACAGTGATATTTGAGAAGTGAAATGAAGTTTATTGGATTTACAGAAAGTGTGCAATAATTGTTCAAACAAAATCAGGCAGGTGCATAAATTTGGGCACCACAAAAAAGAAATGAAATCAATATTTAGTAGATCCGCCTTTTGCAGAAATTACAGCCTCTAAACGCTTCCTGTAGGTTCCAATGAGAGTCTGGATTGTGGCTGAAGGTATTTTGGAGCATTCCTCTTTACAAAACATCTCTAGTTCATTCAGGTTTGATGGCTTCCGAGCATGGACAGCTCTCTTTAACTCACACCACAGATTTTCAATTATATTCAGGTCTGGGGACTGAGATGGCCATTCCAGAATGTTGTACTTGTTCCTCTGCATGAATGCCTTAGTGGATTTTGAGCAGTGTTTCGGGTCGTTGTCTTGTTGAAAGATCCAGCCCCGGCGCAGCTTCAGCTTTGTCACTGATTCCTGGACATTGGTCTCCAGAATCTGCTGATACTGAGTGGAATCCATGCGTCCTTCAACTTTGACAAGATTCCCAGTCCCTGAACTGGCCACACAGCCCCACAGCATGATGGAACCACCACCATATTTTACTGTAGGTAGCAGGTGTTTTTCTTGGAATGCTGTGTTCTTTTTCCTCCATGCATAACGCCCCTTGTTATGCCCAAATAACTCAATTTTAGTTTCATCAGTCCACAGCACCTTATTCCAAAATGAAGATGGCTTGTACAAATGTGCTTGAGCATACCTCAAGCGGCTCTGTTTGTGCTGTGGGCGGAGAAAAGGCTTCCTCTGCATCACTCTCGCATACAGCATCTCCTTGTGTAAAGTGCGCCGAATGGTTGAACGATGCACAGTGACTCCATCTGCTGCAAGATGATGTTGTAGGTCTTTGGTGCTGGTCTGTGGGTTGACTGTTCTCACCATTCGTCGCTTCTGTCTATCCGAAATCTTTCTTGGTCTGCCACTTCGAACCTTAACTTGAACTGAGCCTGTGGTCTTCCATTTCCTCAATATGTTCCTAACTGTGGAAACAGACAGCTTAAATCTCTGGAACAGCTTTCTGTATCCTTCCCCTAAACCATGATGGTGAACAATCTTTGTCTTCAGGTCATTTGAGAGTTGTTTTGTGACCCCCATGTTGCTACTCTTCAGAGAAAATTAATGGAGGAGGGAAACTTACAATTGACCCCCTTAAATACTCTTTCTCATTATAGGATTCACCTGTGTATGTAGGTCAGGGGTCACTGAGCTTACCAAGCCAATTTGAGTTCCAATAATTAGTTCTAAAAGTTTTAGAATCAATAAAATGACAACGGTGCCCAAATTTATGCACCTGCCTGATTTTGTTTGAACAATTATTGCACACTTTCTGTAAATCCAATAAACTTCATTTCACTTCTCAAATATCACTGTGTGTGTCTCCTATATGATATATTTAACTGACATTTTTTATCGTAACAACCAACGATTTATACAGGAAAATAATGACTATTAACAAGGTTGCCCAAAATTTTGCATCCCACTGTATTTGGAATTCAAAACATCCACGCATCAAAAGAGCGACCCTACAAAGACAAAAGGCAGAAGGCAGCATGGCTCTACCTAACTTCCAGTTTTATTACTGGGCAGCAAATATACAGGCGATAAGAACCTGGACACAAATAGAAGAACATACACAGGCATGGACCGCAATAGAAGTAAAATCCTGCAGTACTTCGTTGTATTCCTTGCTCTGTGCTCCAATTAATACACGTTATCGGCAATATACAAATAACCCAATTGTGCTCGACTCACTTAGAATCTGGAACCAATGTAGAAAGCATTTTAAGACGGAGAAGCTTCTATCTGTGGCATCTCTGCAAGAGAACCACCTCTTTCAACCTTCACAAACATATGCAGTTTTTAATATCTGGAAAAAATTTGGAATTAACTTGCTTAGAGATCTTTATATAGACAACGTCTTTGCATCCTATGAACAATTACATTCCAAATTTAACATTCCAGCTACACATTTCTTTCACTATCTTCAAATCAGGAACTTTGTTAAAGAGAACCTTCCAGATTTTCCTCATCTTGCACCCTCATCCATGCTGGAAAAAATATTGCTCAATCTCAAGGACTTAGACTCCATCTCTAATAATATATAAAATCATTTTATAATCCCTCCCTTTCAAAGATCCAAGAGGACACTGGGAAAAAGATCTCTTAATTAATATATCAGAAAAGGAGTGGAAAGTAGCGATGCAGAGAATTCACTCGAGCTCCATATGCGCAAAGCATACAATTATACAACTTAAAATTATTTATCGAGCACATCTGTCTCAACTAAAACTCTCCAAAATGTTTCCAGGGCATGATTAAACCTGCGAACGCTGCAACCAAGTCCCAGCCTCACTGGGTCACATGTTCTGGGCCTGCACCAAATTAACATTATTCTGGACAAAAATTTTTAATTACCTCTCAGACAGCCTTAAACTTACAATCCCTCCTAACCCATTAACAGCTGTGTTTGGGGTTCTTCCAGAGGGGCTTAAAGTGGAGAAAGACAAACAAATTGTGATTGCATTCACTACACTTTTGGCACGCAGACTTATTCTGATAAACTGGAAGAACCCAAACTCTCCTCTTTTAAGTCAGTGGGAAACTGATGTGTTATACTATATGAAATTGGAAAAAATCAAATACTCAGTTAGAGGATCCGTACAGACATTTTTCAAAACATGGCAGGATCTAATCAGTAATATTTTAAAACAAGTTCATGAAGCATAGAGAATTAATTAATTTAGGTATGTTTAAAAGCCGTAAAAATTTTTACGCCGTTTGGCTTGCTCTCTCTCTCAAGGGTGGGGATCGATCTGTTCTTAACTCAATTTTTCTTTTTGTAAAAACTTGATTGCTTTGTATGGATTGCAATAAAATTAATAATAAAAAAAAAAAATTTGCCAATACTTTTTAAATTTCAAAAACTTGTACTACACTCTATTTGAGATATCGTGTAATAAATATTAATGAGATGGGTCCAATGGGAACCAAGTTGTTCTATGTGGACAGGGAAACATGAAAACAAAAAATCAATTTGTGCTTTAGTATAATTTCAAATGCACCTAAAAAGACTAACATTCTGTTATTCCCTCACATACAGGTACTGTATATGTTCAAGAACTTTGACCACTAAATATAAATCAAAAAGGAGAAAAACAGTATTAAATGCAATAGTCAAAATATAAAAATAACACCACCATATAATCTTTTTAGTAACATATCAGCATGTTTAACTAATGACATTAAGTATGGCTTGTAGTAGAGTACATGACTTTAAGGCGTAAAGCATTTCAAACTTTACAACTGCAGTTGCTTGATTTTGTTGCCAGGAATGATAAGATGAATTGTTCAGGATTTTCAGCACAGTTTCGGATTTACAAAGTATCACTAGCTTGTCACATTTGGATGGGCAATTAATGTGAAGTCTGACAGCTTTAGTGGCTGTGTGAATGTTCTCCTGTTTATAGTGAGTTGAGCTTTTTCCATCCCATCATGGTACAACTAGCATGACACATCAGACAGACAAACCTCTCTAGTATTTGCATAGTACAAAACAACCATTTTTCTTCTTTCCTTGTCTTTAAAACTCTATGTAATGTACTTGTGGTTTAATGTTTATTGATTGTGTCACGCATGGGCATCGGGGGACTCCTCTAAGGGCTGGGGAAAGGTACATAATAGCCTGCCGAGACGAGAGGGGGGGCTACTGCTGACCTTGTCCTGTTCTTCCTCTTCTCCCACAGCTCCGAGAAGTTGCCCGGCAAGGGCACTTAACCCCGCCCCTTCAGGAAATACCGCTATAAAGGAAGTGCCACCAAAGAGAAACATGGCTTCTGCCGGGATACTGGAATGAGCCATATGCCGGAGCCCGTGACTTTTGAAAGGATTGATTGTTGTGAAAAAAGTCCTTGTATGGGACAGCACTGAAGTGCTATTTTCCTTAATTTTGTTTATTTTGTCTGTTTGTCTCGCGACGATTGAACAGGACAGCCTGGTTAGTGTCCCAACATTCTGACTGTTCCCAGTCTGTCCTTCCACTGCCCAACCACAATTGTCAACTTCAATGTTAATAGAAAGTAAATCTTAAATTTATCCATCTGCCTTGTTTTGGTAATTCTTTTATTCAAAACAAGTCTGCAATGTGAATCAGATGTCACACTAGAATTAAAACAGCAGATCAACTATGATTTAGAGAAATTACTTAGGTGCATGATTAGTTAATTTTAGACTAACTTTATTTTGATTTATTTCAGTGTTTGCTCACAGTGTATTGTATAATTCAGCCATAAAAATGTTACCCTTCTGCTATTACAGTTGTAAACCATACCCTCCATTGGAGTTGCCTTTAAGAATCATCCTATTTGCCTTGTTTATTGATGGTTAGAACCTATGCCAAACAGTTTCCAGTCCGTGATAGTGATGCAGTTTCAGAGTTTAAAGCAGGGCAGATAATGTGGCTTACAATGCAACACAATCATTTGAGATATTTTAGTCCCTGTGCCATAGTGAAGTGTATTTGTCTTGTGTCATATTCATTGATAATTCTGTCTCATTTCAAGATTCACCCTTCTTTCTACATATCTGATTTGATGCCCAGTTGTTTTTAGGAAAATTGCACCCACAACCTCTTGTCTAAATCAATGGAGCCAAAAATATGAAATACAAAAGGTTTTAGAATTCTGATATCATGGTTCCAGGGTGTTCCGTCTGATACATTGGAGTAGTGATGGGCCAGAGTAACGCTGTTATGTTTCATTCAGTGATATATGTGCTCCTCATTTATTACATTAATTTCATCTCTAACATGTTTGCTGTGCCCAGAGTTATTGTCCTAAACGGGTGGGGGCGGTTATCATATAATTCTGTTGTGTTTTATTATATACAAAATTTTATTTTGTACATATTTTTTAGATTTTCTTTTAATTTTTGAACTAGTTATTCATTTTTGGTTTTATGGCTTCAGCCATATTGTTTAGTGGTTGCTTTCCCTATTACTGCCACAAAGTTTTGGTAAGTGATTTGGCTTTGATGACAGATAATTTTTCCTTGCTAGTCTGACCTTTTGCTAGAAATTTTTGACTAGGAGCGCACTCTCATGTCCTGGTCCTTGAACGATATTTCGTCTTTTTGTAATTCTTCTGAAACAGTACAATACAGGTCTATGTGTTGAGTATTGTTAAATCATTCAATACTATACAGTATATGGGCCTGATTTCTTTGTGGTATTTTTATGTTCTTGTTGGGATGAATTATCATCCTTTGTATGTTAATTTCCCAGCTCTAACTGCTAAACAGACTGATGTAATATTCAGGATGTCATCTCGTTCCATTTTTAAGAAAGGCCCTGTTACTTTTACTGCCAACATCAGCCTCAGATGTAGATAATAACAGGGATGAAATATTTATTATGTATATTAATCATACATACTTGGATAATGTCATAACAGCAGTCATATACTGTTAGTGATCTAATGGATGCATGTTCCTTAAATATTTAAAAACGATCTCTTGCAATAAAAGTCATTTTTGTTTGCTCTGTCTGTACATTCTCCTTTTAACCTCAGAAAACCCATACAGCCTTAATAATGGGCTTTCCTTAAATATATTTAAATGCATCTTTTGGCAGTAATTTGTGTCGGTTCTGAATAAAAGATCTCCAAAACAGCAGCATGCAAAGTCTGTCATAGCTACACTAGGCACTATTTTTGAAATACCCTGTAAACCTGACAGATAAATTAGGTGCTTTATTGTGTTTTAGAAAAGAGCATAGTCATTCAGATTTTCATCAGTTTCACATTTGGAATGGTATACTGTTTGGGCACATAAAATTGTTTTTTGTTTTTTTTATAAAAGCTGTCCTGTAGATAATAATTTCAAGCCCAGTGATAGTAGCATAAATATATTCAAAAACTTGCTTTCACTGCAAAATTTAAATTATGCATCAACGGCAGTGTGTTAGCCTGCAACTCTGAACTAGGATCGATGCCTGTAATTAAAGTTCCAACACCCTCAGCTACAAAATGACAAAGCTCCTTACATCGTGACCAATAACCCATGCAGCCTGTATAAATTATATGGTTAAACACATATTAATAACAAACTACACTTTTGCTTCTTGTAACTGAATTTATAAAGTGTCCACTAGATTATCACTGGGAGAAGCACATTCATATTCATAATAGCTCATATATTCATTGACCCTGACCCTTTTAATTTATTTTAAATAGAAGAAAAATAACCAGGGGTTACAAAACTGTTCAGCTAATGATCTGGTTAAATACTTAAGTTGCATAATTTTAAATATGTGATATTACAAATCCATTATCATTTCCAAGTTCATGTTCTGATGATATGCATTTACTGGACTAGAAACATTTTATTCAATGATTACTTTATCTAGCAAAGGTGTTTCAGCTGGAATAAAAGATTCTTAATCTAAATACCGGTTGAGCACAATGCATTTATAATTTCGGAATTATTTTCAAAATCTGAATGATATCATTATTACCCTCAAAATATGTATCTCTAGAATCTGTGAATCTGAATGTGACAAAAGAAAACTTCATGCTGCTATCTAAAAAACGTTCTTCGATAAGACTAATAAGGATGTTAGTCCTCCGATTACAAAATGAAAAAGTTAACAGGAGGCAAAAAAAACTTTGTGCCTTTAAACCAAGAAAGCTCAGCAATTATGCTTGTGAATATATATAGGGTTTGTGTCATGTTGTTTGCGTACTATATTGCATTGCATCCTTCGCCACCATAACCTATCATAGGTGTCTTGGATGTCAGGACATTATATTGATTAACCATCCTAACCTGTAGTACTAATGATTCTACGTTTTAGAACAAATAGCATTTAAGGTATTTTTATGGGTTCTAAATGGGGAGTAAAATGCACTAAAGTATAAGGTGTGTCAAAATTGATATGAGGGACATGGCAGTGTTCAAAATGTGTAGCAGCTGTACAAAAATGTGACTTTTTGAAATGTTACTTCTTGTAAAATTACAGTAATAAAAGCCTTAACATTTCTGAGTTAAAAAGATAACATTTTTGAAATTTTGTGTGCTTTTAATGGATTGTGAACAAACTACCCAAAATGGAGAAGAAAATCCAATACAATGTTCGCTTAGTCAAAACTAACCTATAAAACAATGACTGGATAAAAAAAAAAAATCTCAGAAGTTGTACAAATTATGAGACATTACTGTTGTTCAATTAAAAAAAATGCATAAAAAGTCACAAACGTTTATCCTTATCAGATTTAGTTATGCTTTTACTGATTTCGAACACGATTGACCTAAAGAAGTTGTAAGTGGTAAACCTTATTTCTTCCAACATGTCACTGCTACATAGATGTTAATGACAAGAAATGTGCAGTAGATGTCCAAATTTAACAGCAAGCAGCATGTGACAGGAGAAGCCATGAACATAGTCAATGTACTTTAACAATTACAGTTATAATAACCAAGTTTGCCAGCATTCACTATCAATGAAACTGCATTTAAATTTGAAAAGGAAAATGGAGGAAGAGGACTTCCAAAACCCACAATTTGGAGGTTTGCGATATGAAATGTGTGGTCACCAGGGGGTGCTACCGATCTATAAACACCCAATGCAAGCAAGAATAACAACAACAACATTTGTTTATATAGCACATTCTCATACAAAATATGTAGCTCAAAGTGCTTTACAAGATGAAGAAAAATAAGATTAGGCAGCACTAAGTAACAAAGAATAAAGTAAGGTCCAATGGCCAGGAGAACAGAAAAAAACAAAAATAAAAAAACTTCCAGAGGGCTGGAGAAAAAAAAATAAGATCTGTGGGGGTTCCAAGGCCACGAGACTGCCCAGCTCCCACTGGGCAGGCACGGACACAAGTATAAAAGCCCAAAGAGTCTTTATTGTGGGAAACTCTTCCACAACAAGCATTTCTTGTACAGCAAATCTTTGTCTTGCCTTCTCTCTGTCACTGACTCCTCCATTCCTTCTCACAAGCATTGTCCACCTTCCTCCTGACCCTCCCAGAATGAAGGCAGGCAGCTCCTTTTATGTCCCACCTGGGAGTACTTCCGGTGCTCATTAGACGGGTTCCGAAAGTACTTCTGGGTGAGATGGAAACCCCATGAAGTAGGGCTTCCCAGTCCCTGCAGTACCCCCTGGCAGAACCCACGAAACCCAACAAGGCCTAGTCCAGGAATACCATTTTCCATGCTGCCCTGTGGGAACCTGGGGGGTGGGGCTATGGGGGCTTCAATCTAGTACTCTAAGGGAGATAATGCTCTGGGCATACTCTCTCCCCTGGTCCTTCCATTCTGAAGGCGTCCTGGCCAGGTAGGGATGCGGGCTGTACCTTACAAATGATTTATGAATTTTCATACAATTATAAATTGTGCTAGTTCATACCTTCTCTCCATATTAAGTAGGACACTTTCCAAACTCAGATATAACGTTCTTGTCTATTTAGCAAATGTTGTTAGGTTGGGATGGAAATAGTAAACATGAAGGATAAGTAAAATGATAATGAATAAAATAATACAGCAACAAGTTTATTTACAACATAAGATTGCTGAGGCTTGAGGAAAATGTGGCTTTTAAACAAAAAATAGAAATAAACATTTAAATTATCATCTTTTTTGTTTGTTTGGAAGTATGATTCAACTCATGTTATGGCCAGATGCAGTACATAACTAATTAGTTATTATATTTAATCTAAAACTATAGTATGTCCACTTGCTGCATAAAATTAAATTTTGATATCCTTAAGAACACTGACTCTTCCTGAAACAGAAATATTTCCCCAAAGATCTTTTTTTTTTCTTTTGGTACAGGAAGAGTAATTACTTTGTGTTCACAGTAAAGCTTCATCAGCAATATCAACAATATACAGAATTTTCCAGAACAATAAAATGAAATGACATACTGTCGTTTCAAAAATTAAGTATAAGTGATTTTTCATTTTATTATATGTAGTTTTAGAGTAAACTAGTGTGCTTCAAATATTTCTGCCGGCATTACCCTGTATTTAACCTAAGATATCCCTTGCTACCCATTTTAAACCCAATTCCTGAGTTCAGAAACATACAAATACTTTTAACAGAGAAAGTATGTCAATTAGAAAACAGAATCAGCTACTTGTTAAAAGATGGGATCAAAAAATGAGAATCCAGCAGGCTGACACCCTGCTGACTGTGCATGGAAATCAAAAGGAAAGATCCTCCTTAGCAAATGGCAGTTGTGGTAGTATGTGCATGCTGATGAATAGTGATGTCTGTGCATTAGTTGAAAATTTAACTAAAAATTATGATTTTTTTCTCTCCCCTATTACATTGTGTACATTATATTACTATACCATACCATTTTCTAAGATTGTGTAATTCTGAGCAGGGACAGGGGTGGTTGGAATCAATCACAGCAAGCCTAGGGAGCAATACAGGAACAATCCCCTGGATAGGGCACCAGTTCATCGCAGATAGATATGCCACAAAATATTATAATTTAAACTGCAAACTTAAAATAATAAGTAGCCCACTCTTGCATTTTAAAAAGGAAATTATGGATGTCGATGTCTAATTATAATGAAGTCTTAAAACTTACTGAATACGTCCATTTTTTTAAGCCAAAAATGTTATCAAATATTGATCGGCGTCTGTTTTTTGATTTCACACATTTTCCAAAATAGTATATCCATATTGTTTTAAGAAGGTAAAAAAGCAAAAAGCAAAACTACTTTTGTAATATTCATCCATTTTAAAAGGAGACCATTTAACAACATCTACTATACCATTCATCTTCCTGTGCAGATCCATTTCAGCCCTTAGGGAAACAGTCCTCACTTCAGTTTGTGAAACAGGGAGGAGATAGTTTGACCCAGGGGCATTAATTCACCTTGGAAAGTCACCGTGAAGCACCATTATCGGCAGTTTTTGAATGTTGGTGTCTGGCTGTGAATTGCTCTTTTTGTTCAGTAGACAACTTGACAATAATAATTGAAAAAGGCACACTTATGATTGCTTAACTTTTTTTTCAATATATGGAAGCTTATTTCTTTCACAAATATACTAACTACTGCTGCTGGAGTTATAATGCTTGTGTGTGCTTAAGTGAGAGAGTGCATGTACTATACATAGCATGTGATCAGGTGACAAGAACTAAACAAATGTTATCATCCATTCATCCATCTAACCCACTTATTCAAGGCTAGGTAACAGGATAGCTGATACATAAAGACATTTTGTGGTGGTGGGACAATGCCTTGTGTGGTACTGAGTCGAATAACATAGGGGCTACAAGGACAAGATTGGTACTTTCATTGTCAATACATTTGAAAATAGTCATAGTCCAAAATTTGTCACAGGGTAAAATAGACTAAGGTTCAGTTTGTCTCTCTAACAAGGCACCATCCACTTTATTCTTCTCATCAGAATGAAAGAATACAACAAATGTTAAAATGGTTTAAAATAATGATCATCAAGCCTGTCTGTCATTCTATCTCTTAACTATGTCAAATTTAAATGGATGTTGTTCCCCCTCAAACCAGTGATGATGCTATTACCCAAATATTGGCCAACAATTCCATCTAACTAGTTCCTTTCCACAGGGAAATTAAAATGAAAGTAATGTTTTTGAAACTATGAAAACTATGATGACAGGGTTATTCCAAAACTAATAATTGATTACCATGGCAGAGTAGGGTGGGATGAGATGCCACAAAATATGAAATAACTCTTCAAAAATGTAAAACACATTTGGCTGGCACACTTTTTAAAAATTAATTGGTGAAATCTGCTTATATCAGATAATTAATTATAATTATATCAGATTAGTTAATCAGTACAGGATGATAGTGAGACCAGCTATGTTATATGGGTTAAAGACGGTGGCACTGACCAGAAAGCATGAGACAGAGCTGGAGGTAGCAGAGTTAAAGATGCTAAGATTTGCATTGGGTGTGACAAGGATGGACAGGATTGGAAATGAGTAAATTAGAGGGTCAGCTCAAGTTGGATGGTTTGGAGACAAAGTCAGAGAGGCAAGATTGTGTTGGTTTGGACATGGCCAGAGTAGAGATGCTAGTTATATTGGGAGAAGGATGCTAAGGATAGAGCTGCCAGGCAAGAGGAAAAGAAGGCGGCCTAAGTGAAGGTTTATGGATGTGGTGAGAGAGGACATGCAGGTGATGGGTGTAACAGAACAAGACGCAGAGGACAGAAAGATATGGAAAAAGTTGATCTGCTGTGGCAATCCTTAACAGAAGCAGCCGAAAGAAGAAGAATAAGATTTATATCAGTACAGTCCAAAATAAAGACAAAATGTTATTATGTGTAACAGAAATAAGTAAATGCCAAAACGGCAGCATAAATGCAGTAGGAATGGTATGCCAGGTGTCCACCGCTGTACTTATGCAGGTGTCCATGTGCACATGACGCTCCAGGGTTGAACTGGGGTGCTTCGGTAATTCTGCATTTATGTGAAACTGCGAGTAGGTCAATCAGGTGCCTCATTCACACCTCTGAGTAGATGAAAGATAACACTTGCACCCAGTTGGGCAATATAAAAGAAGCCTGCACAATAGAAAGGGGGAGATCAAAAACAAGAACAGTTGAAAGAAAAGAGAGGAAGAAAGAATGAAGGTTAAGGAAGAAGAGAGCGGCAGAATGATGAGGAGCCATGTCATGAGGAAAGGAGACAGCTCGTCACCAAGGAAGCGAGTAACAGGTCATGCTCAATTGTAGGGCTGAAGAAGGGGTGCTCTCAATGACCAATGTAGAGAGAAGTAGGAATGGCCTCATTGTACAGCATCTCCTTTTTAAGTGCTGATGGACGGGATGACGGCAATATGTGTGGGAATCCTATGGGCACCAAAAAATTTGCAGTAGGACCCTGAACCCAGGATTTAGTGGAAGACTCGTGCTGCAATGACCCATTGGAATTCGCTGGGGAAATGCTAGACATTAGAGAGAGGGATTGGGGCTGGTGGCTATTATAAAAGACAAACCTGCTTTGTTTTTAATGGATTATTTATTGAACATTTTAACCTCCCTGGACACTTTGATTTTATGGGTTATTTATTTATTCACCATTTTTGGAAATATTTACACTATACTTAGAAACAATTTTGTCTGTTTTTTTAAGAAAGGTATGGAACACTTTACACCAAAACTTTGCTGACTGTGTGTGTCCTCATTTACCAGGCAGATCTCAGTTTATGACTATCAATAGTTCTGGGTTCAAGAGACTCCCAGAAGCAACCAGGTAGTGTGGATGTGACCCAGACCATCACACGGTCCCAAGGGTTATTTGGGTTTAACACTCTACATTGGACCATAATGGCTACATCCTTAGAGGCATTCAAGGTGAACCATCTTTGCATAGAATTATGAGCTCCAGAGAGACACAGGGTTAAAACCAAGAAGTTTAGTGGAAGATCTAAATAAACCCTCCATATTAGTAACAAATTAAAACTGGCTTCAAGTAGATAGCCTAATAAAACCATTGCATAACTTCTTTCTAATTTAATCTTTCATTCAATTGTGCACACCAGCGCCTGACTGCTACTACTGCCGTGCGGTATGTTGCGAGCTATGCTCATTAGAACAACTCTCACTTGTGCTAGCACCTAGCTTCTTCACCAGCAGCACTTGTCATGCCACATTTCGAAATCACAGTGACAGTTACGTACCTTCAGTTTTAATACCATTTCGTAGCTTTTCTCTTTTGTTATAATTAATCTACTATACATTGTTATGGCTAAGAAATGTTAGCGTGTGGTATGGAATTGTCATAAAAACTTGAAATTATTAAACGTTTACAAAATGGTGAAAGTTCTTTAGGGATTGCTTCAATTTACAGAGTAGGAAGAACAACAGTGAATGGATATAAAGTGTGATGCTGGCAAAATTGAAAAACATGTCAAAAATGGAAACCACTGATGGTAATGCTATTCTGCATTAATGTTAATGTATTAATGTTAATGTCTTTCTGTATTGTAATTTTCTTTTTGAAGGGCTTCTGTTTATTAAGGGGCGGACATGCCTATTGGGAGATGAATGACAGGAGATAACATTAGTTGTGGCGGAAGGAAGTTTCAAGTAGGGAGTTAGGACACAATAAGCAGGAGTGTTTGCAGTATAGAAAAAGGCAGAACGTGAGCGCCAGAACATAAAATGATTGATAGGGAAAGCTTTCTTTTATTGTATTGTAACTCAGATAACGGAGTATAAGAAAAGACACCTTTTGTTAAGGAACGAACACTCCAATTAAAACGTAGAAAACTCCAGTACCTCCGAGTTGTGTTTGCTTAATATGCTGGTTGTTTGTTAATACTATATTATATTTTGTTTTGTAAATAAACATGCCTATTCACTAACCTATTGTACATTGTTTTTAAAATAGCTGTTCTATTATCTGTCTTTCCTCTTATATGTCACAGCCTCAGTCCTGACCCCTGACAGATAATCAATGTTTTACTGTACATGTATGTTTATTTAACATAATCCTGGAAGTAAGTGAATAGAGCACTTTTAAGATCATATTAATACCTTTTGTTGCTTAAAATATCCTGAAAGCTGGAATTCCTGAAGTTAGCTGTAGGAAGCTAAACAGAAACAGGCCATTAGTCTTGCTTACAGTAGACAAGACTTAAAACATGTATCAGACCAACAAAATTGCTTTATGACTGAATGAAGAAATTTCAACTGGGAAAAAAGTTTCCTCCCTGTGTAAAGCACCAGCTGCCATGTAAAAGGGTGTTGTATCATTGTCAATATTTTTTGGACCAATATACTTAATTTTCCTTCACAACAAATGTATTTTTTGGGAGCTTGATTACCTCCAAGTTCAGCAGAGATACACACTCCACACTAATGAAGCAGCCTGCAAAGCAAACAACTAAGGCCTTTACCTGAACTGGTGTATCATTAAATATTAATGAGACAGACAAGGTAAGCATAGGTAATTTAATAGGCGATCCAAAATGCCCACTAAATAAATCAATCCTTGTACTAATTATCTTGTTTTGCTGTGCAAGACAGTTGTTATGGATATGTCCTAATTTGCCATAATTAAAATAATTGTTAACAGTATACTTAAATGGAAGATTAAGTATGTTTGCCTTAACTTTAAAATTTTCAAAATGCATAGGGATCCTCCCCATGTAAGTTCAAAAAAAAAAAACAGTTGAATATTTTTAACGTTGTGTTAGCAAATACATTTACGGGAAATAGCAGATACTCTTAATTATTGTTCATTTAAGATTTTCACCTTAGAGGTCAGCAACATACTAGCAGCTACAAGTAATAAGGGACTAGGAAATGAACTGTAGAAATTAAAACACGTTCAGAATTAAAATGATAAAATTTGAGAAATTAACTGGATGGTTCATTATTTGACCAAGAGTACTCAAATAAACTGTTGATCATATATATATACTTCATAAATATGTATTTTTCCAAAGCCACTTAATACCATGGAAATTCCAAAATTCTGCAAGTGAGCAAAGATTGAACCATTGTATAAAAAAGATGATGATGCTGACCTTAGCACCTTTCATCTTTTTGTGCATAACAGGCAAATGTACAGAAGTAATTCTAAGAAAATCATATATGCTATACAATCAGTGTTGGAGTTACTGCTTTTGCTTATTTTATATAAATGATTTAGATAAAAACTACAATATTATATTACTTACATTTGCAGATTACACTTAATTGGTTGATACCAATCAGTCAGCATGACCTTTGGAAAAGGTACTGGATAAAATCCAGACCTGAGCAATGTGTAGCAAATAGAGTTTAATGTAAATAAGTGTCCCTTGTATGAAGTAAAAATAAATATTTAATGAAGTTTATGAAAAGGATGTTCTTGAGCAAGAACATATGCATTAGGACAAAGACCTATACATCTTAGGAGATTGACTGTCCTCAACCAGATAATTTACAGATAAGCAGTTTAAAATGCTAAAAGCACGTTAAGATTTACAGCAGGCTTTGTGGAGTAAAATCATGAGAGGCTTAACCTGAATAATGCACTTGTTACGCCACATCTGGAAAATATCTGCAGCTTCAAATCACATCATAATGGACACAAAGGAAAGTTCAGAAGAACTAGCAGTTTTATTCCATTACTGCAGGATATAAGGTATGAGGGAAGATTGAGGAAGAGGCCTTTCACCTTGATCAAGCAAAAGACTGAACAATGACATAATAAAGCTGTTTAAAATTATAAAGGGAGCAAGCAGAGTATAAGCTATTACTTCAAAAGCAGCACAAGGCACAGATGGAGATTTATTATGGGTATATTTTTATTCAAATTTTTAAAATGTTTCCTTCACATTGAACATACCTAATACAAATTAACAAGTTGAACAGGTTGAATGCTGCATTTTGAAGACCTTTAAATATGACAATACATGTTTTTTATCTAAACTGTTGTTGTGTTTCACTTACATATTTCACTTTTTGTGTGCATTATCCATCTATCCATTATCCAACCCGCCATATCGTAACTACAGGGTCACGGGGGTCTGCTTTCTTCTAAATAATATTAGAACATTAGAACAATTTTGATAACAACAGACATTAATCTTCAGCAAGCTTGTCAATCCTATTCATCCAATTTCTTTGAAATTAAACCAAGTCAAGTTCTGAAGGTCCAAGTAGTTCTACATTCTTCCACACTACTTGGCAGCGTATTCTCTGTGTGCAGGGAAACTTTTTAATGTTCCTCTCATAATTCTAAACATTTCAGTAATCTTACACATTAATCTCGATTTGCTTAAACTGAAAACATTCAGCTTTTTAAATTTGTTCTTGTGGCTTGTCACACACGTGCGATTGGGAGACAGCTAAAAGGCCTAAATGATAGTACTTCCACGCCAGACCAGGGGGCGGTGAGGTGCACTGACTGTGTCTCTCAAACCCTTCAAGGCCATCGATGGGATATCCCGCAGGGTTCCAGCACCGCTGAAGATGTCAATTCCGGGTCTGACACCACTGATGATGTCACTTCCGGCCACCACCGATGATGTCACTTCCTTTTCTTGGCATATAAAGCCACCATCTTAATTACATAGCTCAGTTCTAATTTGAACTGAAACCTATGAACACCTCTGTTCAATTTAAACCAATTTTGCAGCCAAGGAACAATTTACGGGTGGCTGCCCCAAACCTTTTTGATGACTTTGTGTCATTCTTGTGACAAGCTGCTATGTCTTTTTTGTAATATGGAGACAAGAAACAAGAAATAGGGATAACCCCTCATTAGTGTATTATATAGTTTAATCTCAAATGGTAAATTAACAGAAACTCGACTGTTTTAAGGGAGCAAATGAAAATCTTTTTTCTAAGACAGGTGAAAAAATGTAAATTGCCAAAACCATTGCTAGTCCAACTCTACACTGCAATCACTAACTAAATCCTTAAACCCTACATAACTGTTTGGTTTTAAGCAACAACTCTTAAGCACATGACCAGTCATCAAAGTAATGTTCACCCATTAGGAACTGAATTAAAACATCTTAAATATTTTTGAAATTAAATAATATCTAGTAAAACATTCTGTGAGATGCCTGCTGATTTTTGCATATTATAATAACCTTTTATATAAAAAAAATTAAAGCTGACTTTTAAAATACTGATTGAGTTGCCTCATCTGCTATTACTTAGCTATTGCGTGTTGTGTCTTCTGAGTCTTTGATAAGCTCATTCTTATAAAGGTAATGTCATATAAGTGTGTTAGCCAAAAAATAATGCAGGTATGGGAAAATAATTTACCTGTGTAATGAGTTCTCATGGTTTAAAGGCACCAAATGCAAAAAGCTGATAAACTAGAAGTATACTTTAATTACTTTGACCTTTCACTTGGTCAAGACGGAACCACAAAATAGATAACATGCACTTTGTGTTTCCTAAAACTGGAGACACATTACACAACTTCTAGTTGGCAAATTGTGATGGCTGCAGTTGCTGACCTTGTTGACTTTGCATGTCACAATACAAGACTAGAATCACAGTGGATGACAAATTACAAGTCTCCGTGATGATTTTCTGGCACAGTTTCACAAATTTCCAAAGTATTGAAACATTGTCACAGTCCCACAACCAATAATGTGCTATTTGACAAGCCAGTGTTGTGTGAAGCAAGTTCAGGCACATTCTCTTCCCTTATTTTTTCATTTTCCATTCTGTTGTGGTATGACAAACAAGATAACTTTACTGACTTGGGGTAAGAATATATAATTTGAATGTTAATGACCGGGAGATTAATATAATCAGGAAAATGCCAAGGTCAATGCTGAAGGACAAAATTATCTGTTGTCAGAATTTAATTACTAACCCAAACTCGGAAGAACCTATAACCAGAACTAATTTTTTAAACCAAGAAGACAATGACCAAAAGTTTGTTTGCATACTACACAGGGATTTATCCACAAATCAAATACTGCCAATACTGATGCTCTATGTAAGAAAGGTCAGAGCAGACTATACTTTCTGAGAAGGTTGGCATCGTTCAACATCTGCAGTAAGATGCTGCAGATGTTCTACCAGACGGTTGTGGCGAGTGTCCTCTTCTACGCGGTGGTGTGCTGGGGTGGCAGCATAAAGATGAAAGACGCCTCACGCCTGGACAAACTTGTTAAGAAGGCAGGCTCTATTGTAGGAGTAAAGTTGGACAGTTTAACATCTGTGGCAGAGCAACGGGCACTAAGCAAACTCCTGTCAATCATGAATAATACACTGCATCCACTGAACAGTGTCATCTCCAGGCAGAGGAGTAGCTTCAGTGACAGACTTTTGTCACTGTCCTGCTCCACTGACAGACTGAGGAGATCGTTCCTCCCCCACACTATGCGACTCTTCAATTCCACCCGGGGGAGTAAATGCTAACTTTTTTTCATTTTTATTACTATTTAATTTAATATTGTTTCTTTGTATCAGTATACTGCTGCTGGATTATGTGAATTTCCCCTTGGGATTAATAAAGTATCTATCTATCTATCTATCTATCTATCTAATACCCCAGAAATTCATGACCTTTATATTGTCACTTTATTAACATCACACGTTTCACACATTCGCAGAATTCTGGACAATTATCATGAAAATATCTGACACATTTGCTCAGAAGTGGTCATGGCCATAATAAAACAAAGTCAGCGTTGTGACATAATGTTAAAAATTTTACTTTGTCAAGTCACCAATAAACAAAAAAACAAACATTATTTTCAGAATTCTTGGGTTCCAAAACCCCTACATTGACACATATGTTTTGTTCATTCATGGAAACTCACAGAAAATTGATATAAAAAATTAACTGCTAATTATAACAACATCACAAAGATGAGCTTGCCTTCTGTTCACGTGATCCAAAACACTCAAGTTCCATTTTTCTTGTGACTTCATTCTACTTTCAGGTGGATGCTCATTGGTTGTCAGCTCTCATGCACACAGAACCAGCCCCATGACTGAAAATCGATGGAAAAATTGTGTAGTGTGACAAAGTTTTAAGTTGGAGGTAGAAGCTAATGACAAACTCTGTGTGTATAGGCTTATGGTCTTGTGGTATCTGTTCCTGTATTGCTGATCAGTTAAAGCTATTTAGAAATGTTAAGTAGAAAATTATTGGAAATGTACAATACCATTTAAGAAATAAAGCTTTTCAAAGAATGTTTATTTTTTAAGTATCAACATATATTACTATAGCCAGTGCATGACTCTGATTTTATTAGATGATTTTGCTGTGCTTTGCACTAGTCTGGCGCAATCTTTTTTTGGTTGCATTTCCCCAATTACTGGCTCTTGGTTTACTTATAGGAAAATAACCTATTTAATAATCATAAAAGTCAATGAGTGCTTCTAAGAGTTACATACTCAAATCAGCAGTTTTCTGTTATGCTTAATACAAAAGTGACTAATTTATAAATTTATAATCATTCAATGTCAATAGGCAGATGCAGATTTTGCTCACATCACAAAAGAACTTCAGAGAACTTTACACCTGAGCTTAGAGGAACTGTTCCCCAGCATCATCAATGGACAAGAAACAGCCTGCAGCAATCATGTCATCTGGAGAAACATCTGATCAATCTGTTCACCACATCCCATAGTTTGGTAGCCACTTACACCAAAAAGCGACCATGAAGGAGAAAAATCAACAATGCATGAAATGTGCCAGCATCTCCCTTTAGGAAACTTCACCATCAGGTTTTCAAGAACTTTTTCCTCAAGTAGAAAGCCATGATATATTTTCTATTAATCTATTTGTTTCACTATTTTCCTGAAAGCTAAAGAGACTTCTCATTATTACCTAAACATTCTTCAGAGACTCCATTAGCATTACATATCAGTTGTGAGAATCACCTCACCAATTTTAAGACAAAGACAGTCAGCATCAAAAGCCATGATCCTGCGGAACCAATTTTGCTGACTAGACCACTGCATCAGAATGCCCAACTCCTGTCTCCCGAGACAACATGTCTATTTCCAGCTGAGTCAAAGTCAAAATAAACTGGGGTGACTAGAAGAAGAGGTTCAGAGACACTCTCCAGGCTTACATTAGTTAAGGTTGGAACAACATAACTAACTTGGAGACCCTAGCCATGAAACATCTCCTGTGGCACCTTGTGATTTATCAAACAACGCTTGACTTTGAGAATGCCTTTTAATGAAGTGAACAAAGGAAGGAAAATGGGGAGAATCCAGATTTGCAGAAGCAAACCCTATATGTAATTCTTCTGTCCCTGCTTTCTGTATTACAAATATTAATACATTTTACTTTGAATTTTGAACAGCATGCTTTATAGGACAATATGGTAGTGTATTAGTTAATACTGCAACACTGGAGAGTTGGGTTCAAACTACAGCCCAGACACTACATAGGTCTCTCTTCTGGTACTTTCGCTTACCTCCTATGTTACAAAGATTTGCATGACAGGCAGATTCTAAATTGTAAACTGGCTTAGCAAGGTTGAATATGCCCAGAGTTGGTTTCTTCATTTTTGATTCACATGGATTGGATAACCTTAACATCTATAATAATGACTACGCCCTGAGTTGTATTGTGTAGATTTTAGTTGAATATGACAACCATAGTGTGATATAAGCTGTGTGGGAGAAAAATGTTTTTTCTTACTATTGCAAGGCTTTTATTGTATTTATAGATGCAAACACACACACTCTACCATTTACAAGTTTGGAGACACACAGAAATGTTTGTGTTTTTGATAAAAATTTATACTTTTTAATCAAGGTACCATTCATTTGATTTATAAAGATAGCCAAGATGTTACTATTGATACAAATGCGTATTACTGCTTGAAGTAATTGATTTATAATTTATTATTCACATATGATTGAAAATGCCCTTTTTCAGAAACCATTGCTCAAGTGTCCTCATAGTAAACTCCCATCCCTAATTAGCCATGTTTAAATGTTATTTAAAAAAAACCTTTGTAATCGTGTTAGCAGTTAGTTTGTTCAGTAAAGCGTGTGCATTGTCTTTTCTTGGGTTGCAAGGTTCTAGAATACCTAACATTTATTTCTGGGTTCAAAAATTTACCAATAAAAATTTTATACAAAAGGTTTCCTTTGTCTTGAGAGGGAGGGCAAACAGGATCTAAACAGAATAGAAAAAGAAGTGGAAGACCTGGAATCATATGTTAATCATCTAGAAATCCACTGTTTGATGTCTTGTGTTCTTTTGCTGATTTTAACCTTCTCTTTTTATTTGACACTGGAATGTGTATTGTATAGAAAAAATGCAAAATACATTAAATCAAATTGAAATCCTATACATTGACAAGATGCCATCTTAGTTTAACCTTTTAACTATTGCTAGAAAAGATTGTTTTTGTTCTTTAGTTGGCACTATTTTGATATTCTCTGCAATATGGTTGCTAAAATATATATATATATTTTTAAATACCATAAACTATTTTGCACAAGTACTACAGTTGTAACCTGAATTATTTTAGATTTTATAATCTTTAAGAAAATCACTGGCTACTCCAGCAGACCCCATGACCCTGTGTTAGGATATAGCGGGTTGGACAATTACTGACTGCCTGACTGACTTTTAAATGGTACACCTTTAGTAAAAGAACTGTAAAAATATGTTTGAGGCATTTTGAATACAATACCAATTTTCAGGTCATTCTGTTAAGATGTTAATAATTTCATACATTTTCTGTTGCTGTATGTACATTAAACCAGGCTGTCTATGTTAATGCACTTTATATACTGGTTTATCCTAGTCATTTTAATTTATTGTTTTATTATACCACATTTCTGTTTACAAGCTCAATACATTACACACATTTTCAAATGTAGTACAGTAAAATTAAAACACACAATAACATACAAAACAGTGTTAAATACAGCACACCCTGAAATATGTACTGTATAAAAACTGGAGCTTGTTATGCTTAGAGAGGGTTAACCTTAAACCTTCTATAGTCAACAAAGAGGGACCATTTGTATGATAAATAGTTTGCTCGGAGTCTTGTCAAGCTATTGGATGAACTGCTCTTATGTCTTTCCTACTACTTTTGATCTTCCCCTGTGGTAATATTATTGGAAAGGACAGTGCTTTTATAGTGATAGCTGTTAAAATTTGGTCCCTCACCCTTTCACTGGACATTCCATTTTACACTATAATGCATACAAATGTAAATGAAGGCCAAATCTGTGTCACATACTCACATTGTGAGTAGATTCAGGCAGACTAATCTTCAACATGTTTGAATCCAGAGCCATCAGTGCCTCCTTGCATTTTTTGTAAAATTTATTGACAAATACATATCACTTATCCATTGTTTCTCATTACTAAGAAAGTTAATGATCATTCCTTTTGCTTGATGAAAGCAGTTCCACAAGATTAGTATATGTGTGATGTTTAAATGGTTTAGGTCATAAGCCAAATAGGTACATGTTTTGTTAACTGGCAATTCTAAACTGGACCAGTATGAGTGAGTGCGAGTGAGTATATGAGTGTTCCCTGCAATTGACTGGCACTCCTGTACCAGATGTGGCCAGGATCCATCCCTGAATTGGATGTAATGGTTATGATAATGAATGATGGATGATTGCATCTTAAATTGCCAACATGTAAAGATAAAGAAGAATTAGTCTCAGACTCAAGACCAGAGGGACATTGTATTTACATGGAGACAGGAATGAGAGCTAAACATTTTGATTAACTATAAAGTAAACAAATGAAGTTCTACAACTAAACACTTTCTCACTTATACAAAGGGATACTGTGCTCAGTTTTATCAAAATCTGAAAGAATACACTAAGCATCACATCATACTAATTTTCTATTTTCTATAATGTCACCAAATTTCAATCCAATCCATCAAAGCAATTATGAGATTTTGGGATCCCAATTTTTGAGATTGTAGGGGTGAGTTTTTCCCCTCAATACTGATATATAAGATTGTTCTTTCTTAGCAAACACCTACTGACCTACATGTACTATTCTGCCAAATTTCAACTTTTTAAAAAATCATGAAATAGCGTTTTTGTTGAGTGAGTGAGTGAGTCAACTTTATATTAAGAATAATACGAGGACAAATCAGAAAAGGTAGGGGCACATTCAAGATCCCCAAATATTTTGATAAGAAAACCAAAAAAAATCTTTTTGTTTTTTCATATGGTAGTCCAAGCGCAGACTGAGGTAATGTGGAGTAGGAGGTGTTTATATGAGATCCAGGCAGGAGGAAGAAGCAGGTCTGGGAGGGTATATGATGGAAGTGATGTCAGAGGTGGAACAGGTGTCAATCTCCCTGCAGAGAGAGGAGAAGAAAAGCATTAGACAACAGTAAAAATCCCTGGTCCAGAGGAGAATTACCATCACATGAGCCCTTCAGCTGTCTCTGTAACACACACATGTGACAATATAGAAATGAAAAAAACTATAACAGAATATCTTGACATTTTATCTTCAATGATTGAATCACTGTAGCCATAAAAATAAATTTCAGCTTTGTTTATTAAACAAAATTACAGGTACCTTACTGATGCACACTTCACTTTCCAGCTGCTCATCTTGATATGGATTGTAGCAAGTAAGTCCATGCCAAACTCTCTCCAGCAACAATTTACTGATCTTCATTTGGTTTTCCATACTCCCAGGCTTCCTGAGAGACATAATACCTTAAAGAGCCCTCCATTTCCCTTTGGTCTTCTCCATATGAGCTGAGCCTGCTACATCTTCTGTGGGAGGCATTCGGGTGACATACTTACTACATGCCCAAACCACCTGTGATGCCACATGTAACCTAACTCCTGCACATACCTAATTTCTGTGCATCTGTAGTCCAAACCAACTGGACCAGTAGATAACAGAACGAGACACAGACAAAAAGCATATTGAAAAAACAGAATTCCTGTTTTATTCCAATGCGTTCCAGTTATTTACAAACAGCGTCAAGCACCATTCAATACTATGAAATAATTTAGAGGCAAAAACAAGTGCATTTAAATATGTATATACAGTGTTTACAGTGGCTCCAAAACAAACAGTGAAGAAAATTAATGGATCTTCTTTCTCTTTGATGAATACATTTCAGGAATATTCTTTCCTCTTGAAATAAAAAGAAAAATAAATCAAAAATTGAAAATCAGACACAAAAATAAAGCTTACCACAAATACACCCAGGTTATGTCCACAAAATCCCAAACAATTGGAGATGAATCTGTGTATATACAGTATATACTTATATATACAGTATATATTTACACCAGAATCTGTAAACTATTTTCTGCTCCTAAGTTCAGCAGGTCAGAATGTAAAACAAGGGGTCTGTAGACAATTGAAAGACAACCTGTTATGGAAGGTCTTCCTCAAAACAACACCAAGATTAATACTCCAGATTCTGAGAAACCCAGGAAAAAATAAAATGCATACAGTACATAACAGACAATTCTAACATTAACTGCTTTAGTGAAAATTGTCTGACATGACCAAAAGAACGAGATTATCCATAATCATCACAGATGCAACCCTGAGGTCCCCACACTTGATGCTCTCTTAAGTTTCAGCTGTATCTTGATATCCTATGCATGAAAAACATGAAAAGGAGAGGCAACCATGTCTAATTTAAACGTATGTGTCCTAGTGCCCGCAAACACAGGTAACAAATGAGCTGGATAGAGTTTCCATTCCATTTTATATTCTATAGGGCATGCCCCTCAAATCATTACTTTAAAAATTATTAGTTTAAATAAATGTGATGCAATGTTTTAGCCATTATTATTGTGTATATTATGCATTTGTATGTTATGTTTTGAATATTATTTTGTTTATTAATGATCTAGTATGTAAGCCTTATGTTTATTTATGTATTACTCTATTTAGTTATTTGCCCTGTTCCCTTTATATAAAGTTGCAGGGGAAGTTCCACCATGACATTACAGCTAGGGAGCCATCCTCTGACTATATATTCTTTGCATAGAGGTAGGTTCTCTAGAACTGAATTGAGTCTGATATTGTATTAATTGTCTTGGTAAGTATTGGATTTTACCGTTTTTCTTGATTTTTTGCTGTAGTTTTGTGGATCATGAATTTGATATGCGGACTGGTATTGTTTGCACTAGGTTACCTAATTAGGTGCATCATTGTATTCAAATATTACATTTTTTTTTTTCTTTCATATATCTTTGTTTGTATTTAAATTTCAAAAAACAGTCATTTTCAAATCACCTTTGCTGCAGATGTTTTTACTGTTTCCTTGTCTCCTTTCTGAATTTTACTTAATGATTGTTAAGGACTGTTTTCAGTCAGGGCTTTCATATTTTGGAGCCTGCAGATAGGAAAGTCTGAGGCTCCACTACAGAGATTTTAGACCACATTTTGTATTTGGGAATTTAGGACACCAGGAAAAAACAAAAGACAAGTAATTTATTATTAGCTAGAAAAAAGTATATAGAAATATTTAGGACTGTTTAATAGTTATATTCTATAAAAACTGCCATATTCATTGCTGCAAACAAATGCCTTTACCTACTCTGTGATACAGGAAATACTCCACAGGTAATGACAACTGCACTCATTATTAACAGCACATTTGCTAGTGTTCCCCTGCACTCCTTTGCTACCTCTTTGGGTCATTATATCTTTCCAGCAGATGCTCTGTCTTCCTACCAAACCTACCAACCCACCACTAATGGGGTAACAGTTGAGTGTTTAGCACCTTTTTTATATAGGTGCCTAGAAATTATGACCTTGGCCCAGAAACAACAGACTATTATTATTCACTTTTGGCTTTAAATTTTCTCTTACCAGTTAATATAATGGTCGAATCAAGCATCACAAAGTTGGAAATTTGGGAGTATCTCCACACCTACCCAGATGCAATCCTGTGGGGAAACTCAAGAGTAATAGTGAGGCCATTGCAATTGGTAAGTTCTAATGCTGTGTACAGAGGTGACTCTAACTGTATCTGATATACCTATTTGTCAATCTCCTGCAGAATCTCTGTCTCCTTTTCCACCAAAAAAAATACTTTTCACATCCTCAAAGCCATTTTCACCTGTCAGTGCTCACTTTGTCTCCATCTATTCATCCATGTCCAACATTTCACAGGCATAACATCCAATCTTCACTCTCTGCCTTTTAGTTGGCAACCTCACATTTTTGATTCTTGAGGCTTGTCAAGCTGAGCCTAAGCATTCTATACTAGTTACAAACTCCCCAGCAAGTCTGCTCACAGGCTTGCCTACAGAAATATGATATCCATGTTCTGTTTTTTTTTTTCTTAAAGCAGTCGTGTAAGTCTTCACTCTTTATTTGTTATACAGGGTGAGGCAGAAAGGACGGACGTCTTTGAAATGGCTAGAACTCACCACTAGGTGGAGTGACAGATGTGCGGTAGGTGGCGTTAGGTTTGCGAAATCTTAGCATTTTTTTATTTCCTTTTTAGTTGAAGCCATGGAGCCGTGGATGATAGAACACTGCGTTTTTGCGTACGACTGTTTTGTCAAGAACAACCAATCCATTACCGCAGTCCAGCATGAGTTTTATTGCCATTTCAATATCCACAGAAATAAAGCTGTTCCTGCTCGTAACACTATTCATCGTTGGATTAAAGCACTTCGTACACGAGGTACACTAATGAACAAAAGAACGCCAGGGGCTACATGTATGGCACGTACCCCTGAAAATGTGGAAAGCGTACGACTAGCCCTGCTACGCAGTCCAAGTCAATCTGCTCGGAAGCATTCTTCTGAACTTGGCCTCAGTAATCGTTTGGTATTACAGTGAAACCCCGGTTTACGAGCAGCTCGGTATACGAGCCGCGATCCGAGCAAAATTTCTGCCCGGTTTACGAGGCCTGCCCGTTTTACGAGCCGAGCTCCGATACGTCACCGCTAGTTTCCGCTTCGCCTTTCCTACCCGGAAACCTCTACCCCTTCTACCCAGAGCCATATCATACATATTGGGCATTAACCATGTCTTCAAAGAAGGTAGGAAGTGGAAAGGACAGCAGCAAGAAGAAAAGGATGCTGTCAGTCGAGTTGAAGCAGGAAATTATAGAAAAGCATGAGAGAGGTGTGCGTGTGATGGAACTCGCCAAAATTTATGACCACAGTACGTCCACGATATGCACAATACTAAAGCAAAAGGAGACCATAAAGAGTGTAAAAGTAGCAAAAGGCATTACCGTAATTACACAGCAAAGGTCGGCTATCCACGAAGAAATGGAAAACCTGCTGTTATTGTGGATAAAAGAGAAAGTTGGCAGGAGATATGCTTACTGAAACAGTCATAAGCGAGAAAGCTCGCATCATTTACAATGACCTGAAGCAGAAAGAACCATCCACATCTACGGATGTAGTAGAACCAGAATTCAAGGCGAGTCATGGATGGTTCGACAGATTTAAGAAGCGATCAGGCATTCACTCTGTCGTAAGACATGGCGAGGCAGCAAGTGCAGACCAGAAGGCAGCTGGCGAGTTCATCACACGTTTCGCGCAGCTCATCGAGGCAGAATGTTACATCCCCCAGCAAGTTTTTAATTGCGACGAGACGGGGCTTTTTTGGAAGAAAATGCCCTGTAGGATGTACATCACAGCAGAGGAGACGAAGATGCCAGGACATAAGCCGATGAAGGACCGCCTCACCCTTGCATTGTGTGCAAATGCTAGCAGTGACTTTAAAGTGAAGCCACTGCTAGTCTATCATTCAGAGAATCCTCGAGCCTTTAAGACTCACAGGATTCTAAAAGAAAAACTGCACGTGATGTGGCGCGCCAATCCAAAGGCATGGGTTACGCGGCAGTTCTTCATCGACTGGGTAAATCTCTGCTTTGGACCTGCGATGAAGAAGTATCTTCAAGAAAACAAACTGCCTCTGCAAGCGTTACTCGTCCTCGACAATGCTCCAGCCCACCCGCCCGGTCTCCAAGACAACATCCGGGAAGAATATCAATTCATAAAAGTCCTCTACCTCCCACCCAACACGACTTCAATCCTGCAACCGATGGATCAGCAGGTCATTTCCAATTTCAAAAACCAAACGATGCTTCGATGTGACAGAAAATACGGAGCTAACACTCCGAGAGTTCTGGAAAGAACATTTCAACATCGTGAAATGCCTACGCATGATTGACCTGGCGTGGAAAGAAGTGACCAGAAGAACACTGAATTCTGCATGGAAGAAGTTATGGCCTGATGCGGTTGCAGCGAGGGACTTTGAAGGATTTGGTCTTGATACCGAGATCGAGACCGAGATCAACGTGCCCGACGTAGATCCAGTGCATGAAATCGTGTCCCTCGGCAAGTCGATGGGTCTGCAGGTTGACGAGGGTGATATCAACGAGCTTGTTGAGGAACATGAGGAGGAACTCTCAACACAGGAGTTGCTTGAGCTGCAGGACATGCAACGTACGGAGGCTCTGCAAGAGATCAGCGGTAGTGAGGAGGAGGTCGAGACAGAGGAAATTTTGACAAGTGAAATTAAATAAGTGCTGGGAATGTGGGAGAAGGTTACAAGTTTCATTGAAAAGAAACATCCAGAAAAAGTTGCAACTAGTCGTTCTACAGCAAATTATGATGACACCTGCTTGGCTCACTTCTGTAAGCTTTTAAAAAGCAGGCAAAAGCAAACGTCGTTGCATAGGTATCTTTATACTAAAACTGAAACTGCTATAAGTGAAAGTGCCGAAAGTGCAGCCAAAAAGGCAAAAACAGATGATTAGCGTAAAAAAAAAAATCATACGTATGTAATGTTAAGTGTTAGTCTAAGTTTAAAGTTAAGAAAGTTTATTTTTTTACAATTCATGTGCGTACATACAGTTAAGAAAGTGCAATTTTATTTTTTTTTGATGTGAAGGTGCCAAAAATGCAGCCAGTCCTCTAGTCCTCCCTCCCTCCCTCCTTCCTCAGCCGCTCTCCGTTAACTGCAATCGTCTGCCGCCAAGGTAAGGCTACATTTTCTTAAGTTGGTTTATCTTTTATTTAACTATATTTACTAATACAGTATTTTGATGTTTGTTTCTTATTTAAAAACATGTTTTTTTCCATTATTTATGATATTTTGGGGACTTTTTGGGAGGGCTGGAACGGATTAATCTCATTTCCATTATTTTAAATGGGAGAAATTCGTTACGAGCAGATCGGGTTACGAGCTCGGTTCTGAAACGGATTAAACTCGTAACCCAGGGTTCCACTGTATTTTGTGTATTTTGCATTTAGACCTGCAATTCCATCCCTACAAATTGTCAAATGCTATTTCAATATGAACTCAAATTTTTCAATAAATTTCTTTGTAAGAAAAAATTAACAATTTTGTGATTTTGTAAAAAACGTCCGTCCTTTCTGCCTCACCCTGTACATTAAAGAAATACATCTTAACCACGCTATTAATAATTTGTTAAAATATAGGACTGTTTGAAATAGTTTCTGGTGCTCCATCATGGTTATGCATATGCAGGTCACATATTTTTCAAACATATTCCTGTATTCTAAGGTAAAAAGGAATTTCTTGTACCTACCTGTCTTGCATATATATACTATATTTTATGATATTAAGTGAACAAGCAATATTTTGAAATACATTTTTATTATCGAATAATTTACTTAAACAAATATTTTATTGTTTTTAGATTTTTTTCAACATTTTGTGCATGTTTAATTAATAATAAACATGATCTGCAGGATGTTCTCCCCGTGTCTGTGTGGGTTTCCTCCGGGCGCGCCGGTTTCCTCCCACAGTCCAAAGACATGTATGCTAGGTGGATTGGCGATTCTAAATTGGCCCTAGTGTGTGCTTGGTGTGTGGGTGTGTTTGTGTGTGTCCTGCGGTGGGTTGGCACCTGCCCGGCATTGGTTCCTGCCTTGTGCCCTGTGTTGGCTGGGATTGGCTCCAGCAGACCCCCGTGACCCTGTGTTCGGATTCAGCATGTTTAAAATGGATGGATGGATCTGCAGGAACTGTGATTGAAAAAGTGAAATTTTATGGTTGAACTGAAACATGTCCATGTAAATTGGCATATCTTTAGATGCACCTACTTATGCCATCACTAAAAAAACCATAGAAAAGTTTAGCCGGTCTTGATATTTGATTAGACCTTTCAGTTGCTTGACAAACATAACAGCCACTACATTTCTGTTTAGTTAACTAGATAGCTACAGATTACCCACCTTCTTGCTGGTGGGCTGGATGAACAAACAAATGACTTTTGCCGGTGTCACACAAACACGCATGGGAGTCAGCTGCAAGGTCTAATTATTGTTGAAGTGCTGCATGGGACTAATACCTTCTCTCATTCCTTGCAGGAACACTTAAAAACTTCACTTCCTGTTTCAGCATAAGACATGTTACTTCCCCTTGACACCCACCTCTTCCTCCCTCTCCACCATATAAACCCGATGATCCTCCTGGTTTGTAGTCTGTTAGATGACTTGATTCGAAGAGACTACTGTTGTTTCTAACCTAAACATATTTTGCCTTACAGCGAACCTGGCAATATACGGGGTGGATCACCCCAAACCTTTATCTTTTTCCCTTTGTTTCCTTACACAGGGCAGTAGGAGATGGCTGATTAAACTAAAACAAAATAGCCTCCGCATAATGTGAGATGTCAAGCTAAACAGGAAGAAATAAAAGAAAAACAAAATCCTTAAGCAAGTTTTTATAAGTTCTCTGTCTAGAGTATCAAGGCTCTTTACCATTACCAAATAAAAAGGTGACTTAATTTTGAAGAAAACAACATCAAAGATGAAAAAAGACTTTAAATGCAATGCCTCCCGGTTGGCCTCACTGAACAAAGCACCAAAAAACAAATGCAGTATTCACTGCCTGAATTTATAGTAATGGTGTGTCACTTTACTGAGATGATATTTTATATGAAACATAGTTCAAAAAAATGAACTTACCAATTTATTCTGTTCCATCTTGCTGGCATGGGCATTATCTCCAGTGCTCCCTTAAATAAGACTAGGAATTTCTTAAATACTGTATACTTTGTTCCTAACCCTTGGCCATACGGTGTTGTAAGCTGAGTGTCACTTCCCATCTCCTACTCTGTATTTTTCCTTTCCCCTTCTCTTCTATATTTTTATTTTACCAAGTGTGCCCACTGTGCATTATTTTTGCATTGGGTATGATTTCTGCCAAACCTTTACTTAAGAAGTGAAAATCTTCCAAACTAGTCAGCTCTTCCAATTTGTTATTCACCTTTCACCACGTTGTTTACCATTAATGTTTGGAAACTAAATTAACAAAGGATCTGCTGAATCTATAGACATGTGGGATATGGCTTTTAGTTTGGAAAAAGCTGAGACAGATAAACTTCTTTGATATACAGTATGAACAATACACCTTTGCCTAATGGAACACTCAACAGCAGATTTATAGTTTCCTTTCTGTAGTTTTTTATTTTTATTTTACCTTTTTCATTTTTTTAATCTATTTGCCCAATGATTATTTATCCTATATTACATTTTGGCACTTTTTGTCATGCTGTACAAGATTAGAGGGTAGTGGCAAGAGGGGCTGGACAATTGTGACCTCTATTTTTGGTCATTTGGGCACTTCTTTCAGTCTGGAGTTAGAATTGGCTTGGGGGATGGGTAGCCAGTGTTTGGTGTTTGGTTTATAACTTTTTTTTAAATTATAGTTTTAACTAACTATATTACATTACTTTTTAACTTTGTTCATTTAGTAAGTTTGACTTGTGAATAAAAATGTATTCAGAAAAACTAGTGGTTTTGTCAAATCTGCGCAGACAAGTGTGTCTGCTGGTTGGGACACTTGTCGCATGCAAACATGTATTAGTGGCATGCTAGATGATGTCCTGATTCATAAAGGTGGAAACACCAAAATATACTCAGCAAAAAAAGAAATGTCCCCTGACTTTCAACTGTTTTTACTTTCAGTAGACTTAATGTGTAAATATTTGTATGAACACTAAAAGAGTCAACACCATAAGACATAAACTAAAAATGTTTCACAATGTGCCCCTGAATGAAGGGAGGCTCAAAATCAAAAGTACCAGTCAGTATCTGGTGTGGCCACCAGCTGCTTGAAGTACTGCAGTGCATCTCCTCCTCATGGACTGGACCAGATTTGTCAGTTCTTGCTGTGAGATGTTACCCCATTCTTCCACCAAGGCACCTGCAAGTTCCTGGACATTTCTGGGAGGAATGGCCCTAGCCCTCACCCTGCGATCCAACAGGTCCCAGACGTGCTCAATGGGATTGAGATCTGGGCTCTTCGCTGGCCATGGCAGAACACTGACATTGCTGTCATGCAGAAACTCACGCACTTTTTGCCACTCCTGTCTGGTCCAGCGAAGGTGGGTTTGTGCCCATAGGCGGCGTTGTTGCTGGTGATGTCTGGTAAGGACCTGCCTTACAACAGGCCTGCAAGCCCTCAGTCCAGCCTCTCTCAGCCTATTGCGGACAGTCTGAGCACTGATGGAGGGATTGTGTGTTCCTGGTGTGACTCGGGCAGTTGTTGTGGCCATCCTGTACCTGTCACGCAGGTGTGATATTCAGATGTACTGATCCTGTGCAGGTGTTGTTACACGTGGTCTTCCACTGCGAGGATGATCAGCAGTCCTTCCTGTCTCCCTGTAGCGCTGTCTTAGGCGTCTCACAGTGTGGACATGGCAATTTATTGCCCTAGCCACATCAGCAGTCCTCATGCCTCCCTGCAGCATGCCTAATGCACGTTCACGCAGATGAGCAGGGATCCTGGGCATCTTTCTTTGGGTGTTTTTCACAGTCGGTAGACAAGTCTCTTTAGTGTCCTGCGTTTTTAGAACTGTGACCTTAAATGCTTACTTTCTGTAAGCTGTTAAGGTCTTAACGACCATTCCACAGGTGCATGTTAATTAATTGATTATGGTTAGTTGAACATGCATGGAAAACATTGTTTAAACAATTTACAATGAAGATCTGTAAAGTTATTTGGATTTTTAAAACATTATTGTTGAAATACACAGTCCTGAAAAAGGGACGTTTCTTTTTTTGCTGAGTATATAAACAAAACAAAGAACAGAAGCAGAATGCGAATAACAGAAATACTCGTATGGAAGTGTTGCATTTTATTTGTATTTTATACAAAGTATGTTTTATTTTTATTAAGTTTATTAGTTAATTAATAATCACACCCAGGCATTAAAAATAATTAACTTATAATGAATTATAGTGTAAGGCCAATGAGGATTAGGGCCAGAGATGTCTACTTTAGACTAGAGAATCTTAGGAATATTTGTCAGAATATGTTATAATTCAATTAGTTTAGCCAGTGTTTTTAAGTGACAGCATCATGAAATGAGAATACACCACATAATCTTTCCCTGCAGAGAAAGCACTAAATAGATGGGGAAAAAAGCACATAATTGATTGTTAAAAATAACATTTCCACACAGGGTGATCAACATCTTATATCACCAGATATATCAGTATCTTGCAAACAGAGCATGCGACACTCTTGGGATTTAAATAAGTAGCTTGTATAAGAGCTCATTAACTGAAATTGCAATTGATTGACCTAAAACCATTTATCATCTTAAAGTAGAGGATTCAGAATGGTCTTCAAGTAGAGTGGCGTGTTGTTTAACGTTAAATGAACTGCTAGTTATTAATATTCAACCCATATCCTTACATTACCCTTCAGAAAGGTAAGGTCCTCTAAGAAGATTTTGCTCTCATTTTGAAAATGAAAATCATTTCACTTCTTAAATAATACCTTTGAAAGGATTGAGGTTTTATAATAGATTTAATTTTGATTGGATATCTGTTATAAAAAGGGCACATGAATATGAGATAGATATGAGAGTTACTGAAAATAGAACTCAATTTCCACCCAGAGACAATTGTTAGAATTATTTGAAAAAGAAATGTGAAGAATGAAGGAGAAATTAAAGCATGAACTTTTTCATGCTTAAAGTTTACATACAACATACTGTAGAAGTCATAAGGTTACCTCACAGCGGAGCAAGTTTGTGCATCAAAATACAAGAATGTGGCTTAAATATCTGAATCTACAATGAAAAGAACTTATGGATCAACAAGGATTTTTCTAAATCTGACTAATCAAGCTCTCCTTGAGAGAATTCTGTGGTTCACCAAATAAAATGTAATTTTACTTTATCAAGTATACATATTAATTTAATAGAATTGTAGTGATTTAAATTGCAGTGCAAAGATTATCATTATTTAATAAATACCAAAAAGGTATTAAACACAGCATGTTTTGATTTAATGTTTAGTTAATCACTTTTCTGCCAGTAAAATGAAGTTTTATTTAAACTGGGCTTATTTTCCTGACAAACCTTTCATTGCATGAATCAGCATTACAAATGTTCATGAAGAAATTACATATTGAAAATTCAAACTCAACAGAACCCTGTGGATACCAAATCAGGAACAATGACAAATAATCTGAAAAAAGTAAAAAAATTGTATGGACAAAATGTGCAAACTTTGTACATTTTTTGTTAAAAAATATTACTAGCAGTTTCTCCTGAAAACCCTGGGCTGAAAATCAACAGGAAAGATACTGTGCATCTGAACTGAAAACAGGATTATTGACCAATGAATGAGGTGGACAGGTGGATCTTGAAATCAATATGAAATCAAGAGTAAATTTTAGGTAAGATTAAAAAGTGGATTGAGGTTGGGAGTGGAAAAGTCAGAGGAGTCACTGACAGGAGCATCATGATTTCGCAAGAATAAAATGTCAGATATGTTAAATCCTGTGACATCTTTGAATTAGGTACAACAAAAGGTGTTGACCAACTAACACTCTGTAGTGGGCAGGAAAAAGCATTATACTGTATATATTTTTTTCAATTTCATAAGTAAAAGTAGTGTTACTATGCAAAACAAACTGGCTATATGAAATATAAGCTAACTTAAACTATGATTTCAGCCTTATGTCTGTTTTTAAACTTTTGTTATGTTGCTATGTCCTTTTTCATTGTGGATAGAGCTGGTAGATCATATGACAGGGAAGGTGAGATATTTTGTTCTCTTTGTATTCAGTAAGTGCTGTGTTGCCTTGGAGTTAAATTGAAAAACTTCACAAGGAATGATTTTTGGTGATATAATATAACATTCAGCTGTTCAAAGAACAGAAAAATAAAAACTAACAACTTATCCCTACTTTTTCAGTAAATGCACATAGAACATTTGAGCTTTGGCATATACTAGTTGTATTCTGGCTCTGTAGTGAGGTATACACAGTCTTCAATTACCCCAGTCACCATTCTGGCTGACCCCCAAGTAATATGTTTATAATAGCAAGACTCGGTCTCAATTTTTCTTTCTTTTATAAAATTAAAAAAGATTTTTCACAATTCTTCTGCTTACTAAGGTAGTTTCGAATTTGAGAAAAAATAAAAAGCGCAAGTCACACTTTATATGAACTTTTAGGAAAGTTTTTGTCTGAGGTGCATTATATCAAACTCAATGCAAGAACATCTGTAGTCATTAGCTTGTATAACTATGAAACCAACCCGTTTTCAAGTACACTTCAGTGAGTTTCTGCACTGCGTGGGGTACTGGCTGTTCACACTGTTGAAATTATTCTGCAAAACCATTATTATGCCTCAATTTCCATTCTTACATTTATGTCAATTGGAGTACTTATTTGTGGCCGTATAATATTACAAACCTGAGGCATCAAGGCTCTCTTTGATGTTTGGTATTTTAGTAGTGATGTGATCACTTAGACAACAGAAATTATGTGCTGTACTAGGTTTGGAGAAGGCATCCTTCAGTTGGACCTAAAAGATCTCCTTGTGCAGTTTGAGCCCCAATATGTGACAAACAGCCAAGCCACCACTCCTGTTAAATAAAGAAACACATTTAATTTCTGAAATACACCAATAACTTTGTGTACAAAATAACATTTCATGTGCTTGATAAAAGCTAATCACAGTATTTCTTTCACTACAACAACACTGAAAGTCATTTTACACATAGAGCTGCATCACCCTGAAAACTGTAACACTGCAACCATAGTTTAGAGCTTCCTGAATTTAAAATGCCGCTTCACATAGCAACTCTGAACAACTGTTTCTTGCAGTCATATTTGCCATGGACACACATAATCATAACTCTGAGCATGCATTTTGCATGCTTTGGAACAGGCAGGTTACTCAACCAGTCACTAAGCTTTCTTAGGTTGATGGGTGAAAGCGACATTTTTCATTGCTTGGCTTATTTCATGCTTGGTATTCAAGAATATTTCAGAAAAAATAAAATAAATAAATAAGCAACAAAAAACATACTTTATGACATATGTATTTATTTAATTGTACTTTTATTTATTTGCACAATTATTTAATTTTGTCCAAAATATCCCTCTGTACACAAAGCATTTTGTTAATATATAATTAAATGTCATATTAACTGCAATAACTATTGTCTAATTAAGGAAATTATTACCTAACTTGCTTACTCACCATATAATTCACACCAATTCCATTTTGTATTTCACACTGTAGGATAGAATAAAAACAGGACATTTTGTTACTTTATAATAATCTTTTGTTGCAATTTCATTAATGCTCATGTATCAATGCTTAGAAGTGGAATAATGATACTGATTTCAAATTAAAAAGACATACAAGGTATGGGAGAGCACTTAAAACAAAATTAGATAAAGTAATCTATTATATGTTTGCTGCTTCATTTTCAAAGTTCACATCTTACAATTTATAGTGAGATAAACAGATAATCACTTCAACATTGACACTTCAATTATAGAGGAATGGGCTCAAATAAATAAATAAATAAATGCAAATTTCAGCAGAGTTTCTTTGTAGCTTTTGTCGATTTTCACATAGAATTTCACTCCTTTGATCAAGCTGTCCTGTGGGACATTCTGAGACTTTGCAGGATCCCCATGAAGTTGCTGGATATCATTGCTGACCTGTACACAGGTACTGTAAGTGCTGTGAATAGTGGAGACAGAAACTCGTTTTTCCTACTTGAGTCTGGAGTTCGTCAGGGGTGTGTTCTTGTTCCTACTCTGTTCAATGCATGCATGGACTGGGTGTTGAGAATGGTTGTGGGGTCCAGCGGCTGTGGAGTATCTGTTGGTGAAGAACGATTCATTGATCTTGACTTTGCCGACAATGCTGTGATCTTTGCGGAGTCAATGGAGGCTCTGATTGGGGCTCTCGTGAGACCAAACGAGGAATCTAAGTGTCTGGGCTCACCAGTGTCCTGGATAAAAGCCAAGATCCAGGCATTTAAAGACCTCTTGGGCACAGCCTCACTCAGCAACATTAATGTCTCTGGCAACTCTTCCTATGAAGTCAGTACATGGATTGGGAGAGCATAGGGGTGTGTGGCACTCCTGAGATATCTGAAAAAGTATGAAAGTTCTGGTGCTTCCTGTTTTGCTATATGGTTGCAAGACATGGATCCTATGCAGTGACCTGAGACAAAGACTGGAGTCCTTCAGTGTAGTGTAGTGCCTCTTCAGAGAATCCTCGGGTACCGCTGGTTTGACCTTGTGTTGAATGAGCAGCTACTCATGGAGTCCTAAATGTGACACATTACCTGCATTGTGTGTGCAGTTCCATTGGGTGATCCGGCTTGCAGGATCCTCATTGTTGAGGACCCAAGTGGCTGGATCAGGACCAAGGGGACACACATGTAACACCTGGCTGAGGCAGATAGATGGTCATTTCAGGAGGGTGGAACTGGGCGATGTGTTTTCCAAGCTGTTTTGTGGTGTGGTGGGTGCGGCAAAACACTGTACCACTGCATGCTCTTCAACCTGACCTGATCTGACCAGGGCTCACATACCGCAAAAACCCTTTGGAAGTGCCTACTGTTACTCTCTGAATTCTGCTACATCAAAATATCTGACATAAATTCACAATTTCACCATGTTTGTGTTGTCTGTTGATTCACAAAGAGCTATAGATACATGATCAGCTTCATACTCTTTGCAATCTAATTTAGATTTTCTCTACAAAGACTTGAGCACAATATGCAGCAGTTGCAATTGACAGAGCTAACAGTTTCACTGATTGAAACATTTTATCCATAGATTAATCTAGAGCAAGTTCCAATAAATGCCTATAATTCTCTCCTTTTTAATACCTCCACATCAGTAAAAACTTTATTGAGCTCATCCAGTATACATGTAGCTTGGAGGGAAGTACTTATTATTCTGCTTACTGAAGCTGATCAGAAGAAAAGATGTGATTTGGATATAGAACAGGAGACATGACTAAGACATTAGGCAAAAATCAAAGAAAAAATTCAAGAACAGGGTTGTAACTAAAAGTACACAAAAGGATAAGTATTTCAGCACAAAGGCACTTAAGGGAGACACACGCTGCATCAGGAGATATTTTAACTCAGCAAGAATCACTTTCTAGATTGTGTCCTCTGTAATCTTGACACCAACCACAAGGCGCCCGTAGCAATATTAAGAAAAAATAGCAACACCCATGATAAACAAAATAGTGCCGGAAACAGTTCAAAATTAAATAAAACAATCTACATTTGTCACAGAAACTTATTTATAAAATGAAAAACTGATTCACTGACCTCAGAAAACAGGTAAAGGTTGCCCAATTAAATATACTGTATTAACCCCAAAAAGCAAGCCTTTCATTTTACTGACTAGGCCCTAAGACAGTGGTGGATAAGATTGATTGAAAATGCCATGTTTCTGAAGTTAGTGGCACCTTTTGTTGGACTGTTTTATGGTAGTTTTTGTGTAATCCGTCTCAAAAATACTAAAATAGAGGCCCAAGGCACACACATCTGTGTAATAACTCTGGCTCTTTGCAAACTATAATGAAGATTTATTATAAAGGTTAAGTAAATACGAAAACCTCAAACAACAAGCAATACTGATATCCCTAAAAAGGCAACCAAAATCAAAATCCACAAACCAGAAATAAGTAACTAAAAACAAAGCAAGAAAACATCAAAATCCCAAAAAAAAGAAAATCCACAAAATAAGTACTCACAATGACTCTCCAAAGACACTGATCTGGTGGACATGTCATATTGCATTTATAGCTACAGGTTGGGTTTATCTTATGAGACTTTTATTATAGAGCCATACCAAGTCACCTCAAATTAAGTTTACTCTCATTTGTACATAGTACAGTTAAGTACTTAACTGCATATCTTACTTACATGTTTCTTCAGAAGAGTGGGCAACAAAACAATTCCAACAAAAGACATGCACCAAATATGCACACTCAGCTAAATACAGTACTTGAGCTGATGTGAAAAGATGTGAAAGCCTTTTTGCTAATTACTAGATGATCATTTTGGCCTATATATAAAAATAAGGATAAACAGATAAGGTAGCATTTCTTGTATCGAATTGCACCACTAACAAAGCATAAAAAGATAACACATTAAGTGGCTACAATTGCTTATTAGTGCAAACAATATGCTTAGGAGGTTTAGTTGTTGTTTGATGAAACTTTCAAAATGTACAATAAACAAAAGAGACCAGTGGGCATCTTTTCTGTGCATGAAAACATCTTGTTAATGACAAAGCTCAGAAAAGAATAGCCAGAGAGGAAGTTTTTCTTTTCTGGAGGTAAAAGGGCTTACTAGACAATACCTGGTACTATTCCTAATAAAGCAGGCCCTGATTGTATATAAAGATTTTACAAACTATCCATTCTTTTTATTAAACAAGAACTTCCCTCATAGGGTTATTAGGGAACAAACAGACTGTTTCAAATGCATCATGCACAGGAGAAGGACTGTTCCTGGAATGTCCATGTGTACATGGGCCAAGTGAGTTAAGACTCAACAATTGGTTTACCATCATTGCTTTAGACTGTAGGAGGAAGAATGAGTTTCCAAAGTAAACGGAAGAAAAACTCAGGTAATGTCTACTACCAGCAGCTAGGAGTCATGGTCTAAATGCCACGAGGTAGCAGTGCTATTCACTGCTCTTAGTGTTTAGAGAAATACCATTAAGTACAATTCAATGACCTCTGTGATTTTAGTCTTTGATGGTTTGCATGAATAGCAGAGTCTTTAAATCTTAAATGGATAGGAAAGCTACCAAACTGAGAGGTTTAGTGGCCTTTTACATTTTGCACCTTACATTGGTGATGTGGATATACTTTTTGCTTACACTTCCAAGTCTGAATATACCTACATTTTTGACTGACATTGTTTTCAACTGAGATCACCAGTAGGAAGGATTTATTTCAGTTTTGTCTATCCTGATACCTTGTGTCGTTTTGGCCACTGAACATACCATCCTCTTGTGTGTATCACAGTGAAGTCTCTGAGGCTTCTAGTTACATTTCAGTATTCTGATCTCCTGGCAGACCATAAACGGTCAAACAGTTTCTTTCATTTGCCTGCTGATATTGTCTCTGGAAATCTGAACATCAATGATGCTGTTCTCCTGTGTCTCATTAGCATGTTACAGGCATGTTATAATTCGGGTTTACTATCTTCATCAATGTGGGCTCCCTTTGTTAATTAGTCTCTTCACAGCAAGCCCAGGCTTTTTGTATTTTTTGTATGCATAATTGTATGCATGCTTTTGAATGACTTCTCCTTAACATGTTACATCTTGACCCCACTAAGAATGTTCTTCTCCCCATCCATTATTTTTAGATCTCCTCTTTAACTCTGTGCATATAAAGAGTAGCATCACCATATAGTATCATTTATTTTTTAATGCTGTCACTCCTTGTCAATCTCTCTTTCTTTTTTTCTTTATCTTTGTCTGCCAGTTTTTCAATGTAATCCCACATAATTGAGGTTTCAGCAGCTTTGAGACACCAAAGGAATTATTTTAATGGCTAGCAAAGACTGGCATGCTGATCTGACATTGACACATTCAGAAGTGTGCCAAAGCGCCAACTGCTATGTGAAATGCAGAAGCTGAAGTTTCTTTTCCCACCTTTGAAACAAAGTTTTTGATCCCCTAATTTCCTATTTAAGAGTTAGTTTTGCCGGTTTCATAATCCCCAGGTTGACAACTGCTAGAACTGTCTTTTTCTTAGACTTTAATGAAGAATGTTCAAGCCCTGAAATGCCTCTTGTCTACTGGCCAAATTAATCCCGAAGTGCTTCAGGCTAGCAGCCTTATGTAAGCAATTGCTTAGCTCCACGAGCAAAATAAACATTTTCAACTGTTACATCTAATACTTAAAAAAGGATGTGGCAAATCTAATCAGTACATTTATTTGTTTAAATCTTATACTGAAATAAAAAGAATTTTACACATACATTATTACAGATACCAAGTTTCTTAAATACAGTGGCAGGAAATATACAGTGGCTAATGCCAACAAATCTGAAGCTCTAGCATACCTCTTGAACATAACTTGATATAAAACAGTGCTAATTTCAAACAACAGGAAAAATTAAAGTACAATAAACGTTTATCAATCTTTTTTGGATCTTAGTAAATATGTGCTGAGAACTCATAGTTAACGTAGTTCTTACTTGACAATGAGTTGTAGCCCTTGGCTGGCCTGAGGCATTCCACTTAGAGTGTTTCCCTTTCAGTTGCAATGTACCTTAATAATGTTCATCAACAGGGAATACCTGAGAATTCAAATGTGTGAACAAATCTTAAAAAAATCTAATGTTAGAAAAGCAGTGTGTGCTTATTTCAAGTAGACACGTGCATTTACCTGTGCCTGCAAGAGCAAAAACTGGGCAGTAGCAATTTGTCATAATGTACTTGTTTTCTACATATGTTTTTGTTTTATTTAAAGTCTGGTAACTCTAGTAAGTCATTCTTGTTGTTAATTTTGAATTAAAATTGGAAATGATGATGCTATTTTTGTTTATCGTCTTATTTAATTGAGGTTATGTGACCACGATATCAGGGTCGGTGTGTCATCAGAATTGATGGCATAAATTTGGCTGCATCTTTTGGGGGATAAACGTTACGTTACACTCTCTTAATGAATAGTTAGTTATATTACAAGTAGGCCCTGTGCTAGGACTGCATATTTGGCTCTCAACTTATTTTTTATTTTTCACTTATATATTTTATGCCCAGGCCTCAGATTTCTCTTTGACCTAGACCTAGACTTAGAGTTATGTACACCTATGCTACCGGACTGTACAGCAAGTTGTTCACCAATGATCTGGATCAGCTGCAACAGCTTCTGCTTCTCACAAGTGTTTTTCAGGTTTTCTTTGGAGTCACGCACTAGTTGTTAGGTGGCCATTTCTAAGCCTGGATGGCAAAAGAGTAAGGTTAGGCATCAGGCTAGCAAAACCAGTGCTATAAAAAATAAGTGAAACTCAAACTCAACAAGGCTGGCACAAAGATATTGGCACTGGATCAGAAACAAAAGAATCTATAAACAGATGCTACAATGTCATTTTTAAACTGAAGTACAAGCAAAAAAAAAAAAAAAACTCGAGGACACCCAGTTGTTTAATGACAGTGAAATTAGTACCACAAAACAAAAAAAATCCTCAACAATTATGGTCATGAACTCCCATTCATTAAGTCAGCCTCCTATAGCAGCTTTTCCAAATGCATTCGCCAGGTGCTCTTTTGTTTTGTATTCCTTGTCTCCAAATTTCAAACAAATTAAAACAAAGGTATAATTAAAGCTTAACATTATTAACCCCATTTGTAAACACATTCTTTTCAATGCAAATTTATAAACAATAATTATATAGAAAGACATTTCTGATTATTGTGTTTTTGTGTTGTATTGTTCTTAATATGATCCCTTCTTAATATGAATGCAGGCAAAAATTAAGGACCAGGTATAAGGGCATAAGGCCTCAAAAGTACTTTCCATACTTTTTTTGGGGGGGAAAAAAAAAAGATGGCTAATGGGGTCCTGAAAACATTTTGCACCACATCATAAAATTTCTGACAGAGGCCCTTTTTCCTAATATCTGACTTTGGTAACTACTGCAGATGCCCTGATTTTAAAGAATTTTTCTAGTTTAAAATTATTGCCAATATATATTTTTCCTTCTATAAATCAGGTAAATGACTTAATTTCAGCATACAGCATTGATTAAAGTTTACAAATTTACCTTCTATTTTTTAAACTTTATTTGTCAGAACTTGCAGCTGGCATTTGTGTGTAGCACATCAAGTGTCCTGAATTTGAAAGTACTCAATAAAGATTGTTCATGTATGTGTACAAGTAAAATAAAAAAAATTAAGCTTACAATTGTGTTACACATTTTTAATGAAACATAACGTTTTAAGATGCATTTAATCTCCATGTATGATCACAGTGGCCTGGAATACCAGGTGAAAAGGCAAGAGTCTCCCCTGACTCATGTTTGCTTACACTCATTCATACACTCACCTTTTTGAATTGCTGGCAGAATATCCAAAAACAGGTGTATGCACCCCTGTACGTTTAATCATAGTTTCTGTTATCTTAAATATAAACGTTGTGGATGCTAGAGGGCACTGTTGCCCCGTGAAACCCAACAGACAAACATTCAGGACACACGTTTAAAAGCACCAAGTAGAATTTCTAAATATTTTCTTAAATAAAGTGCACAAAGCGCTACAATCGCCACAATTCCCAATAATCAATAACAATACAATTATACAATCCTCCTCTCCCAGCAGCTCCGTCACACTACCTCCCAATTCCGGCTCAGCTTGCTGGGTCTCGATCAGTCCTTTATATATTTCTTGACCCAGAAGTTCTCCTCCTCTTCTTCCGGGTCAAACAACACATCATCAGTTCTCAAGCAGCCCGGAAGTACTGTGGGCTTCCGTCCTCCTGACTCCGAAGTACTTCTGGGTTGTTGAAAAAGTAGGAGTCCCCAGGTCCTTTATGAGCTCCCCCTGGCGGTGCCCACGGCACCCAACAGGGCTGCGAAAAACGGATTCCATGTCCCAGGATGCCCTGAGAGAATCCTGGGCACAGCTACTGTCCAGGGGAGCTGCCATCTAGCATCCTGGGGCAGGCAGTGTCCTGGAAAGGCTGCCTTCCTCCACTCTTCCAGTTCAGGGACTTCCCGGCTGGATTGAGCTGCCGGCCGTCTATCACAACGTCTACGTGTGGAAGTGTGTGTGTCTGTCTGGCCTGGAAGTAAGAGGTGGAGTCGGGGTAAGGGCTCTGCCTCCGAGGAAATAGAAAACTCGCTTTGCCACTAATAACACAAGTGGGGCCAGCATGTCAGCAAAACAAAACCTCAGAAGAAAGACAAAGTCGCTTAGCCGCTAACATCGGCAAAACAGTATCCCTTTTCCTAGGTGAGAGACGCCCAGAGTAGTTCCTTTCAATTACCTGACATCTCTACATTTAAATTTTTTTCAGACGATTTCAATAGTTTCTAGGGCCCCAGGCTTTTTACAGCATGGGCTTATACAGCTAGTTTATTTATATTTATCTTTGAAGATTTTTGTACCATAAATGCAGAGACTAAAAGTTGTAGTTGTATCTTTTGGTCATTTGTCATATATTTTTTTATTTTAATCTGAATTAGTAAAATATTTATGAGCACCTAAAATTTTTAAACATAATCAAGTTCTCTAACTATTGAGGTTTTCTTAAATTTAGATGATGCACCATTGATGTGCTTAAATTTTTGCAATTCACTGGCCTAGTTTTTTTGCTTGTTAATTTTATAATTGTCTGATTGTCCTCCTCACTGATGCTTTCAAACTTTCTCTATTGTGCTTCACCTTTCATTTGATTCTGTTATGCGTCTTCTCTCCTGCTGACTGTTTCAGTGTCTTAGGAAAACACACGGTAAAGCGGCCATTTTCTGTCTGCCTACACCAGCGTTTTCCAAACTGGGAGGCGCGCCTCCCTAGGGAGGCGTGGACTAGTCTAAGGGGAGGCACAAATATTAGCCAGGATTGACAAAAAAAAGTGCACGTGCAGCTAATACAATACGTAACATATAGGTACATATTAACTACTATGCTACTGATGCTACCCTTACCCCGTAGCAAACAGTACGGTTCAGAAATATATCAGCACCGTAGGCCGTAGGGCTTGTATTGTCTATGAGCATACGTGAAAATATTTGGCGGCTGCGTATTACTGCGTAAATATTCAGACGCGTTGTCGGACTTCTCACTTTCTTACCTACGATATCCACTCATTGCAAGGATAAACCACCAGCGGTATGACACGTAACTTGGCCGACCAGTAACTCTCCAAAAATCGAGACAATATCGACTTCAGTTTAGTTTAGCAGTGTTAGATTGTGTTTCTTATTTTATTTTGACGTACCTAATTACTCACTGATCACAATAGTAAGTAATTTAATTAAGTTTAATTTTTTTAAGAACAATAAATTAATTATCCTAATATTTTTAGAGAAATGGATAAGTTCTTGACTGGTTATAAGAGAAAATCCTCTAATAATGAAGAATCTGATGTTGGCACAAGTAGTAGGAATCAGGAAGGAAGAACTCCCAAGACAAGAAAATACGATTCGCAGGCCCGTCGCGACAAGGCAGGCAAACCAAGCAATTGCTTGGGGCCCCGAGCTGGCCTGGGGCCCCAAGACAACGACTGGTTAAGAATAAAATGCAGCGACAAACTGTGTGAGCGCCCCATTGATAGTGAATGCAGTGAAGTGCAATTACACTGTTATCGGGATCCCCCTCAAGGGGGCCCCCCTCGCTGACAGCAGCCAGCCAACCACGCGATCTCTGCTGCCGGCAAAATACAAAACTTCCTTGGCAGTCATGAAGCGGAATTATGCTTCAGGAAGCCAAAAAAGAAAGAAGAGAAAGGAAGAGGAGGATAAGAAAAAACAAGACAGTGGTAAGTGATAAATTACACACATAAAATAGCTCTACTTGTCTTGTACAAATGGTGCAATTTTGCAGCAGGTAGGCTAGCAGAAATATGTTTATGTATCATACATAAATGACATGACATTGCTATAGCTTTGTAATAGGTTTTGATGAAAGTGGCATAGCATGCTATACTAACTATTCCACTGTGATAATCTATTTAGGAAAACCACACAATAAATTCTGTGCATCAAACATTAGCTTGGGATGTTTTTAAGCATTGGTAGTCGACTCACAACACTACTAATAATTAGTAAACATTTAATTATAATTTCATTGTTTGTTAACAGTAAAAAGTTTATTTATATAGCACATTTCATACACAATGGCAATTCAAAGTGCTTTACATAGAAGAAATTAAAATAATAAAAAGAAATAAGAATAATTAAAACAGTTTAGAAAAATAAAATAAAATACAGTACAGTCGGACGAACAGCTGCACAGTGCTCATTCAGTAAATGCATAGCTAAAGACTAAAGATTAATTAACTGTCAATTTACCTTCTATTAATGATTGTTATTATTATAAAGTGTTACCATCTTTTCTTTCTCCCTCAAGGTGCTTTGCTTAAATTTCTCAGCCCTCAGGCTCTTCCTAAGGATACCTCCACTGATGAAGGTAGAGTGAATTTCTCTCACTGACCTGAGCTGAGCTGTTAAAAGTGACCTCTTTCAATATGCTAACAGTGAAATGGTAATTTCAGATTTTTTTTAATTATTATTTTCCCAGCTACACCATCAACTTCATCCTCAACATCAACAGATGCATCACTTCTCAGTGCTGATGTTTCCTCTTCAGCACAAGGTACCACAAGCTCTATAATTATAGCTGATATCCTGCACAGCCCAGAGTTTAAACTGATAAGTGTGTGCTGTCATATTGTTAGAAAAAAACAGTGCAAATCACTACTGAATTCCCATCAAACTGTGTAAATACTAGTCACTTTTGCCCATGGACATTTCAGAATTTTTTATATACAGTATATATACTCAGTGATGCATTCTGTACCTGAACAGATGGATTATATTAATAAAAAAAACATTATTTTTCCCCAGCTACACCGTCAATAGCATCTCTCAGAGTGGAAGATACTGCATCCAGAACAGAAATTGAGTCTGCACCACTTCCCAACACTGAGGTTACCTCTACAGCTCAAGGTACCACAAGCACTGTAATTATAGCTGATGACCCTGCACAGTGGCCAGCAGTCCTGACTGATAGTGTGCGCTGTCAAATTGTTAAAAAAGGACCAGTGCAAGTCACAAACATTGTATTCCCCCAAAATTCTGAGAATCCACCTAGAAGATTTACAAATGACAATTACATGAGAAGCATGAAAAATGGGGAGAAAATTCTTCGATCATGGATGTTATATTCCATGAGCACAGACTCAGTGTTCTGTTTTGCCTGCACTGTTTTTGGGAAGCATGACAATGCCTTAAGCAACTGTGGCTTCCGTACATGGAGGAACCTAGCTCATCATTTAAAAGAACACAAATATTCAAAGGGGCATTGTGACAATATGACAAACTGGCATGAGCTGCAGAGGAGACTGCAAACCAATACAACCATAGATCAAAGACAACAAGACTTGATGCGGATCGAGATTGAGCATTGGAAAGGTGTCATAAGGAGAGTGATTGCCATAATTTGTCACTTAGCAGAACGCAACCAGGCTTTAAGAGGGACCACGAGTGAGTTGTATGACCCACACAATGGGAATTCTGGCACAAGTTGAACTGATGGCACAGTTCGATTCAGTTATGACTGAACACATAAGAAGGATAGAAAACCAAGAGACAAGAGTGCATTACTTGAGTGGAACTATTCAAAATGAAATAATTGCACTAATTGGAAACAAGGTACTGGAAGAGATTGTGAGAAGAGTACACAGAGCAAAGTATTACTCTGTTATTATGGATTGCACTCCTGATGTCAGTCATAAGGAACAGCTTTCCATTGTTCTGAGAATTGTCAATTGCGAACCATCTGTGTCCATTGCAGAACATTTCTTTGGATTTTTAGATGCTGAAGACACAACTGGTAAGGGCCTGACTGAAGTCCTGCTTGACCACCTGCAGAAACACAGCCTGAGTCTTTCTGACTGCCGTGGTCAGTCTTATGACAATGGCAGCAATATGATGGGCCATAAACAGGGTGTTCAGGCAAGAATTTTGCAATTGAACAGCAAAGCATTTTACATTCCATGCAGCAGTCATACACTTAACCTGGTTGTGGCAGATGCTGCCAAGTCCTCAGTGCTGTCCATCTCCTTCTTTGGTGTGTTGCAAAGACTCTATACCTTATTCAGTTCCTCTGTGCAACGCTGGACAGTTCTAAAGGAACATGTAAAGCAGCTCACTTTAAAACCTTTGTCAACAACAAGATGGGAAGCTCGGATTGACAGCGTGAAGGTGGTGCTATACCAGTTACCAGAGATCCTGGATGCATTGTCTGCACTCCAGACATTTGCTATAGAGAAGGGGGACTCAGAGACCATGTCCACTGCTAAAAGCTTACATGGTGAGTTGAAGACCTGGTCTTTTCTGCTTTGCACAATGACCTGGTACAATGTTTTGTACCAAATCAATCATGTCAGCAAGCTGCTACAAAGTCCAAATGTTTCCATGGAAACACTTAGATCAGAAACAGAAGGAGTAAAAGACTACCTTGAAGACTTCAGGGAAAATGGGATTGCTTCCTGTCAAACTGATGCAAAAGACATTGCAGAAAATCTGGATATGGAAATGACCCTTCCTGAGAAAAGGCAGCGTAAAAAGAAAAGACAGTCTCTATATGAAGGTACAGACGAGACTCAGTCTACTCCAGACGAGACTTTTAGAAGAGACTTCTTTCTGCCCATGGTTGACACAGCCCTCAGAAGCCTAAGTGACAGGTTTTTAAGACTGAAGGGTGTTTATGACCTTTATGACTTTCTGTTCTCAAAGGAAAACATGAAGCAGACAATAAAGAATGGAAAGCTTCATGAACGATGCAAAAAATTGGAACAAACCCTCCATGACATTGATGCTGATGACTTGGCACTTGAGATCAATTCATCTCTCTACACTTTTCCAGACCATGTAGCCACTTCCCCATTTGACATGTTTAATTACATTTACAGTGAGAAGCTACTGGATTTGTACAGTAATTTAAGCATCGCTTTGCGTCTACTCCTGACTCTCCCTGTGTCAGTGGCCTCTGGTGAGAGGAGCTTTTCAGCTTTGAAGCTGATAAAAAATTACATGAGGTCCACGGTGGGCCAAGAAAGGCTCACAGGACTAGCACTTATGTCAATTGAGCGGGATGTTCGCCAGTCTTTGGACATGGAGGACATTGTGATTGCCTTTGCAGAAAACAAGGCTCGCAAACAGCAGTTTTAGATAATTTGCACGTTTGAGAGAACTGAAAAATGTTAATGTGAGTATGTATGTGTGTGTGTGTGTTTTTAAGTATGTTGGATTTAGTTATTATGCACTTTTTTAATGTATATTTGATTTTATGGTACAGTGGTGTTTTTTGCAAATGTTCAATTTTTGAAAATGTTCAAATTTTATGCCTTTTATATGCAACAGCAGTATTTGCACTCTAAACATTTTTGTATTTATGCACAGTATATGCAACAGCAGTATTTGCACTGTAAACCTTTTTTATTTATATAAAGTGTGAGTGAATTTAAACTGTATGGCTATGCTGTGGTTCCTTTGCGTGCGTGCGGGGGGCCTCCATGTCCATTTTGCTTGGGGCCCCCAAATTCCTTCGAACGGCCCTGACGATTCGTCTTATTTATCGTTCGGATTTATTACTGATAATGTGGAAAAACCAATGTGTTTGTTTTGTTCGAAAGTTTTGGCTGCTGATAGTATGAGACCCGGAAAATTAAAACGCCACATTGAAACTATGCATTCTCAATACGTTGGCAAGTCCCAAGAATTTTTTCAAAGAAAATTGGATGAGTTCACTAAACAAAAGCAAACGTTCAAAAAAATAGTTCATATTCCATCAAATGCGTTACTAGCATCGTACTTAGTATCTTACAGAATCGCGAAGTGTAAAAAACCACACACAATAGGAGAAACATTAGTTTTGCCAGCAGCTATTGATATGGTCAAAACAATGTTTGGCGAATCATATGCAAAACAGTTGCGACAAATACCGCTTGCTGATAACACTGTTGGCAGAAGAATCGATGATATATCTGACGATCTTTGCGATCAATTAGTTTCTCAGATGCGCACTTCAAAATTCGCCTTAAAAGTAGATGAAGCAACCGATGTAGCTAAAGACGCACATTTAATTGCATATGTTCGATATGTTGAAGAGAATAATATAATTGAAGATATATTACTTTGCAAACCCATTCCTGGCAAAGCCACATCCAGTGAAATTTTTAATATAATCGACAATTTTTTTGATGAGAACGGCATATTGTGGAATAATTGCATTGGGCTTTGTACAGACGGTGCACAGTCAATGTCAGGACACAAAACTGGCCTTCAAGCACTGATTAAAAGGAAAACACCCGATGTTCTCTGGACGCACTGCATGCTCCACAGAGCAGCTCTCGTATCAAAAAATATGAGTGAGGAACTTAACTACGTTTTTACAAAAGTAACGAAAGTTGTAAACTACATAAAAAACAGTCCATTAAAAGTTAGGTTATTTGCAAAGCTGTGTGAAGATATGGAAGCTGCTTACACCTCACTTTTGTATTATTGTGAAGTGCGCTGGCTATCTCGTGCAAAAGTGATTAAGAGGGTACTTGAACTCAAAGAAGAAATTGCAATTTTTCTCGAAGAAAATCATAATGAGGATGCAAATATGTTTAGGGATGATAATTTTATTATTAAACTTACCTATTTGGTGGAAATTCTTGGAAAATTGAGTGTTTTGAATAAATCGATGCAAGGGCCACAAATGCATTTATTGATTCAAAAAGATAAAGTGAAAGCATTCATTAAAAAAATGGAGATATGGAAGACAAATTTGGAAAAAAATAGGTTCGACATGTTTCCACTTTTAAATTTATGCACCCAAGTTAATATAGAAGCAAACAAAAATCTATTTGTTGAACACTTGGATGGTTTGTTAATTCATTTTTCGAATTATTTTGATGATCTTGATTTTACACAATATGCGTGGATACAGAATCCATTTATCGACGAAGAAGATGACGAATTTGAATTAACAAGTATTGAGAAAGAAAACTTGATTGAACTATCTTGTGATACTTCTTTAAAACAAAAATTTCAGAATGTATCTCTGATTCAATTTTGGCTAGATATTAAGAGTGAATATAATATTTTGTCAAATAAAGCTTTAAAAGTATTGCTGCCGTTCGCAACATCTTATTTATGCGAAACAGGATTTTCTGCATTAGCTGCAATAAAATCGAAATATCGTGCTCGTTTGGTTGTAGAAAAGGAGCTTCGTGTAGCTATCTCATCAATGACACCGAGATTTGATAAACTTTGCGCTAATAGGCAAGCACATCCATCTCATTAAGCGACAATAATAAAATATTGTTATTCGTTTTTTCTTGTGTATAAGAGTTTATCTTAATAAATTTTTTAGTACTAAAAATTTTTGTGTTTGTAGTATTTTATAAAATGGAAGAGAGGCGCCATATGATCAAATATTTTTAAGGGAGCTGTGATAAAATAAAGTTTGGAAACCACTGGCCTACACGATGAGATCCATGTTGAGTCAACCTTTGGAAAGGTTCTCACATCCTCCTGAGCCATTAAGATCTTACACTGATTACATTCTCAAGTGTCACTCATTTCAAGAAAGCGAGTGAAAGGTGTTTGAGAAACCAGCCCTATGAAGACTCAAAACAACTCAAAAAATTAATAACTGGTCAAAAAAAAAACAAACAAATTTAACTATAAGTAGAGAAGAAACAGCAAATAAGAGTTATTTTTCTTGGACTTTAGAGTGCAGCAGAACATGGATTAACCTTGCACCTGAAAGCAGAAAAGACAAAGGAAAGAAAGAGTAAAAAGAGAGTCTACTCTTACTATAGTAAAAAAAAATGGGTACACAGCTCTGAGCACTCCAGGGGCCTCATGCATAACGGCATGCATAGAATTCACACTATAACTTGATGTAAGCACAAAAGCCGAAATGTGCTTACACACAAAAAATCCAGATGCATAAATCTGTGCGAACGCCAGTTTCCACGTTCTTTCACTACATAAATCCCGGTCAGCGTGAAAATGAATGCACGTGCACGCACCTGCTTCCCCACCCCAACTCCTCCCAGAATTACGTCTCTTTGAATATGCAAATCAATATAAATTGCCCTTAAGCTCAGTGTTCTGTGAAAAGGCAATGGCAAAGGCACAAGGGAATATAGAATTTCAGCGAATACCAAGTGGAGGCAAGGAAAAACGTACTATTTGTTGGTTTAAACAGTGGTATAAACAGCAAAAGGAAGTTGATCGTGTGACATAGCGTGTCGGAGAAACTCGAAAGCTCAAGTTCACAAAGTCGCACAGTCCCCGAAATAAAAAAGAAGTTGTCAGATATCAAAGTCGCTGTGAAAAGGCGAGTCGTAGCCCACCGTCTGAGTGTCATATGAAAGCTTATTAGGGTACAGAGAAAAAAAAAGTCACACAGTGGGAAAAAAGCATGAAATGTCAACTTTAATCTCGAAATTTCCACTTTAATCAAGTAGTTTATTTTGTCATTAAAGTAGAACATCATAAACTTCATTTCATTCACTAGTTTCTCAGATACCATCGTAACTAAAATAGCACGTTAAAAATGCTTTGCTTTGTATTTGATCTTCTGTGTGCTCTATGTGTGTGAATCACTACTTCCGGGTTTTCTCTTCCTCCAACAGGACAGAGAATCCATTATATTTGTGATATTACAGCTCTCTGAATAATTAAAATACTGAGATGTATACATTATATCATTTTCATGATGATAGGACTTAAAGCATGTTATTGAACATGGGAACACGGTGGTGCAGTGATTGTTCATGTCTCACGCAAGATGCTTGCTGCGCCATGTGCAACCTTCGATGAAATGCTTTATTGTAGCAGTACTGTCTCTTTCAAATGTACTAACCTCCAATTCCTGTCCTTACTTTTCTTTCTCCAAATACCCAATCGCCATACAATCAGCTCTGTAATAGACGTTAAGCCATCTGTAAGCTTAGAATGCAGATTCTTCAAAACTTTTAAGGAACATTGAAATATCTTCGTAGTATATGTTTAATTATTCTATCCATCTATCCTTCCAGTGTCACATCAGCACCAGCAAGAATACAGCGTGAGGCAGGAACAATCCATGAACGGAGCGCCAGCGGCTCTCTAGCACCGTGTCCTCACATGTTTAATTAACAATATGGATTATTTAAATGAAGTTAAAGTTTTATCTATATAATATAATAAACTTATTTTGCTGCATTTCATCTTAAAAATGATATCGTCATCATATGTAAATACACGCTTTATAAAGTGGCTCAGGTTGTGCAATATTATAACTATCGCAAGTTTACAGTGAGGTAATTGTACTTATAAGTACAAAGAGTTCTACAAGGAGCACTTGATGGACTTATTGAGTGCGTTTAGAGTCCTTGGTACTGTTTCTGAACCGCGAGGAAAGGCTCTGAAGCGTTTGCCGTATGACAGCAGTTCAATACATAGCATGGCTGAGGCAGCGTATGCTTGATGCTGTATACTGATAATTCTCTTTCCGATCAGCTGCTGTACAGCTGTGATTCACACTCAGATGCAGTGATACAAATATTTTGAGTGGTGCAGTGAGAGTAATATGGAAAAAGATGATTCGATGTGGCAACCCCTAACGGGAGCAGCTGAAAGAAGAAGAAGAAGGTGCAGTGAGAGTAACAACTCTAAAGCAGTTATGGTATTTGGAATAGTTTGACCATTCTGTGGACCATTATATTGTTACAGGTTAATTACAATCAGATGCATTAAACTAATAAACAATATTCAATTAATTCCAGTGTATTTACAAAGCCGCGTCAGGGACGTGGATCTAAAAAAGAAAGGGTAACCACACAGGAACAGTAGCACTGCTTTGACGCTGGGTGCCGCCAGTCTGCAAAACCGAGGGCAGAACTTGCGTACGACAGGGTATGAGGTACCATGGAAATGTGTGTGGCTTTACGCCAAGTGTAGGTTTTATACATCGCGATTTGAACATGGAAACGTTCTTGCACAACATTTTTGTATATATGCACCATTTATACATGAGGCCCCAGGAATGGAAGTGTTAAGCAAGGATAAAAGAAGATTTTAATATGTCTCTGATTATCTTTTCCAGGCATTTCCCTGTAGGAAATAATATTTCTTCTTTAATATGAGCATTTCATTTTCAATGATATTCCTCTTTTAATGGTTTTCCTGTCTTAATTTACACGTTTAGGCAGCATATCTGAGTTTTTTGTGTTCACCTTAATGTTTCTTTGATTGAGAATATTGGTCTCTTCTTTTACCTAGCATGATTGCTATGAAAGGGTTTACTGTGTTTGGTTTCTGTTTGAAATTTTAAATAGGGTATTTTCTCTGATTTAGATATTAAACCTTTATAACTCAAGAAAAGAGCTGGCAACCAAAACAAAGTAGAATAGAATTACTTTGAATTATTTATTATTTCCCTAGCACAAATATTAGAATAAAAAGTGTTGTTTTCTTTCCTCTTTGTTTTTAACCACATTGACATTGTGTTATACCCCTGAGAACTTGCAGATTCCATGCATTACTTTGTAAAATCTTAATTACACACAGGCAGGGGTTTGGTTGAAAGTGTTTAGTGAACTTTAGGTATACAAAACAGCCTCTGATGATGATTATGCAGAAGATGACTTTTTGTTTTTTTGCCAGGCAGAGCCATAATTATTTAACCAAGCAAATACTGACTAGATGTGTGTCAGGTGGATGAAAACAATTACAATGATATACAGTATATTGAACAAATATTTACCTTAAAATAAACTTGTAAGAACCTTTATTAGTTGAAATATCCTTTACAGACTTCTTGACGTACAAAATATTGCAATACTAAATTATTTCACTAAAGGCATGTTTGTCAGCTGGCTGTATTCATTTTTACTATGCTTTTTTTACATTTACCAGTTAGGTTTTCCTTGTTCTTTAGATTGTTTTGTATTATTAAACACCGACCATTAAAGCATAGCATACAAAATGAGGTGGAATGAAGACATCACAGGGGTAAGGCCACTGACGTGGACTTCTAAGTTGAAGTGTGACACTATGCTGGCCTAGTAAAACCATCGGCTCTTGTGATCTTTAAAGAATTAGCACTTCATCTTCTTCAATATTTGTTATTCACAAATTTGGACGTTTTCCATCCATCCATTTTCCAGCCCGTTGAATCTGAACACAAGGTCACGGGGGTCTGCTTTTTCAAATTAATTTTTTATTTCTGTGCATTTTCTGTTTTTTTAAACATGTATTAATTTTGTGAACATGTATATAAAGTTATATAAGCAAGGTTACATGTATATCAAGAATGGGCTTGAGCTCTGCTTTTACCTCTTTCTTCTGTATAGGATTTACTTTTGACCCCTGCTGTCCATATCTGTTGCTATAAAATACTTATTTTACAGCAGTCACTTGACAGATGAGATTTTCTTTACAGATGAAGGAAAAAAAACAAAAACTGGGAGCTCAGACAGTGATCTTTTCCCTTGAACTCCGTTGGGCTCATCATCAATAGTATAGAACCCTACCCAAAGAGCCCCCTCATTAAAACTCCACAAAGTCAGCCACAAAAATGTATGTTATTTTTTGAAAACAGACAAAATATTTGTGCATTTTTACGTTAAACAAAACAGTAAGAAGCTGCTATGTCATGTCGCATTGCATAACATTACAGGAAACAGACGGATTGACTGATGATTGTGGTAAAACTTGAAATCTGCAAAAGTTACCAAGTAGGTAGTAAAGAGTTCAATCATGATAAGAAAAAGAAAATAACTTAGTACTCCTCAAAGTAAGAAATTGGCACAACAAGTCATTTCCAAACTTTACCTAAGGTAGCATCTTTGCTTAAATCATCAGTGAAAGAAGGAAATGGTGAAATGCTACCAGTGAGTGTAATAACTGGATGTTACTGTACATCAGGCAAATCAAGAATTGCAGCAAGCTTTACAGAATTTTTTTTTCCTTCTTGTCCTCTTTGCCCACCTCTTCCCATTGTAGATGACTATGAGACTATTAATAAAAATGAGCAGACCGTCCTGACAGCTTCAGATCCAGGAAGAAATAACAATACAGTGGAACCTCGGTTTGCGAGCATAATTCGTTGCGGAAACGTGCTCGCAATCCAAAGCACTCGTATATCAAAGCGAATTTCCCCATAAGAAATAATGGAAACTCAGATGATTCGTTCCACAACCCAAAAACTATTCATATAAAAATGATTAATACAAAATATAAAGTAAAAATACATAAAACAAATTAACCTGCACTTTACCTTTAAAAAGAATCATGGCTGGTGTGAGTTAGTTTCTAAACTCATGTGGGATTCCACCCAATGGGACGACACGCGGAAGAGTGTCCCAAAGCAATCGCAGTCTCCCAGTGCTGTAGCAGTTCGCCGTATAAGCGCATCCAAAAAGATCACAGACAGGCTATAAGTGCCTGCCGTCAATGGGTGATACAAGGAACATTATAAAGACTCTGCTACAATAAATGACAGCGCTGTTGCTGTTTCAAGCTGAAAGCAGCTGGTGTTGTTAAAGTACTGAGACTCAGCTTTGTGTTTTGGGGCACAAGATGGAGACTCGCACTTCACAGTACACATGTGTGTGCGCGCGCACACACACACACACAGTCACAATGCTGTAGTAAACAGTAAACGCTCGTATGGATGTTGATTATATGAGTGAGGCACACAGACTCAGACGGAGAATATGAGACAATTGCCCTCAAGAGAAGAGAGAGAGAGAGACGTGCTGCATGTGAGCAAGAGAGATAAGGAGAGAGAGAGAGAGAGGCGAGTGCGAGCGAGATAAGGAGAGAGAGAGACGCGCTGTGCGAGCGAGAGAGATAAGGAGAGAGAGAGAGATGCGTGCGTGTGAGAGAGAAGAACCATCAGCTCAGTTGTGATCACATGACGCTCAGCAGACAAAGTGTATCCATACTGCTCGTATTGCAAGACATCACTCGTTTATTAAATTTATTAAAAAATTTTGCTTGTCTTGCAAAGCACTCGTAAACCAAGTTACTCGTAAACTGAGGTTCCACTGTATTCAGAATTTGAATATAAATAAATAAATAATAACATTGAGTCCTAAAAAATGGCATCTGCACTACAGTTTTCCCCCACATTCAGCTGAGAGGCAGGTGAGTTTCAAATACTGTAAAATACCCATGCAATTTTTTAAAGTAATGATGACAAAAAAGGGTCATACTGCAAAATTGTTAGTGTTATATTGTTAATTGTTATATTTTCACTGCAGTTTTTATTATGATTTATAGTTATCAAGTTTTATGTGCCCTGAATTAGTCTATTTAATTTGTTGAATTATTATTGTCATTTCTTTTCACGAACACTGCTCTGTTGTTGACAGTAACTTCAACGTTGCTAAACCATGCCACACAACGTTTGCATCTGATTCTTGAAAGCAAAAAAAGTCAAATTCCCACTGCAGCTCCATTCTCATTTTTACAGACATATGTAGAATAGTTCTGACATTTATGGAGAAGTACAACTAGCAAAACATATGTGAGATCAAAACTTATCAGAAAGGATTTACATTGCTCTCATAAGAACTGTTTTGCATCCAAACCTGCCCCATCGCGCTTTCACCAGTCTTTCATGTCACTTATTTCTATGTACAGTACACTGGCAGTAATGAATGTACAAACGCTAACAGCTCTGATCTTTTGTTTCCTTTCCATCATGGGCTTACAAATTTGCAGATCTTCTGCACTGAAACAATGTCAGGTACAGGAGCAACCAGCATCTATCTGATAAAGTTATTTTATTTATTTTATACATGTGGCGCACATTCAGGTTAGACATCTGCACTCATATCAGATTTGGATCAGTCACAAAATTAATTTGAGCAGTCAAAACAAAAAAAAGAAAAATTCAGATAAAAGGCAAAAATCAAGATACAGTCACAATTAACTGCAGTGTGAACATAGTCTTTAAATACTCACACCTCTTTAGACAATGGCAATTTTATGTTCAACAACAGCATTCAAAAATATGTTTGCAGTGGTCTCCAAGTCTACTCTTGTCTGCTGGAGTGCTGCTGTTATGCTGATGTACATTTTGACCACACAGCTTTCATTTCAAACTTCTTTGTTTCATATTTGTGCTCTTAGAGATTTTCTCTCCATGTGTAGTTTTCTTTGTTAACTATTCCTGTCATTTCAAGAATCCAGGTGACTCCGTGGCATGTGTTATGGTTACAATATGAATCTTAGTGTTTTGCAATTTAATTTTTTTGTTCTATTTTTATTATTATTAAGTTGCAGGTTGGTGATGTTATTAAGGGCAGCCATTTTGGGACAAGTTGCTGCAACACCACATATCACTGGGTGCGTGATTTACATCCATGCATGTGTGTGATGTCATAGAGTCATGGTGGCTGTCATTAAATCATGTGCTCAGAAAACATTTGCACTTTGCTTCTTAGGAAGGAAACATTTTTTTACAGTTTGACATATGTATTTTGCCTTTGTAATTTCCTTTCAGGTTTTTATTTTTTTTTTTGTTCTAGGCTTTTTGCTTATCCCTGTATGTCCCTTTTCATTTTATAGTATTCTCAGCCTTTGGTAAATTCACCTGGTTAGTCCTGACAACTGTCTTTCTCTCTGTCTCCCTTGCTGCACTTTAAATGCTACATTTGCCTGACTTGAAAAATCAGTATCAACCATTCTGATCTTTTTTATGGAAGGATAAAATCTATCATGACAGGCATGTTTTGTGACTCCTGGCTATTTTTATTCATAAATTTTTCATTCTAGTTGAGCTATGAGATTATGAGAATATAATTTTCTTGCCCTTGAAAAACAAGGGCTATAAAAAACAAAAGCATTCATATTCTATAGAATGTCTGGACAGATCCTTGTTGTGTAACATGTCTTAAAATATTGCAATGAGGCTAGTGGCGCAGGATTTTTCCAAATGTTATTGTAACAAAGGCTGATACATTAGAATTGTCTTAGTGAATCTTACTCTATCCAGAATAATTCCAATAGAACTGCTAATGTGAAGAGGCTATTAAAATCAAAAGGCCAATCTCAGTATGGTAAAAACTGATATCCTATAAGTTCCAAGACAAAGGTGAGGCCAAAAATGTGGTAAATGGAGGCTGAAGGTTGGAGACACCTCTCACACTTGTGGTATATCCCAGGGTAGATTTTAGCTGGGTTGATTTTCTAAATGTATGAATGATGTACAATTATTTATCCTATTAGTGGGTCTATTACACAAGTAGAAGAGGAATGCATTTAAAGAGTGACTTTGCATTCATTGTCATTGTCAGATTAACAATTAAGAGTGTGCTGTTTCACAGCTTGTGATATTGTTTGTAATGTTACTTCTCTATCTGTATATTTTTTTGTAACAAAAATAATAAAGCAGTTAAAAAGATTAGTTTAAGAAATGAAGGTACAGTATATATAAATGGACAAAATAACTATAGCATAAATAAAAACATAAACGTTTTCATAGAAAATTGTAATTAGTCTCCAAGGGCTTTAATTCCTTCTTCATACCAAAACCTAAATCCTGTGTACTTCTAAGAAAACAAAACAAACAAAATGTGATTTGCTTCCGACAGTAGTAATATGTATATTCGTGCCAGATTGTCAATGAATTTTGAACCATATGGCTTTTACTGTAACTAGAACCATTTATAGCAAGTCTCACACAAGAGGGAGAGATACTGTTACTATAGTAACCCAAACATATACCAGGGGAGAGATGTACAACAGAACTGTATTTCTTCTATATTTTATTAAAAGTAAAAAAGCAAATCAATTTATATTTAACTGCTGTTCAAATTGCACACCAGCAGAATGTGTTTTATCTTCTGATATAATACACTATCGTGGCTGTCCGTTTGGCTGTCCAAGATTTTTAATCACCTGTAGTTCACAAACCATTTGACCTATTGACCTGAAATTTGGTACACATATACTATGTAAGGCGGCACGGTGGCGCAATGGGTAGCGCTGCTGCCTCGCAGTTAGGAGACCCTGGTTCACTTCCTGGGTCCTCCCTGCGTGGAGTTTGCATGTTCTCCCCGTGTCTGCATGGGTTTCCTGGGTCCTCCGGTTTCCTTCCACAGTCCAAAGACATGCAGGTTAGGTGCATTGGTGATTCTAAATTGTCCCTGGTATGTGTGTGTGTGCACGCACCCTGTGGTGGGCTGGCACCCTACCCAGGGTTTGTTTCCTGCCTTGCGCCCTGTGTTGGCTGGGATTGACTCCAGCAGACCCCTGTGACCCTGTAGTTAGGATACAGCAGGTTGGATAATGGATGGATATACTATGTGACCTCTACTATCCGCTTTTGGGGTGATGATTGACCTCCAAAACACTTTATGCTCAACTAAGCCCCAACACCATCTTCATAAGAATAATCAACAAAATAATACACCAAGCACAATTCTCCTTCCTCCTCCGAGAGCGTTAGTCCACTGCCTCCCGACTGTGACTCATCAAAATGAGGCAGCAGGCAAACCTTTAAGCTTGACCCAGAAATTGCTTCTGGTCTGTTGTCCCAGTCATCCAGTGGTGACGAAGGTAACAGTCTCTTGGCTGCATTCATTATTATCTTTCATTATTATTATTATTATTATTGTTTTGTTATTTTAAACGGTCTGCTATGTTTTGTGGTTCTTGGAGGATTCATTTGATTGGCACTGCTACATGTGGCTAATTCATATGTATTCAGTCTGCACTACTTTCCTTTACACCAGTGTTTCCCAATTTTTATGGGTCTGTGACCAAGGTTTGTCAATTGTAAACTGTCGCCTTGGTAAAATAAGTAATTGGGTACATATTGTGTAAAGCTGCTGATTGCAAACCAGCGATGACAAGCTGCAATCCACCGGTGGCAAGACTCGGTGGTTAAGAAATACTGGCTGCACAGACTCTGGACGCTGAGACACAGAGATGGGTTTATGGCACTCCATACCTCAGTTAAAGTATGCATACCGGTGATCTGCACCAGATCCAGGGCTTCAGCTGCAATGACCCATATACTTTGGCCAATCTGGATGTCTGTATATGCTCCCCACAGTGAGTGACCAACAGTATTTTAATAATTCTAATAGACAATTGTGACCAGAATGGAACACCATTGAGCCCCAAACCTCAGACACAATGTTACCCAACACAATTCCCTGTTTGGATAAAATGTTTTTTATTTTTCACCAACACTTTCAAACACAAACACCAGCCAAAAAACAAATACATTTTTTCCTCCTGACTCTAGACCCCCATGTGTGAGGTGGCGGGCACCTTTTAAGTCCAACCTGGGAATGCATCTGGTGCCACAGCATTTCCTTTTGGAAGCGTTTCTGGGTAATAAGGAAACCAGGGAGGTTCTCACCTTGCAGTGCCCTCGAACGTCACACAGCGACCCTGATAGGGTTGAACTTCGAAACTCCAATTCCCATGTACCCTGGGTTGCTATGGGGGGACAACTGACACTTATCATATGGGGGACGGAACTGCTCCTAGTGTCTGGCTTCCGCTGGTACATCATTTATATGACTCTGGCCAAGCAAGAAGCTCTGGCATGCTCATCTGTCCCTCCACTTTCACCTTCTGTTCAGGCAAGAAATTATCCTTCACCTTGGTCGGGATGCCTGTCCTTCCTCTTGGGCATTTACACCATACATAGCTCAAATGAACTGGTCATTTTGAAGGACACAGCTGAACTGACCTGGTTGTAATGAAGCTTAAAGAGCATAAAGAATATTATACCAAAAGGGTGACAAACATTGTCACTGCCTGAAAATCATTTAAATGTTTACATTAATATTTTCATGAACATATACAGTATTTACACCATTTGAATACTCTGCAAGAAGGAAGCCAGATGTCAATTGTATTTCTTTAGACTGGCCAGACAGACTTTATCTGCCTTTATCTCTTCTTTTATTACATTAGCGCTCAGCCTTTCCCTAAGGCCTGACATGGTCTCAGCTGCCTCCAAGGTAGCAAGATTTTCTCTTGAATAAGCTGACCCTTCAAAAATATTACCAGCATAATTTACTTCAAATCTGAAATTTGCATCTTCTGTCTAAAACCCCAGTGCACTAGTATTTCCACACTGCTAACTTAACATTTATATGATGACCATCTGTTTCAGTCTTTTCAGTCTGCTTTAGTTTTTGCTTCTATACCTTCTCAGCTTCCTAATTAGATTACTACAGCAGTTCTCAGTGGTATTCCATCAAAAAGTATTAACAAAGCCGATGTCTTGCTGAAATTCTATGAGAATGGGTTATTTGCTCTCAGAGCTGTAAGAGGGCAATCAATCATGCCTGCTTACTTGTCCTACCATACAGTACACTATAAAGCAGCCGCGATCCTCTGGCACCACTCTGCATTTCATCTGACTTGCTACAGCATTTGTGGCAAGTAATCCTTTCATTTCTGTGGCAAAGCTCTGAAACAATCTACGCACTCTATAGTCATCTGTGTCAGTAGACAGGGCATTGTCCCTTAAACCCCCAACTTTGATACACCAACTAAACAAAGGCCTTTTGCCTTCTAGTCATAGCCTTTTCAGACCAGTGACTAAGAATACTAACATAGAATATGCCTTATTATGACATGTGCCACTGATGGCCATTTAATTATTTTCCAAGAGCAGTCCCAGCATAGCACATTGTAGAAAGAGCATACTTGCTAATAAATGTAATTAGTGAATAAATAAGTAACCATTTATTTACAGCTATTCACCGCTATCTTACTTTCAGTGTCCTAGGTAACATATCCGTAAATAAGACAGACTGTTTTCATCTAATTATTAATGTTGTTCCTTATTCTAAGGTCTCACCTTCTTGCTATTTAAAGACTACATCATCTGTGTCTGAAAATACTAACCAATATCATCTGGCTTTATTGTGCTTCGCATTAATGGATCAAAACATTTTAGTCCCTCCTTTGTTACATAGGCTTTCCCTTTTTGGGAATTGCACTGTTTGATATTGGAAGCCCCTATCATTTATGATTATTATAACTGTAAATATTTTCTGATAATTCCTCATGTTAAAATTATAGTGATTTTTTAATGCCTTCTGTTAATATGTTCTTCTTTTATAATTGATGTGGAAGACTTGTAGATGAAACAGAGCCTCTGCATCATCATTCTACATACATTTATTATTACTAAACAGACTGCAAGCATTCAAAATTCATTCCTTTTTTCTATATTGTATTCCCAGTTTCAGTCATGCTATTCCACATTTTACTCAGTAATCAAATTACTTTTTCCTTTACTATGCTTTTCTAGCAAAGTATAGTGTAATCAGCTGTTATATTTCTAAGTCATACATAATGTATTCACTGATAAATGTTTATTTATGTTTTTATTTTTATTCTTCCTATGTGTGACTGTCCAAACTGAGTCATTTTGTTAACTCTTTTTTTTTTTTTTTTTTAATTTTATTGTATATTTAATTATATATGATCAAGTCTAACTTATGCAACAAAGAAGATAACTTTACATACAATCAAGTTGAACTTAACAAACCAGAATTCACCCCCACCTGAGAGAAAGAGAGTAGAGACAACAGCAAGAGTCAATCTTTAAAAACAACATGGAAGGGAGGATGTCATTTTGACTGTTATATATGCTTATTCAGAAATTTTATTAATTAGATCTTGCCATATTTTTAAAAAGTTCTGAGCAGATCCTCTAAGTGAGAATTTGTTTTTTTCCAATTTCAAATAGTATAAAATCAGTTACCAACTGACTTATAGAAGATGGGTTGGCATTCTTCCAGTTGAGCAAGATACGTCTACGTGCTAGTAGCATAGTGAAGGCAATTACAATCAAGTTGTTCTCCAATTTAAGCCCATTTGGGAGTACACCAAACACAGCTGTTAATGGGTTAAGAGTGATTGTGACACCGAGGCTGTCTGAGAGAATTCAAAGAATTTTGTCTAAAATTATGTTAATTTAGTACACTTCCAAAACATGTGACGCAGTGAGGCTAGATCTAGATGGCAACACTTGCAGATTGAATGTTGCCCTGGATACATTATGGACAATTTTATATTTTTTATTTTATTTTAAGAGTATCTAGCTATGGTATTTGTAATGCATCAGCATTTATCATTAAAAAGAATTACTTTATAGGAAAATACAGGTTTTGCAAACAGAATGTAACCCCTTAACTACTAAAGAAACAGAACAGCTCATCTTTAAATCGCGACATCATTATTATGAACATGGAGGGAAGTCCAATAAGATTTTAGATCAACAATTCCATAAGCAAGAAGTCCAGAATGTAATAACAGTAATTACTAACACAGACAGAAGATAAAATTATAGACCATAAAAATATAACCCACACATTTACAGAGTACTACAAGTTCTTCTATTCTACTCAGTCAAAAGAAAATAAGACACAATCTAATGAGTTCCTTGACTCATTACAGATACCACATTTAGATACCCTTAGTGCTGTGGAACTGGATAAACCTCTGGCACTCTCAAAATTACTAGATGCTATAAATTCACTTCAAAGTGAGAAAGCAATCTGCTCTGATGGCTAAGCAGTGGAATTTAAAAAAAAAATCAAATAAGTTAGCTCCACTATAGCAACATTTATAGAGGCTAAAGTCAACAAAATTCCACCTCAAACTTTTTGCCAAGGATTAATTTCTGTCCATCCTAAGAAAAATAAGGACTTACTATAATGTTTATAATACAAACCAATCTCACTCCTGAACAATGACATTAAGATACTGTCTAAAGTTCTTGCTAGAAGAGAAAGTGCTTTCTTCTGTAATATCACAAGACCAAACCGGATTTATTAATGGCAGACACTTAGCTTCCAATCTTCAATGTTTGTTTAATACAATATATTCACCCTTTAATATCCCAAAGATCTTACTATTTTTGGATGTAGAAAAAACATTTGATATGGAAGAATGGTTGAATTTGGTTGAATTTGATATAGGTTGAACCTATTCACCACATTGCACAAAGTTGGGTTCGGCCAAAATATATGTGCATAGATCAAACTAATCTATATTAGTCCAGAAGCCTCAGTTCGTATTAACAACATTATTTCGGACTACTTCAAACTAGAATGCGGTACTTGATAAGGATGTCCCTTATCACCATTGCTCTTTGCAATTGCCATTAAGCCACTGGCTGTTTCCTTTCAAAATGCATCAGAGATAAAGGGGATTTTCAGAGAAGGATTTGAATATAAAATATCACTTATGCAGATGATATGGTAGTGTATATATCTGACCCACAAAATTCCATGCTGTCAGTACTAAAACACTAGCAGATTTTCAAAAGATATCTGGACTTAAAATTAAATTGAATAAAAGTGTGCTGTTTCAAGTGAATTTCCTAGCACACAATACTAGACTGGACACCTTCCCATTTACCTTAGAAGATCAATTTAAATATCTAGGAGTAAATATCACAAGTAAATTTAAAGATCTTTTTCAAGAACATTTTGCTGTCTGCATGGAAAAAAATTAAACAAGATGTGAATATATGGTCCACCCTCCATTTTACATTAGCAAGGAGAATCAACAGCTTATTTTTCTATTTCAAACCATCCACATATACATGAACAAATCTTTTTATTAAGAAATTAGATTCAATCATAGTCATATTTATTTGGAATTCAAAACATCCATACATCCAAAGGACGGCTCTAAAACAACCTAAAGCAGAAGTAGACATGACACTAAATAACTTTCAATTTTAATACTCGGTGGCAAATATACAGCCTATAAAGACTTGTGGCCTCACACATAACACCATGCGTAGAATTCACACTAAAAACGGCATACAGACAAAAGCGGAAATGTGCGTACGCACAAAAAAAATCCAGATGCATAAGTCTGTGCATATGCCAACTTCCACATTTTTCTGCTACATAAATCATGGTCTGCGTGAAATGTAACGCTTGTGCATGCGCCTGTCACCATCCCAGACTCCTCCCAGAATTATGCCTCTTTGACTATGCAAATCAATATAAATAGCCCCTTATGTTTTGCGTTCTGTAAGAAGACAATGGCAAAAGCACAGGGGAAAAAGAAGAATTTCAGAGAATACCAAGTGGAGGCAAGGAAAAACTTACTATTTGTTAGTTTAAGCTGTGATATAAGCAACAAAAGGAAGTTGATAGAGTAACAGAGAAACTCGAAAGTTTAAGTTCAGAAAGTCGGCAGATATCAAAGTCACCATGAAAAGGCGAGTCGTAGCCCACCGTCTGAGTGTCTTATAGAAGCATATTAGGGTACAGAGAAAAGAAAAACAAAATAGGGACACAGTTGAAAATAATGTCCAAATGTCAACTTTAATCTCGAAATTTCCATTTTAATCACATAGTTTATTTTGTCATTAATGTAGATTGTCATAAACTTCCTGTTGTGATGTAAGATTTTGCATATAACTTGATAAATGTTTTGTATGTCTTTATTTATAATTTAGGCAAAGCAATGTAATTTAGTGTTACTTTGGTGAGAGGCATTCATGTTTGCCCCCCCCTTTATGACTAAGTCTCTTTGTAATTTTCCGACAGGATTTGGGAGATGTGTCTTAAACCAGTTTGGCGAGTGTTTCTCTGCTAAAGTCTTTCAACCCCCCGCAAGGAAGCCAGGATGTTTGACATATGGTTTGGGGGCAGGTGTTAAGGTGTTCTATTTCCCCCATTGGTCTGAGGTATGGCTGTTTGGAATTGGCTTGTCTCAGAGGCCTTTAAGTACCTTGATGTCCTATTGGCTGTAGGGGTTGGACAGAAAACCCATAAATTTGCTTGCTTTATCTCACGCTCTCTCTCTTACTAACATCTGAAAGAAGCATCTCTTGCTAACCTGTGATGATGAGGACAACACAATGAAGAGCACAGCTCAGCAGCCATATTGAACAGACATGTGGCTGAAAGCTGAGCACCAACGATGCCTTAACTAGAGACATTTTAAGTAACTACAAGTCTGTGTGCCACCTAACTACACATCAGCATTTAATCAGGTTGTATGGTTGCCAATATTCAAATGTACTTTGCATATTGTTATTATTTATGAATATTATTAATAATACATTATTTTACGTGTAACTTAACTCCTGCTTGTCTTTTTACTACAAATAATTGCCTGATGTTATAGATATAGAAGGGAAGGTGGGGATAAGTTATATACAATAATACCTTATAAACAGTGGTAAATCTGTGAGATTAGGCATTCTAAGGCTACATATTAATAATACAATAGGGGAAAGTACAGCAATACTGTATATATATTACTCTACCAAGATAAAATCCTTCCTCTTAAAATCGTTTAATTTAATGTTCTCAGATCCCTTCGTAACTAAAGTAGCATGTTAAATACAGTGGAACCTCGGTTCACGAACGTCTCGGTTCACGTACAACTCGGTTCATGACCAAAAAGTTCGGCAAACTTTTGCCTCGGTTCACAACCACACACTCGGTATACGAACAAGCCAGTTTCCCTTGCCTGCCTGAGCTGAGAGAGAGAGAGAGAGAGGCCACGTGCCTGCTGGGGAGGGGGAGGGGGAGATTGCTGCACGTGTTTGCCTGCTTATCTGCCTGCCTGTGCCGGGGTGGAGTTGGGGGGAGGGGATGGTTCGTGTACACTACTGCCTGCCTTCTGCATAGGGGGAGGGGGTGTCAGCTGAGACTCTCTCTCTGAGAAGCAGGCAGTACGTGCAAGCGAACCACCCCCCCCAACAGGCAGGCTGAGAGAGAAAGAGAGAGAGAGAAAGCAAGCGAGCCGCGTGGCTGCAAGAGCCCTGTTCATTGTTCTCAGTCAGACGTGCATGCATTACCTGCACTCTCTTTGTGCTCTACAGTATTTCGTGTGCTTTTGCAGTTAATTATGGCTTCTAAGCAAGTGAAGAGTGGTGAGAAGAAAGTTTTGAAGAAAATTGAAATCGAAGTAAAGAAAGAAATTACAAGAGGTGGAAAAACTGTTTACCAGTTTACTCATTTACCAATTTGAGAACCCTCGTGCTTTCAAGCAGCACAATGTAAACAAAGCCAGACTGCCAGTAATGTGGGGGGCAAACACGAAGGGTTGGGTCACAAGAACTTTCTTTTTGGAATGGCTGCATGAGGCTTTCGCTCCCACCAGCTAAACAGCTAAAAACACAGGAAACCCAAGAAATCACGAGAGAGAAAACACCTGAAGGAAAACACTTCATGCCAGAACACGACTCATGCAAGGTTAGTTTTCTTGGTGGATTTTGTATTACGGATTTTTCAAAAGTTAATTTTTTAGTTTGTTGCAATGTTACTTTTCTCTTTTTTCAAATGTTCCTTTTTTTCCGCTGTGCTTAAAACTCATTTTAAAAAAAATGTTTACAGCAATCTGGCTGTAAGGCTATTAGCATGAACTCCTGCAAAGGAGGGGGGTGGGTGGTGTGTGTGTGCTACAGAGAGAGAGAGAGAGCGCGCGAGCAGGCTGAGCAGGGTGCCTGGGTGTTTTGTGTCAGTGTTATTCAATGTTTTTACATTAGTTTACTATTACACTGTGCATTCTATGGTGTAATTAACTACATTTGTGCTTAATCTTTACATATATTTACATATTTGCATACAGTTTGTGCGGTCTGGAACGGATTAATTGTATTTACATACAATCCTATGGGGGAAACTGCTTCAGTTAACGACCAACCGAGGTTCCACTGTACTTCTTTCTATGTGTTCTTCTATGTGCTCTATGTGTGTGAATCACAACGTACTTCTTAAACAGGCTTTCTATTCCACTGACAGGACACAGAATACATTACATTCATGATATTACAGCTCTTTGAACAATTTAAATATTAAGATGTATACTTGATATAATTTTCATAATGATAGGAATTAAAGCATTTATTAAACATGCAGACACAGTGGCGCAGTATTAGCGATGAGCTGGCACCTTGTCCAGAGATTGTCCCTGCCTTCTTCCTGTGCCATCCGCGACCTTCGATGAGATAATTTACTGCAGCATTACTGCCTCTTTCAAACATACTAACCTCCAATTCCTGTCCTTCCTTTTCTTTCTCCAAGTAACCAATCGCCACACGATCAGATCTGTAGTAGTTGCCAAGCCATCTGTAAGCTTAGAATGCCGATTCTTCAAAACTTTTATGAAACACTGAAATACGTAACATTGTTGTGCGTACACACCGTTTATACATGAGGCCCCAGGACATTGACACATATTGATGAATATACTCAAGCCTGGTCTACGAGAGAATTAAAATCTTGCAGTACTGCTCTGTGCTCCAGCAAATACAATTGTCAATACACTAATAATACAATTGCCCTTCATTCACTCAGAATATGAAACCAATGTAGGAAGCACTTTAGGACAAAGAAACTCTTCCCTGTTGCACCTGTACATGACAACCACTTCTTCACATCTTCTCAAACATACACAGTATTTAATGCTTGGTAAATATCTGAGATTAAAAAAATTAGAGACTTATACATTGATATTTTTGCATCCTACGAACAATTAAGTTTCAAATTTACATCTCATCAATGCAATTTTTCCACTATTTTCAAGCTAGAAACCTTACTAAATGGAATTTGCCCAGTTTTTCACACCTTCCACATATTTCTATCCCATACGAAATACTGATCAGTTTTGAAGACTCAGATAGCATCTCCACAATTTATAAAAATATTTTAAAGTCCCTTCCTTTCAAAGATCCCAGGGCACAAAGGAACTTTCACTTAACACTAGAATTACCAGAGCCTATGAAAAAACTCGTAGATCCGTCCCACCTTAAATCGCTTCTTAAAACCGCTCTCACCTCTCCGCCAGCCTCCTTTGTCCTGTAAATGTGCCGATAAAAACAAACTGCAAGCATCCGGCTATTCCATCCCCCCACCGACTCAGAACGTGCACGAACTTCTCCGAGCTCATGCCTCGATTATCTGGGAGTGAAGTGGAGTTTTAGAGTGGAAATAATAGATTGTTATTTGGAACACACGCATTTCATGTGTGTTCCATTTCTACAGTAATCTGTGTAAACACAATGTTAAAACAGAAACTTTTTCATATTTTAGTAATAAATGTCAGAAAATGTAGACATAAACTATAAAATGTGTGAAACCTGACAGCCAAAGAGCAAATACACTTTCATAAAAGGATCAGAACTTTTACAACAGCTTCCGTGGTGTACTGGTAAGATTTCGTCACTTAGAGCGCAGCAGACTTGCTGTACCTCAAGAGATCCGAGTTCGAATCTCTGCTAGGGAGAAAATTTATTTATTTTTAACCTTCGCCGTTCTGCCTGCCTGATCTCCCTGTCTATCTATATAGTAATAACAGTAATTTTATTATTATATAGGAGCTTCCCTGTCTGCCTATCATATAGTGCCTTTCCTTCCTACCTATCTATATATCTATCCCCTTAGCTGTTTTTTATATATCTATTATACAATGCCTTCCCTGTTTATTTATATATCTAGTGCCTTCTCTGCCTGTCTGTCTTTCTGTCTGATTGCATATAGCGCTGAACTTACTGTTCTGTACTATTCTGTCTTCTGCATGTCCTGGAGTACAAAAGAAACACCACCATACAGCAACATGTGCGAACTGGCAAGATCGGGGAAAAAACACGCGGTCACTGATTACAAACCACAAGATGAATGAAAGAGACAATATATGTAAAAACATCATCGCACTAATGCAATATTATTTGAAAACAAACAGCATCAGATCGGGTTTGAATATGCGCCCGATCTGACGCTGTTCGTTTTCAAATAATATTGCATGTACTGTGCGTTGAAACTGCTGCACTGAATAAGCAGACTCCTTCTGTAACAGCGTCAGCGTGTATTCAAACCCGATCTGACGCTCTTCTTTTTCAAATAATATTGCATGTATTGAACTATTTTAGAATAAAAACATACATTTGATTTCAGTCAGTCTGTAAGAGCCAGTGTAAATGCATGATAATTATAAAGGTTAGCTTTTTTTTTAATTCAGTTCCATTCTCTCAGTCGCGTCCACGGGGCGGCCCCCCCCCCCCCATCTGACACTGCTTTTTTTCACATAAAGACGCGCTATAACTCAAATGTGATTTATTTGGAGACGCGCTATAGCTCAAATGTGATTAATTTGGAGACGCGCTATACTCGAATGTTATGTATATAGGGAAGAAAGTACAATGTCAGGTGCTCATTCAATGTAATAGGAACCATAGCACAGAGAGATTTGTACACTGCAACAAGTACACATGTCGTGAATGTAGGAAGGGTGTGTGGGAATTGTTAATATTTGAATGTGATGATTTTATATAGCACGGATCGGAAATCAGCAGTTCTTAGCATTGCACCATGCAAGCTGTCGTATCAACCGCCTACTGTAACTTGCTTTTTTTTCCTTCACGTATTGTCTAGAATAAAAGTGCACTTGTTTTGTTATTCTTGTACACCAACATATGTTCCTGTGTTTGAGTGACACGGGCATGCTCAAAAAAATAGACGTGTAATGCCACGAAAAGTGCACGCAGGCTCTTCAGTTCGGAAGCATTGGTACGAGAATGCAGTCACAAATACGCTGCAGAGCTATAGCGCATCTTTATGTGAAAACAGCATTCTCAATTTTTATTGTAGGGAAGGATCCTGAAAACAACTGAGAGAATGAAAAGTGAATAAAAAAAAATAACCTTTACAAGTATCATAAATTACACCGGCTGTTACACACTGAAATCAAATGTATGTTTTTATTATAAAATAATAAGAATAACAGCAGTTTACGTCTCAAAACTGAATCGCATGGGATCGAACTAATGACCTTTTTAATACTAGTCAGCGGCTAATACCATTATGCTACCGTGGCAGTTGTAGTAAGAATGTGTCAATGTGGCATGCTAAGGTGGCTTTTTTCTGCAGTTATATTTTTGAATAAAACCATACTTGTTCTGTTATATTTGTACCTTTTGTAAATGTGTTTGATATTTGGACTTCAGGCTTCATACATTATATAGTTTATGCTTACATTTTGTCATTTACTACTACAATATGAAAAACGTTTCTGTTTTAAAAATGTGTTTACACGGATTACTGTAGTAACAGAACACACGTGAAATGCGTGTATTCCAAATAATGATCTATTATTTCCACTCTAAAACTCCACTTCACTCCCAGATAATCAAGGCATGAGCTGGGAGAAGTTTGTGCACGTTCTAAGTCGTTGGGGGGATGGAATAGCCGGCTACTTGCAGCTTTTCTTTTATCAGCACATTTAGATTAACAAAAGACGCTGGCGGAGAGGTGAGAACGGTTTTAAGAAGCGATTTAAGGTGGGACGGACCTACGAGTTTTTTCGTAGGCTTAGGTAATTCTAGTGTTAACATTTCAGAAAAAGAGTGGGAGGCAGCCATGCAGAGAATACATTTTAGCTTCATATATGCAAAGCACTTAATTATTCATTATTATTAAATATTCTATTTATCTCAATTAAAACTATCCAAAATGTTTCCTGGGCAAGATTCAACCTGTGAATGTTGCAATCTAGCTCCTGCCTGTCAGATAGCCTTAGTGTCACAATCACTTCTAACATATTAATAGCTCTGTTTGGTGTACTCCCAGCTTGGCTTAAAGTGGAGAAGGACAAACAAATCGTAATTGCCTTTACTTCACTATTGGCACGTAGACTTACCTTGCTCAATTAGAAGAATCCCTACTCACCTCTTTTAAGTCAGTGGGTAACTGATGTCCTATACTATTTGAAATTGGAACAATCAAATTCCTGCGGTGGGCTGGCGCCCTGCCCGGGGTTTGTTTTTTTCTGCCTTGCGCCCTGTGTTGGCCGGGATTGGCTCCAGCAGACTCCCGTGACCCTGTAGTTAGGATATAGTGGGTTGGATACTGGATGGATGGATGGACAATCAAATTCTCACAAAGAAGATCTGTTCAAAACTTATTTTTGAATATGGCAGGATCTAATTAGTAACATTTTAAAATAAGCTTCTATATCAGGGAAAAGGATTCTTTTTCTTCCTTGCTGCTTCAAAGATTTGCATTGTTGGCTGGCTCTCTTCTCTTTCTTTTGGGTGGGGGCTGAATTTTGTTTTTGTTAAGTTTGATTTGATTGTATAGATTATTATTTGCTTTTAATAAAAATAAACAAAATAAAAAAGGTAATAAATAAAATGGTGAAAAGGTGAATAGTAAACTGCCAGAGGTTTAAATTTAAAGTTTAATTTAGCAAAAACTTTAAAAAGGAAATATCATAATATTACAATTGGGCCATCTACAGGAAACAACTAACAGCTTACAACCTACAGATGTTCTGCATCAGTTAAAGTAAATTAGGCCATGCAAGTTGAAGCAATGAATTTGCACAGGTGTCCCAGCTTCTGTTGATTACTTAAAAGCCCTCTGTTTGTCTTAAAGCAGAGCTGGAACAGGCTGTGTTATTACACCCGACAATATTATAGTGATATTGGCAAGAAAATGACAATTAACAAATGAAATGAGACAGAGCATTATTACACTTAGGAATTTTAGCCTTTCATTCAGAGAAATTGCAAAAAAATTCAAAGTGTCAGTGAGTATGGTGTCTAAATTGGAAACTGGAAGAAACTTTGATGGAAAGAGATCTGGCAGACCCAAAGGTACAACCCAATCATAAGACAAATTTTTGTGGGTCACCACCTTGAGTAATAGGCACCCCACCTGCCAGTCCCTTACCCATCCCAACCCCTTGAGTCTTGCTGAAATCTAACCCCATTTTTCCCATTGAATCAAGGCTTCAGCATCCATGTTTTCTATATCAGCAGATACACACACACACACAATGGTTTCATAACCCATTTTCTGTCAAAACCTGACACGGATCATTCTGCAGGCAAATAATGACAATCTTATTTTGCTACAAGACTGAAAACTGATCCGTTGTGCTGTTTTAATGACAAACACTAAAAACAAAAAGAAAATTAAAAAAATAATATATAATTTGACATGTCAAAATGAATTAGAGGCAATGTAAGCATGAAAAATTAAACAACCTCAGCAGGGGCTTTGTGAAGGAAAACTATGATCACTCTCATCAGATAAGAAAGCAGGATTACATGGTGTGCCAAGAATCCAAAACAGTCATGTAGTTATCCAAAGTAAAACTTTTAAAACTTTGGTTCATCTTCTTATTTAAATCTAAATAGTCCAAGCTAAAGATCCAAAATCATGGCAAAAATTGCATGATATGAAAAAAAAATTGAATTGAATTGAATATTTGGGATTTGCTGATCCCCAGAACTGTTTAACTTTTGCCTGTGTAAGTCAGAAAAAGTTTAGATGTCAGCTATTGCAGATAAATTCTTTCCTTCATCCACCAACAAATTTATATATATTGTAAGATGGACACTATATAGTGCCCAACCTGACACAGACTGGAAACCGGAGGCTTGTGTAAAATAAATAGACTTTTTATTTTTCTTCAGCTGGAGGGCACGTCTTCCCCGTAATCCCTCCAGCCACAATACAGTCCCAAGCACACAAGTAACAAAGCACAAAAGCACTTTTCTCTTTCTTTCGGCACCACCACTCCTCCCAGGCAACCTTGTCCTCCTCAACCCGACTCTGGCAGCTGAGTGGTGGTTGCTGGCTCCTTTTATAGTTCACCCGGAAGTGCTCCAGGTGTTTGATCACCGAGTTCTGGCTGTACTTCCGGGTGTGATGAACATGCTGCCCACACGGGGTCAGGAGTCCCAAACACAGAGAGAAAGCGCACACAAACAGATGAATATAGCAATAACATACGCTCTTATTTTAATTTCAAGCTTAGCTGCACATACATCTAAGTCACCCCTTTTCCGTGGGTGACATTTTGTACCTCATTTCCAATTTGCAACTTCATACTTAGCAGCTGTATTGTACTGTGTAAAGTTATAAAACTGTAAGAGTTCAAAAGTGTATTTTCAACTATATCTGACATTATCATGTATCCAATGAAAAAGTACAGATTTTGCAGAAAGACAGGTGGATGAACATAATAAAAACAGACATTTTGATTTTATGCAGGTTCAGATATGTCTGTATCAATCATTTGCAATTGATGACATAATTTATCTACTTCTACTTTTGTTGTTTGATTTTATGCATTAAAATATAAATTTATATTTCTAATATTTAACAACATGAAGTAAAATATCTACAAAGCCTGAGCTTTTCCTTTACCAGTTCAATGGCCACAGACAAATTGCATTCAGACACAGGGATTATTACTTTTACGGCCTTTAAGTTTATTGAAATCAAATAATAGCATGGCAAAATATCATACCAGGCTAACTGTGGAACCAAGAGCAAGCCATTTAACATTCTGAAATTGTGGGAAAATAGAAAACAGTGTCATTATTAGAAGGACACTAGTTGTTGTTTTGGTGTTTGCCATTTCAAATGTTATATACCGTGAAATATATTAAAATATAAGAATTATAAGAATATAAAATAACTATCCTATAATATATTCCATTGCTATTTAAATTATTAAATGCATTTTTGATATTTTTAAGTGACAGAGATGTAATCATAAAAACATATTTCAAACAGACTGCTTAAGAACGGGAAGTTTACCCTTGTCACATTTTAAATAAATAGTTATTTCGTGACTGTAAATAAATGTACCTTTTACTTATCTTTCCTCATTTCTGTACTCTGCACTCATATTTACATTTTAATAGAACATCAAAATTGCATTATTTCTTAATCACATTATATCAACACTCAACAACAACAACATTTATTTGTATAGCACATTTTCATACAAAAAATGTAGCTCAAAGTGTTTTAGATAATGAAGAATAGAAAAATAAAAGACACAGTACGAAAATAAGTCAACATTAATTAACATAGAATAAGAGTAAGGTCCAATGGCCAGGGAGGACAGAAAAAACAAAAAAAAAACTCCAGAAGGCTGGAGAAAGAAATAAAATCTGCAGGGATTCCAGACCATGAGACCGCCCAGTCCCCTCTGGGCATTCTACCTAACATAAATGAAACAGTCCTCTTTGTATTTAGGGTTCTCACAGAAGGACTTGATGATGATGGTCATGTAGACTTCTGGCTTTTAGTCCATCAATGTAGGAACATCATGATGCTTTGAGTAGGTGGTGGCCACCACAAAGAAACCGTAAAAAGAAACAGAAGAGATAGTAGAGGTTCGTACGGATTTTAGAGCCACCATGAATAGTTATTATAATGAATTGAATACACAGAGTTTCAGGATTAAATTAAAGTGAAGTTATGAGAAGGCTTTGTTAAAGTAATGTGTTTTTAGCAGTTTTTTTAAAGTGCTCTACTGTATTAGCCTGGCGAATTCCTATTGGCAGGCAGATTTTAGGTGCATAACAGCAGAAGGCCGCCTCACCACTTCTTTTAAGTTTTACTTTTGGAATTCTAAGGAGACACTCATTTGAGGATCTAAGGTTATGATTTGGAATATAGGGTGTCAGACATTCCAACATATAAGATGGAGTGAGATTATTTAAGGCTTTATAAACCATAAGCAGAATTTTAAAGTCAATTCTGAAAGACACAGGTAACCAGTGTAGTGACATCAAAACTGGAGAAATGTGTTCGAATTTTCTTTTCCTAGTTAGGATTCTAGCAGCTGTATTCTGCACTTCTTGCAAATGATTTATGTCTTTTTTGGGTAGTCCTGAGAGGAGTGCGTTACAGTAATCTAGTCGACTGAAAACAAAAGCATGAATTAATTTCTCAGCATCTTTCAATGATATAAGAGGTCTAAATTTTGCTATGTTTCTTAAGTGAAAAAAATGCTGTCCTAGTGGTCTGATGAATATGCGATTTAAAATTCAGGTTACAGTCAACAGTTACCCCTAAGTTTTTTACTTCCGTCTTGACTTTTAATCCTAATGCATCAAGTTTATCTATACTAATAAAAGGCAAAGCCCTCACTCACTCACTCACTCACTCACTCACTCACTCACTGACTGACTCATCACTAATTCTCCAACTTCCCGGTGGAAGGCTGAAATTTGGCAGGTTCATTCCTTACAGCTTCCTTACAAAAGTTGGGCAGGTTTCATTTCGAAATTCTACGCGTAATGGTCATAACTGGAAGCTATTTTTCTCCATTTACTGTAATAGAGATGAGCTTGAAAGCCGTGGGGGCGGAGTTTCGTGTGACATCATCACGCCTCCCACGTAATCACGCAGTACGTAGAAAACCAGGAAGAGCCCCAAAAAGTGCTGAAGAAAACATGCATTATATAATTGAGAAGGCAGCGAAACAATAAGAAGCGAGCGAGTGACATATACAATCATATTCATGAGTTCTGCTACTTCGGAAACAAAGCACGATGTAAACCTAAACTTTAAATTAAGTTCATAGACAGGCTGCCGCTGGCGTTTGTAATTTAGTGCCTGCCCATATAAGGCCGCCCGTCAGCGGCAATCCAATAGAAACACTGCCACTAAATATTCACGGGTGAAGGACTGTGCTTATGCAGAGGAAGATGAGATGGTCAGGGTGGTGTTTGGCACAAACTCAGCGAAACTGCGAGAGAAAGTTTTAAGTGCCGGGACTTGGGTAACATTAGATACAGCCATGGACATAGCACGACATGGCACCAGCACAGCTGGGAAACTTCAATGCATGTACACCGAGCGGCTCACGTGAACTGACGCAGTGCATAGACAAAAACCAACAGTTCCAAAGAGCGCTGAACAAAAACCGAATTACACAATTGAAAATGCAGCAAAAAAATATGAAGCGTCTGATACATACAAGCGTATTCATAAGTGCAGCTACTGCGGAAACAAAGCACACGGTGCAAAAAGTGAATGTCCCGCTAAAGGAAAAGACAGTGTAAAAAAAACCCGTGCATGCAGTGTGTCAGGTCTCAGATAAAGAAGAAGACGAGCTGTTTATTGATGCAGTAAGAAACGAATCGATGAATGAAACCTGTCATCTTTACAACGATTGACAAACACGGAATGTAACTTGAACACAACACATCGTACAAATACGACCCTGATTGAAACAAATAATGATAATCGAATCCTTGATCACAGCAACACTCAATAACACTCACAAAACAATTACTGTATATTGACAATCATGTTACATTATTTTTAAAATGTTCCCTTTTCTTTTTCATAGCTTCTTTAACACACTACGTCTCCACTGCGAATATATATATATATACCCTGATCTACATACTCTCAAATAGATAAGCCACACACCGTGACGCAATTGTAGAGGCTTCGCCTCTATCGCCTACATCCGAGGTTCGATTCCCGAGAGGGGATGTACTGAGTATGTATGCGCGCTTTTCGGTTCATTTTAACCTCGCATCTCCTTGGTTTGAGACGTATGAAAAAATATGCGGTTAATGCAGAATCATGTTACCTTATTTTTAAAATCTTTCCTTTTCTTAGCACAAGCACAGCTGAGAAGCTTCGATGCATGTACTCCATAACAAAAAATAACGCATTCAATCACACTTTCAATTCCAAGCAAAGGGGAACTTTTGTCAATGCATGATTTCCTGGTACATCGATTACACTGATGCACACATCACAGCTACAAAAATGTTAGAGTCGGAATGAAGCGCGTTTCTAATTGAGAAGGCAGCGAAACAATAAGAAGCGAGCGAGTGACATATAATACCATATTCATGAGTGTTGCTACTTCGGAAACAAAGCAAGGGTGTAAACCTAAACTTTAAATTAAGTTAATAGACAGGCTGCCGCTGGCGTTTTTCATGCCCACGGGTAATGCGGGATACAAGTTAAATGAGAGGACGCAGGATATAAACGAGAGTTTTGATCACTTTGTAACTAAGTTAAAATTGCAGGTGAAGGGGTGTGCTTATGCAAATTCCGAGAGACTGTGTTTGTCATATCCCCTCCCATTTACCTCATTTCGCTCTGAGCTGAGCTCCGCAGCTAACGCCGTCTTCCGAAGCAACTTCGTCACACTGCCACCTAAAGTCAAAACTTAAATATATAAAGTCAGCGTCGGAATATATAAACTCAGCACTGGAATATATAAAGTCAGCATCGGAATATATTGCCACGCTTGGGTCACAGATTTGCACAGAGACACAGGAGGTCGTAGAAACAAGAAGGGTTTTTATTCAAACACTGCAAACACATGAGCTTAAACGTGCTCCATGACAAGTCAGAGATGACAGTTCCGCTAGGAGCAAAGAGAGAGAGCGATAAAAGCAAGCAAACAATCAATTTTCAACTGACAGGCGCTGCACAAGGCTTTTAAGGTAGCGGAGTATCGCGCGAGGTTTGCATTACGCGTTATATCGCAAGTGAGAAAGTAAGGAGCAATGTGAGGGTAGTCTGTGTTTCAGGGGTTGTGGTTTTCCCAGAGGCGTCTGTATCTTCTTGGGGTGCGATCAGCCCTCCAGCTCACACCCTCCCCCTCAGCTTTATTCACCTTTCCGTGAATCAAGTGACTCTCTGTACCAGGTTCATTTAGTCTTGATAATACGTCTGCGTTGACGTGTTCAGAACCTGGTCGATGTTTTACTGTGAAACGGTAAGGTTGTAAGCCCAGAAACCATCTCATGAGGCGAGAGTTTGTATCTTTCTGTCGGTATGACCATTGAAGTGGAGCATGATCAGTTACCAAAGTGAAGTTTCGTCCCCACACGTAATAGCGAAGCCCTCCAGCTCACAATATAAAGTAAGCGTTGGAATATATAAAGTCAAAACTTCAATATATAAAGTCATCGTCGGAATATAAAAAGTCAGTGCTGCAATATCCATCCATTTCCCAACCCATTGAATCCGACCACAGGGTCACGGGGGTCTGCTGGAGCCAATCCCAGCCAACACTAACCAATCCTGGGCAGGGCAAATGCATCATTTTCAAAACATTAACCGAACAGTGTTTTTTTAATTTATTTTTCTGAATACGTTTTTGTTAACTTACTTCAGTTCAGAGTCGTTTCAATCAATATATTTTGACTTTGACTTTATATAATCAGGAATGACTTTATAAATTCCGACACTGACTTTATATATTCAGGTTTTCACTTTATATATTCCAGCGCTTACTTTATATATTCTGACGCTGACTTTATATATTCAAGTTTTGACTTTATATATTCCAGCGGTGACTTTATTTATTCAAGTTTTGACTTTATATATTTAGAAAAAAGTTTTGACTTTATATATACCGATGCTGACTTTATGTATTCAAGTTTTGACTTTATATATTCCGACAGTGACTTTATATATTCGGGAATGACTTTATATATTCAAGTTTTGACTTTATATATTCTGACGTCGACTTTATATATTCAGAAAATCAATGTATTTGCCTGTTTCGCACCCCATAGTATATGTGTGTGTGTATATATGTACACATGTATGTATATATATATATATGCCAGCAGCACTCATGACAATGACAAAACAATTACGTTGTCAATCATGTTACGTTATTAATAAAATGTTTCCTTTTCTTTTTACTTCTCCGCTGCCAAGCGTGGGTATTTTACTATATATATAGATATAGATATACAGTAATCCCTCCTCGATCGCGGGGGTTGCGTTCCAGACCCCCCCGCGATAGGTGAAAATCCGCGAAGTAGAAACCATATGTTTGTATGGTTATTTTTATATATTTTAAGCCCTTATAAACTCTCCCACACTGTTTATAAATATTCCCCGCAGAGTTATACAGCATAATCCCTTTGTATTCTCTTAGATATTAGGTAAGATTCATTGAAATTATGTATATAAACACACTGTTTATATACAGTAAAACCTAAATATTATTTTAAAGATATTGAGTGTCTCCGATATCACATATGTTACAGCCATTACGATAGACAGGCCACCAGCAATAAATACGTACAATGCAAGAAAAATAGTATACAGTAAATGTGTGTACAGTGACACTAAACGTACGTACATGTACTAAGCACTGTAAGAAGAAAATTAATTATGGTTACTCACCAACAATGACACGATGACTTGTCCGATAACAATGAGTTTAATTTTACTGCACAACAAAGGAGAGCGTTACAGCCCTTGTAAAGGAGCCACTTCAGGCGATTGTGTAGCACTGCCGTTGTTCTTCTTCTGGCAGTCTTCAATCCAAATCCCTAAAGCAGATTCCATCCGGACTACCGCCTTATTACATCCACTTACAACTCGTTTTGCACCCTGGTTAAAAGGACACTGTGGCCGTAGATCTTATATTTCTTTCCTACTTTTTAAATAAAAAGAATCGTAGCCTTCAACAAATCCAAAACGTTTACCTTTTCGGCAATCGTTAACATCTTCTTCTTGCGCTTGGGCACGGCCCCTGAAGCAGTAGCAGATTGTTTTGGAGCCATAATGAAGGGCTTGACTATGCACAAAGATAAACACAAAAGAGCACAACTCTTTACACAGCGAAACACGTTGATGCTGAATGAACGAGACGAGACCTCCTGGTTAACACTGCATTCAGCACGCAGGAACTCAACTGCGTGCTCTGATTGGTTAGCTTCTCAGTCAGGAGAACTTAACTGCGTGCTCTGATTGGTTAGCTTCTCAGCCATCCGCCAATAGCGTCCCTTGTATGAAATCAACTGGGCAAACCAACTGAGGAAGCATGTACAGGAAGTAAAAAGACACATTGTCCGCAGAACCCGCAAAGCAGCGAAAAATTTGCGTTATATATTTAGTTATGCTTTCATATAAAATCCGCGATAGAGTGAAGCCGCGAAAGTCGAAGCGCGATATAGCGAGGGATTACTGTATATAAATATGACAACAACACTCATATCAATGACAAAACAATTACATTAACAATCATGTTACGTTATTTTTAAAATTTTTCCTTTTCTTTTTCATAACTTCTTTTATACACTACTTCTCCGCTGCGAAGCACAGGTATTCTGCTAGTCTATACTAATAAAAGGCAAAGCCCTCACTGACTGACTGACTCACTCACTGACTCACTCACTCACTCACTCACTCACTCACTCACTGACTCATCACTAATTCTCCAACTTCCCGTGTAGGTAGAAGGCTGAAATTTAGCAGGCTTATTCCTTACAGCTCACTTACAAAAGTTAAGCAGGTGTCATTTCAAAATTTTACGCGTAACGGTCATAACGGTTGACAATGTTCGCCATGTTTAACTTTCTTATTTATGGCCCCATCTTCACGAAATTTGGTAGGTGGCTTCCCTGCGCTAACCAAAACCGATGTACGTACTTATTTCAGTGGTATGATGCCACTGTCGGCCGGCATATTGAAGTTTCCAACGTCACTAATTCTCCAACTTCCCGTGTAGGTAGAAGGCTGAAATTTGGCAGGCTCATTCCTTACAGCTTACTTACAAAAGTTAAGCAGGTTTCATTTCAAAATTCTACGCGTAACGGTCATAACGGTCAACAATGTCCGCCATGTTGAACTTTCTTATTCATAGGTAGAAGGCTGAAATTTGGTACTTATTTCAGTGATATGATGCCACTGTCGGCCGCCATATTGAACTTTTCAACGGTCTTTGTTACTTATGGGCCCATCTTCAAGAAATTTGGTACGCGGGTCCCAACGCTAACTGAATCCTACTTACGTACATATATACGTCCATAGCCTGCAGCTCGGTCACCGTGTGAGGCGGCGTTGGGTCCCCCATCCCAACGCCTCCCACGTTGTTGGCTGCCTGCCTATATAAGGCCGTCTGTCGCTCCAGTCTCTACTTTCCCTTCCTTGCTTCGCCACGGTATTCACGTCTCCCTGCTGATAACTACAGCCTTTTTATTTAATCCACGGCTTCTCCGCTGTTTTATTGTTCATTTATTACGATTATAGTTATTGTATAGGTATTTTAGACTTACTTTACATTGTTCAGGTACCCATTTCCTTTATTGTTTCAACCGTACCCCCATTAACATGTCTATCGAGGTGATCACCATTGATCAAAGAACTGTCACTTACCAAGTGGTTTCCATGCCCGGAGATGGCACCTGCCTTTTCCATTCTCTTTGTTACATATTGCATGGCCATATCAGGCTCACTCTTGATATCCGGAGGAACATTGTGTCTTATGTATTGAATGACTGGGACAGGTTCAAGGTGTGGACTGATGACGGTACTGGAGATAATTATACTACACAGGAGCACTAGAAGAGTGAAATGCTTAAGTGTACCGAAATGGCCAAATATTTTACACCTTTGGACAACCACCAATGCCTCTTAAACATCTTAGCTTCACAGGTGACGATTTCAGTAGTGGACACTTTGATGTTTAGAAATGTTTAAACTCTCAAAAGCTGGATGTGAAGTTCCAATGAAACTGGTTGTATACTTATAACGCTTGACAGATGCTGAATGTCTCTTCAACACAAGTCCTACAAATACTGTCGTAATTGAAACAAACCATGAAACTCAAACCGATTATGACAGCAGCAATCCAAGCTGTGAGATTTGAAACAAGATTACTGTTCACATGGCCAACTGTACGTTGCATGCTCAAGAGTAAGCTCAGCGCACAGCTACAGCTTGGTCATATTGCAACTGGAGGGCCAAACTGACAACGTGGCATACAAAGAGATCCTTAACAAATAATTATTGGTATATTTTCCCTCAGTTTAAAAAGGTTTAATTTTCTTCTTAATAAAAATTTTAAGGCAGTACTTCACCGCTGCGAAGCGCGGGTATTTTGCTAGTTTCTGATAACCTCATTGAATCCATTATTGCCAATCACTAAAATTTCAGTTTTCTGTTTATTTAGTTTGAGAAAATTAATATTCATCCATTCAGAAATACAAGTAAGGCATTGTGTTAGTGAAACGAGAGAGTCGTTGTCATCAGGTGCTATTGATAAGTACAGCTGTGTGTCATCAGCATAGCTGTGGTAACTCACGTTGTGCCCTGACCTAACGGAAGCATATAGATTGAGAAGAGCAGCGGACCCAAGATAGAGCCTTGTGGAACACCATATAGAATATCATGTGTCTTTGAGTTGTGATTACCACAACTAACAAAGAATTTTCTCCCTGCCAGGTAGGATTCAGACCAATTTAAGACACTGCCAGAAAGGCCCACCCATTGACTAAGGCGATTTCTAAGAATATTGTGATCAATGGTGTCAAATGCGGCACTCAGATCGAGGAGGATGAGAACAGATAAATGGCCTCTGTCTGCATTCACCCGCAAATCATTTACTACTTTAACAAGTGCAGTTTCTGTGCTGTGATTTGTTCTAAAACCTGACTGAAATTTATCAAGAATAGCATGTTTTTTGAGGTGGTCATTTAACTGCATAATGACTGCTTTCTCTAGAATTTTACTTAAGAAGGGCAGGTTAGAGATGGGTCTAAAATTTTCAAAAGCAGAGGGGTCAAGATTATTTTTCTTGAGTAGGGGTTTAACTACAGCAGTCTTAAGACAGTCTGGGAAGACCCCCGTATTTAGTGACAAATTTACTATGTCAAGAATACTATCAATTAGCATGCCTGATACTTCTTTGAAAAAACTTGTTGGTATTGGGTCAAGGACGCAGGTGGAGGGTTTCAGTTGAGAGATTATTTTATGTAAATCAGGTAAATCTATCCTCGTGAAAGAATTTAATTTGTTTATAACGGAGTACTGGGGCTTAGGAGGATCAGCAGTGTTGGGGAGATGTACTATGTTATTTCTAATATCATTAATTTTTTGATTGAAAAATGCAGCAATAGCCTCACAGGTTTCACTGGAAGTATTTTGGAGGCATTCCTTTGTGTTACCTGGGTTTAGCAGACGATCAATTGTAGAAAATAAGACTCTGGGATTACTAGCATTATTATTTATAATCTTAGAGAAATAGCAGTGCCTCTCAAGACGGACTGTGTTATTGTATTCTGTTATTTTAACCTTCAATATCTCATAGTGGATAGTTAGTTTAGTTTTCCTCCATTTACACTCAGCTCTATGACATGTTCTTTTTAAATCAGACACTCTTTGGGTGTTCCATGGAATAACAATGCTAGAAGATTTTTTAACTGTCTTTTTTCAGGTGCAACTATGTCAACAGCAGCTCTCACTTTAGTATTAAATTTTTCCACCTTACTATTTACATTATCCTCGCTATTATAGTTGGCACTATAAATGGACTGATTGCTTAGAATGTTTGTAAGTTTTAAAGCTGCTGATGAGTCAAAGAAGCGTTTTTTAACAATATGCTTCTCATGAATGTTTTATTCATTATTTCTATTATTTCTATATTAAATAGTTGGAGAAAATGGTCTGATAGACCAATATCAATGACCTCCTTTACATCAACTTTTAGTCCTTTGGTAATTACTAAGTCTAACGTATGACCTGCTTTATGTGTAGGCTGACTGACGAGCTGTCTCAAATCAAAACAGTCCAGGAGGTTCATGAATTCCTTTACTTGACCTGATTATCGATATGAAAGTTAAAGTCTCTAACTATTAAGAATGTGTCATAGTTCGTAATTAAAACTGACATTAGGTCTGAGAATTCCTCAAAGAAAGACGTGTTAAATTTAGGATGTCTATACACGGATAAAACTAGAACGTGAGAATCTCCATGAATAACAACGGCGAGATACTCAAAGGACTTGAATTTACCAAAACTGACATCTTTACACTTTTACCGGCTCGAGTAAATGTTTGCCAAGCCGCCGCTCTTCTTTCCCTGGCGGTCCGCACGAGTAAAACTGTAATCCGGAGGCGCAGATTCGAGGCGCCGTCTGAGTTAAGCCACGTTTAATTTAGTGCAATAAAATCAAAAAACGTCTTCTTAGTTAAAGCTCTAACATTTAATAGTGCCATATTTAATGTTTCGGAGGGGCAGGGCTGAATTCTATGCGCGTTATTGATATTTGAGACAGAAACTAGGTTATTTTTTTAGCGCCGCTCTGTGTGTATTTTTTATGTAATCTATAATCTGTTTTTATAGTTTTAATGCATTATTCATCTAAAGTAGTAATTGCAATTAAATTATTGGTGTTAATGCCGCACTGCCTAGATTTTTTACGTGCATTAAGATTGGTTATTAGAGTATTATTGTTGTGCACTTTTACGGAAGACTTTGTTAAGCCATTATCATGTCCTAGCAAGGCAGTAGCATTATGGAAGGGGTTTAAAGTAGAAATAGATAGTCAAGATAGACGAATTACCTTAGCGATGTTTTCGGAGAGGACCCAGGCGCCGATTCTGTTCGGATGCAGGCCATCCCGCTTGAAGAAACACGGCCTTTCCCAAAAGAGGTCCCAGTTGTCGATGAACTCGATGTCTTGATTCTCGCAGAAGCCTTTCAGCCAGTTGTTTAATCCCAGCAGACGACTGTAGTATTCATTTGATCGTCTGACGAGAGGTAGTGGACCCGAAATGAAGATCTTTGCCGATGGGGTCCTCTCCTTCGTGACTTTAATTAGTGCTGTGAAGTCAGCCATGAGAATCTCCGACTGTCTGTGTCTCATGTCATTTACACCGGCGTGTAATACAATGGATCCAACTGCCCTCTTGTGCTTCTCGTAGACGGTCGGCACACGTCTCGTCACATCTCAGACTCGAGCATTGGAAAACAAGAAACAAAAGATTTTCAATTGCGGCATGTGATATTGAGGTTTTGTACAATCAAATCACCTACTACGATTACATCACCCGGGGTTGAAGGCAAACTGGGGACGCAAAGAGGATTGAACCGGTTCTGGGTCGAGATGCTCACCTGTGCCGATGGAGGTGTTCTAGCCATGAACCCCTGCCTGCATAGCTGAAACACGCCGAGGTCTTCATTGGCTTCGTCGTTGTTCCTACGAGGCGCAGGGGTGAAGCTTACTTGTCCTTGGAAGTGAGTGGTATGATGCGGGGTTGATGTTATGTCGATTTCAGATGTCGAGGATGGTATACGTATCCTGCAGCTGAGCCTTTAAATCCCTAAGGTACCTTCGTCTGGACAGGAGTTTCTGAATCTGTTTGTCGAGTGCCTGGAGTTCTTCTACGACGACGGCAATGCGATTCATCTCACTGTCGGCCATTGTCTGCTTCTACTTCCGCTTCCGTTTCGTGCCCTAGGAAAGAATGAGAGAGAGATTGATTAGCCTAGTGTTTAGGCCTGAACTCCCTCTTAACTCTTAAGGTTTTGGTTAACAATTTACATTATGGTCATACACTATGGGAGGTATTTTCTGCAAAAAAGGAAATGACAAATAAAATTATAAAATTAAAATGCAGTCTCTGTTTTATTTTTTTATTTTCAAACTTTACAGACAAGAATGCTTCAAAAATTAAAATTAAAATGAAACAACCCCATTTGCAATTTCATTTTTAGCCTGAACCGCAATGAAGCTGCAAAAATGAAAAAATGGAAATAAACACTGGCACCACCTGCTCATTGAATTTTCATTTTCCACTTTGCATTTTCATTTTCTGGTTCTCAACATGCAAATTGTGCAGGTCAATAGGGTGGGGCTTTGTACGTCGATTTCCCACAATTCTTCGTCCTTCATAGCTGTAGAGCCTCTTTGATCAATGAATACTTTTCACTTCAACGGTGTTTAATTCACATGATTTTGATCTTTTCTCCCCGGTATTGCAAGCTTCACAGCAAAAGTGTCTCACAAAATCCAAAGACCATGCATAATTGTAGTTCTGAAGAAATTAATGTAGAATTTAATTACAATATTTAACATGACAGAAATTAGCCTGTATTACATCATAGCTTACATTTATTTGCACTGAAGTGGAAATGGGATGCTTTGTATTTTTGCAGTATTATATTGTAATGTAATGGTTTTTCAACAGAGGTGCTGGAGAGGCTTCAGGCTCAGATCTGTAACCTGGAGTGCCATGTTGCAGCAGCAGTACAAGGATGGAGACAGGTGTGAGACTGACACTTGGGCAGCTCCGCCACCACTTCTCCATCTGCTAAGGTCAATTTTTCCAAGTGCACAGACACCAGAGGAGCTTCAGGTTCATGAAGCTGGAGAAAGTGTGGCAAGTTGCTACTGAACCCAAGTGATCCGCGAGAAGCAGGACTGGGGGTAAAATGCACAAGCAACAGATAAGGCAGATCATAGAGGCGTTGTGAAGCAGCAGTGAAGGGAGAGCCTCAAAGCTGAGATCCAGACCTGAAATGTGGTTTGCAGTACCAGTTCAGTAAATGAAAACAACAAAGAAACCAGAACATCTGCATCTCCACACCAGGAGGTTTGACTGCTTGCCTACAGCTGATCAGCGTTAAACACAACTGCCGCCCTGAACAACAGCACAGCACTTAACATCCTGTTTGTACCACCTGCAGGTGCAGTAAGCAACATCCCGGCTGTGCCATCTGACAACTCAGCACTCCCAAGCCCTGCTCATGTGCTCTCAACACCGGCTGCATAACCGAAGCGAGAGAGAAGACCATCCAGCTGTTCGATGAGTTTGTGAAACGTTGCAATGAATTGGATCTGGGTGTTAGAAACAGTGACTTTGAAGGGAGGGCTATGCAATGGCACAGGAGAAGTTACATCAACTAGGGATGAGTCACCAAAAGATTGAGCTGGCATTATATCATAAATAGCAAGAGCACCTATAAAAATGGCAACTCTGCACAGTCGCACAAGCGTTTCAGACTAGTGCTACAAAAGGCAAGCAGTCCTTTTAAGGACAGCAATTCACCTCAAAGAGCCATGCAAAGAGCAGAGAATCCAGCCATTGTGGTACTCTGTGCCAACGCTACACTATTATACTACAAAAATACAAAGCACCTTGTTTCTACTTCAGTGTAAGTAAATGTAAATTATGATGTAATAAAGGCTAGTTTCTGTCTATCATCCAGCTCTGTCTGCATCTGTCACATGACAATTTCCTCTTCTGAAAGGTGACGTTGGCCATGTTAACTTGGATTTTTTTGATTTAATATTTATTAAGTATAACAAATGTATAACCAAAAAATAAACGATAAGTAACAGCAAGATATCACCATATATATATAAAATAACAGGCCCAAACCGTGTCCAACCCTCCCTTCCTAGTCTGTGCCAAATTGCCACTCTATTCATCACAATTATCTCACCAGGAACAACAGCAACGTCAACTTGTCACATTTCAAACCTCTAAATTAAAGGTGTCACTACATCACAAATTTCTACCAATAAAGGATTTGATTTTATAGAGGTCTATGTGAAGTTAGTTCAGAGAATTTAGGTGAATAGGATTGGTGAGCTTTGTTGGGCTGAATGGCCTCTTCACATCACAGTTTTTATAATATTCTAAACTTGACTAGAGAAGTAGCAGGATCCCACATTTAATTCATGATGCAGACAGCTCTATTTGAATGAAATTATAATGTGAACCTAAGTAAGAATGTCTCCCTGACCAAAAGTTGCAAACTAGCTATCCAAGGGTTAATTTTGGAAAGATCTAGTATAATATCAATTTTCTTTTGTCCATGTTCATACTTAACTCTTTCAAAATGCTATGATTCAAAAGTTATGATTTTAACCACAGTATCTCCTGTGTCTTTTACTCTGACGTTTCGTGCCAAAAACTCATTAGCCAGTTGGCCAGTCATTTTTACATAATCTCTAACAAACCTTCCCCAACAATCAGCCCTTTCTTAAAGTCTTTTCTTTGATACAGCATAACTAACATGAGTAGATAGTAAGTCTGCCCAGTATTTTATTACAGCAGAACCCGTTGAAATATTATTTACAGTATAATTCAATTACTCCTTGTCAAATTTTGCCTTGTTGTAGTTTTATGTTTTAAGTTTTCTTTTTATGCTTTTAGCAGAACCAAAAACAAATGCCACATTTTCCAATGCTTTCTGTGAAAAGGCAGTATTCCATATGGCATATTTTTACTGTAAATAATGTTAGCATTGTTCTTTTTAAATTGTTATTTATACACCCTCAGCTACAGATCTTATTCCCACCACTAAATTTATTTTTAAATATTTCACAATTATGACTTTATAAATGTGTTACTTCATTGCTGCTACTTTGCCCATGTGTATGCTTCTCTCTTTTGGGAACAAGTAGAAAGAGATTCTGCAAAGAATGCTGTAGCCAATACAGAAACCAAAATCAATATATAAAGTACAACTTTAATTTTGTAGGTATTATTTTGTTGTAGGACCAGAATACCTTTTTGCTTTAATCACTGCATCCATTTCTCCAGAAAATGGAATCTCTTAAATCTATTACAAGGTTGTATTGGTGTCCTGATTCCGCAGTAAATCAGGAGAACTGATTTTGGGAGTAAACCAGGAGAAGAAGGGAAAAGGCAAAACAAAAGAAAATAAAAATAAACCACAGCGACCATAACCCAGATGAGAAGCAAAATTAAGTTCAAATAACAGGCAAAGAGAAGAACCCAAGCAGTACAAGAAGAGAAATCACACAATAGATCAAAATGAAATTAAGGATATTATCTGTAGATTGGATAAGGTTCCTAGTGAAAGGCTGACCTTTTATGCCAGTTCTTGATTAAGTCAAGGTCACAACCCCGGAGATCCCTTCCCTAGAACTGACGGACATGACCCTGACAACAGCACACAATATGGCTTCTCTTAAAGAAAATGCTACAAAGCATCAGTTTTCAGCCTAAATCATGACAATTGGTGAAAAAGCCACTCCTAGCATTCCCAATCAAAAACACAGAACTGTTCCTATACTGGGCACAATTGGCTCTACACACTAACACCTGTATGTACCCCCACAGTGCTAAACTAGCTTTCAATTTCCATAGTTTTCCAAATGTAACAAGTTTGCACAGTATTATCGTCATGTCTGAATGTAGCTAATGCATTGAACATCCTGCTGATTTGCTGATTAGATTTTATTCCATATTCACCTTAAATTCCATAAAAAAGACCCAGAAGGATTGTTGATTTGAATATACTTTAATATAATATATAATATAATCCTGAAGGGAAATTGTCTTTTAACATGACCTTTGGGGGTCAGAGCACAGGGTCAGGCATTGTACAGTGCCGCTGTGCAATTTTCAGCTTAATAGCCTTGCTCAAGGCCCAACAGAGTAGGATCTCTTTTGGCAGTAACAGGATTTGAACCAGCAACCTTCCAGATAACAGTGTGGATCCTTATCCTCAGGTCCACTACTCTGCTCTTTAAAAAAGAGTTAAAAGAAAGATAGGGCTCCTTCGTGTTTCCTTTTCTCCTCTCTGCCTTAGGGCTAATGTGTCTGTTGCACCTCTCTCTGTTGGTTCTTATTTGCATGGATATCTTTATCTTAAAATCCTTCAAGGACATGAGGACATTTACAGGGCAGTCTGGTGGGCATCACGGAGGAGTTGTTGGTATTGTTTGTTTTATATATATTATATTTTTGATTCTTTCACATAATGTTGTCTTTTTATTGAACTTCAAAAAATGTTAGATTGAAAAAAAGCAAATCAAAAGTCAAACTGGAGACATGAGCAAAATTTAAAATACCTTCAGAAATATATTGGTAGTGTAATGATGTGTGGAATGGTTTCTTGGTGAATAACCACCTTAATAGCAACTGAGCATCATTTAAATGTCACATCATACCTAAGCATTGTTGTAGAGCATGTTTGTCCGTTTATGGTGAGCTTTACCATATACCTTTTTTAATAGTGCATCATAGCTAAATTATGAAAAATGATTTAACCTTGATTTAAAAAACTTACAAATCTTACAAAGTCTAAAAGCAGAATCAAATGCTGGACTTTCAAAATGGGGTATTGTATTTCTTTTTTTTTTAACAAACAATGACTTTTTGTCCGTCCATTCATTCATTCATTCATTCATGATCAAATCTGCCTAATCCACCAGAGCTGAAATCAAACCAGAACAAAAAGGCAAATCTCAGAAAGACCAAAAATAATATAAGAAACTGAAGGAAAAAGAAAATGCTGCTCCACCGACCAAAAGCAATTAGCCACTTTCAAAAATTTTAATTCCAGACAGCAAGGATTAAAAAAAGTTTAGGCTTACTGTAAAGGGAGACAGATGAACAGTGCTTGGCATTAAAGATTGTGTTAATCTCCATATCATTTTTCTGCAAACTCCACAGTTGATGTTATGGTTTGCATTCTAGTGTGTATTTGCATTTGCACATTTTACACAATTGCAGTTATTCCTGCTATGCTGTCTTCCAACCAGTTACTCTTCACATATCATAGTGGATTAAAACAACATAATTTTTCAGTATATTTTAATTATTATAAATTTTGTCAGTTTCACAGGTGGACCTAATTCATCCTAAAATGTGTCTCTGTTGCTATTCTCTGATTTAATGGATTAAACATTAATGCTTTCTTCTTCAAATCAGTCGGTCATTGTCCAACCTGCTATATCCTAACACAGGGTCACAGGGGTCTACTGGAGCCAATCCCAGCCAGCACAGGGTGCAAGGCAAGAACAAACCCTGGGCAGAGCACCAACCCACTGCAGTCTTCAAATCAGTGTTAGTTTTTTAAATATTTAGTCATTGAGTTTTGCTTTACCATGTTTTACAAATCAATGTTACTTCAAAGTGCCAAATAACAAATAGTGTTTGCAATTGGTGGGCATAAGACAAACTAGGTCTCTTTAAAATCAGTATTCAAAGGATTTTACTATGGGCTTTCCATACCCAGCTTTGATAACTGATTGCCTGAAGGAGGGCTGCTGTACCACCTCACCTTTGTAAACTTTCAGTGGGGATAATTCCTGACTAGCTGGTTTGTGCACTGTTGGAGAATGTATTTGTCCACATATGCCCACATAAACACATGCAGACACCACTGAGATAGTGTATCATTGTTCAGCAGTAGGCTGCCATTAACTGACTTATTTAAAAAATAGTGACAACAGATTTTCATTTGTTTGCATTTCTATTTTATTTCAGTTTTTCAGTATGCAGTTTCAATTCCAATTTATTTTTATTTAGCTTAATGAAATCTTTTTTTCAGCATGCAGTTTCAATTTAAATTTATTTTTATTTAGCTTAATGAAATCTTTTTTATTTTATTAATGCTATTATGATAAATACACCATGTCACAAAGCACATATCATCTTAAGCTGGATCAAACAACATTTCTCTCTAATGACCAGCACAGTACTAAATCTCAATCCAGTCAAACTTTTTTTGGATAAGCTAGAATAGAACCTTCACAGCACGAATCTGAGGCCAAAAATTTGCTACAAATGTCTAAGAATTGCTTTCAGTACTATACCTCCCACTAAAGGGCAACAGGGTAACTCAGTAGGCCAAGCATAGGTTCCCTTTATGTATAAATTTAATTCAATTCAATGCTATTGTCCTAAGAGGAAAATGTGGTTTGTCAGCAGGTTTTACAAATAGACCATAACATTAAAAACACATCAATGAAAAACACAGCCATTAAACTTAAATTTAGTACAAATGAATAAAATGCAGCAATGAACACAATAACTATAGTGAAACATTAGAGCAAGCATATTAGACACAACAATTATATCAACATTTAGACTTGACTAATAATTGATGCAAAAGCTAACTGTTCATTCTATGATTTAGGTATGTGGATGTTTGTTAAAGTTGAACTTAGTTAGAAGATTAATAGCAGCTGAATGAAAGAATATTTCATTTTAATCCTCGAACATTGAACCTGTGGCCTGATGGCAACATCTTGAATTAAGAACATAGAGGGCGAGTCTTGTCTAACAGAATACCCTCTGCTTTCTGTAATACTTGCTTGTTAAATCTGTGAGATTGGACTGTTGGCACTTTGATGTTTTTTTGCTCTATTTTATAATTTGATTTATTCTGCTTCTGTTGCTGACGTTAACATTTCTAAATCTGTCCAACAGAATATAAGTAAAGGCTGAATCAATGGAAGATTTATGAAAGAGTGACATAATGGAAGGACTCACATTAAAAGGACTCAAAACTGAAACAGACTTAAACAGTTGAGGTACTGCTGTCCCCTTCTGCTGATGGCTTCTGTGTTTTCTTTAAAAGTCAGGTTTGAGACTATTGTCCCCAGATCTTTATAACTGCCATTAATTTCGACTGCATGGTTTTTGATGAACGTTAATTATGGGTGAATGGTGTTTCTTCTGAAATTAATTATAAATCCCTTAATTTTTGTAATGTTTAGATGCACACAAGTCACATCATACCAGTTAATAAAAATCATCTGCCACTGAAATGTGACTGATTTCATTCTCATTTAGTAGGATAACATAACTACTTTATCAGCAAATTTTAAGATGAACCTGCTTTTAAATTTACTGTGCCAATCATGTGTGTAGTGGAAGTACAAAAAAGGAGAAAGGAGACAGCCTTGAGGGCACCCTGTGGATGAGGACAGCGTATCAGACAGAAAACTATTTACTTTCACTCTTTGAGTCATGTCTGTTGAGAAGCCATTCAGCCACCGTACCAAATTGAAGTCCAACTTAAAATGTTTTATAACTCTCGCTGCAAGAAGGTTTTGATGCCCTTCAAATGATTATATGGCAGATGAAGCAAAGTGACAATGGCATACTCTGTACAACTATTAAACTAGTAGGCAAACTGAAATGGACCTAATACGCTTTGAGTTAGCTTCCTCTCTATATATATGCCCACACACACAATATGGTACAATTAAAAATCTAAATATATTTAGGTGGAGATAAACTGAGTTGAAAGAAAAACCATGATGAAAAAGCATGTTGCTATAGTGACAGTGAGAATCCTGCAAACAACTAATGTGTCCCTGCAGAAGTCATACCCTTTGGAAAGCACGCCTTGTAAAGAATCTCTCCGAGCACTGCTGTTCCACAAGTTGTTTTTTTATCTCTTTTTTCAAAATAGTTCTGTTTATTTTGTGTAGAAAAACACACACTCACACAGTCTGTCATTCTCTCTTTAACATACACTCTGCAAAGATGTTCCGCAACAAAGGTTAAATTCAAATGAAGAGCATTAAATTAAAGGAATTAAAAAATGTTCAGTGTTTCCCTCCAGAGTAAATAATTATCTCTTGATCCCTTGTTCACTGCAATGAAAGTTCAGCAAATGCTACTGCATGTAGTTTCCTCTTTTTTATTTTCTGACTTTGTATACTTTAAATGACTAAACTACATTTATTTTGTAAATCATTTTTGTTTTTTAATGTAAAAAGGAAAAGCAGATTTGTGTGAATTTTTTTACCCATTTATATGTTATATTATTATATAGACCGATCTTTCAAGATTAAATAAGGAAGGACACCAGACATTGCAAAGGTTTGGGGCAGCCACCCGTATAATTTGTTCCTGGCTGCAAAAGTAAAAAAAATTAGAGCGAGTAGTGTTTTTAAAAAGAGTCCAAAACTGAACTAAATTCCAGAGGAAAGGAGTGAGGGTTTATAGGGAGTCTGGAGGAAATGACGTCATCCTTGGGGCGGGGACCGGAAATTATGTCGTCCTCGGGGCCGGAAATGATGTCGTCCTAAGGGCTGGGACCGGAAATGTGTCCCTTGTTGATGTAGCAGCTTTCCCAGGAAAGATCTGCAGGAGACTTAGAAAAAGAGTCAGTGCACCCCACCCGTCCCTGGCAGATATGTTACTACCAGTCGTTAAGCCCTTCAGCTGCCTCCTGTTCACACGTATGTGACAAAGAACTGACTATATTTGAACCCTTTTATTATCTTTTTGTGATGTTATGTTTCTTCTGCTAACACAGGTAATGTCAACAATTCCCATAAAATGGTTTACCAACAGAAAATATATTTAATCAGTATCAGAATCCTAACCAGCCATTTTTGTGTGCCTGTTTTTACAATTTCAGGACTCAAACAATTTAGAGCCAATCCAAGCAGCAAGTAGCTCAAGGCAGTGTTACATATACTCTGCTGGCTTTTCTAAGACTCTATGAAGTGCCTTGAGCATGGGAAAGGTGCTATATAAATAAAATGTATTATTATTATTATTATTAGAGACCAGCCTTTAACACAATGCCACAAACATTCATAAATACTGGTAAAATTTGGTTTTGTTATTAAGTCTAACAAGCATAGTAGTGCTTTTGGTTGGCAAATGTCGGGTTTGAGATAAGGTTTATGACATTTGCAAGTCACTGACCATACATATAATTATGATTCATATATTTTATACCCCATCTCTCCTAAAATTAATTCATGGCCACAGGAATTGCCAAGAAACTATAGCACCTAAATAAACACATGGTGACATGAGAAACATGTGCAAATTGTACACAGAAAGTGACCAGGCCAATAACCAAATAAAAATCCTTGAACATATGCATCTGGTATAAACTGTAGCAGTTTTAGAAAATGGAAGGATTCCAAACAACAACCCAGTATGCATATATCATATATCAACGCAATAATCCATATAAAGTGACCTGGAAAGAGTTTGGTCTTTGTAGCTGGGAGTTTACAACAATGACCATGAAACCAGCTCAATCTGTAATAAAACTATATTAAAATAGATGAATATTTAAATAGACTAACACAGAATGACTGGATTTCTGTAGACAGTTAAACGAGAAATTTGGCTAATCTCTGCTGTATAGACTATTTAGTACTTAAATTCAAAACCGTAATAGCATGACTAGAGTGAGTTTACAAACTGAATTAGTGAATGGCAGCCATAGTGCCCAGAAAGGGGAACTCAAGTAAGTGAAACATAGCAACTTTTAAGCGTATACGACTTTTAGAGCAATTGGATTGTCTTATAAAAAACTGTTCAGTGCAGTTTTAATGTTTTATGAATGCATTTTATTTCATATTCTGTAGAAAAAGATAACATAACAAAACATAACCTTCTCAAACCCACTTACTCCAGTTCAGGGTTGTGTAGCATCTGGCACCAGGAGGCAAATTAGGAAAAAACAATGTGACTCTCCATCACAGGGCCTACTCCTGCTTACAGCTACACTAGTTTAATTTTGGAAGGGCAATAACCTATTATATACTTATTTAGGCAGAAAGTCCAAAAGGCATAGGGAGAATTTGCAGAAAGCCCACATAGGAAGAAAATACAGATTCCACTCAGAGATTTAACAGAAGGAAGATCAGAACCCAGGGCACCAGATCCATCAGGCATAAGTCACTGTGTATTTATTTCTGAGTGTTTATTTTCAAGGATCTTATAATTCCAACAGCATGATGCATTGAATCTTATGAAATCGAATACAATAACTTGCATACACTTTCTGCGAGGTACGTATTTTACCATTATTACTTTTAGGATGTTTATTTTTTTCCCCTCTACACTATGGGATCTTACTGATGCTACTCTGTTTTTGACAATGTGGACCATATAAAAATAGAAATGTATTTAAATATTATTTCGATAATATTTGATGCTAGACCACGTTAAATATTTAGCTTTGCTGCAGTACTTATGTTTGCCTTGGTTGATCATGTGAAAGACTGTGCCTTGTGATGTACTGGCACACATTCCAGGTTTGATTCCTGCTGTAGGTCCCATACATAAGATGTAGACTCTGCAAATTGTTTGGTGTTAATGTGTGTGAATGTACTTAATGATTTTTTGTTAGGATTTTGGCTTAGACAACATTTATCCTGATTTCCTCATTATCAACAAATTTCTGGCTTTAGAATTACTTTCAATGATCTTCAGATCTGTTTAAAAAAAACTGAGAAAATCCTTGGAAGCTCAGGTATACACAGACTTCTGTGCGAGATGACAGAAGCATCCAACTCATGTGCAGTAATGGTAGTGATTCTCACTTCAGCCGCAGCAAAACATTTGGTTGAAATTTCTTTTTTGCAACATTTTATTGTTCTGTTATAATTTTTAAAAGTAAATCTAAAGTATACAGGCAGAGAACTTTGTTTTGTTTTCAAGTTTGCTGAGATGTCTACTTAGTTAAGAACATGGATAGCAAAAGCATGGCATTTTGAGGAGAACACCATCATAATGACCCTTTCCTAAATTTCTGTATGACCCTATTTTCTCACAAACCAAGTAGCGATGGCTGGATGACACCATGACACGTTTTAAAAATTTATTTTTAAGGAACCACCAATTTTGATTTTGAGGCTTTCAATTTTTCACCCTTATACACAATGCCCTTTGATCTCCCACTTAATTTGATTACTAGCCTACGAGAGAAATTGATGTCAGAAGAATAATTCATTGATTAATGTTAATCGATTAGATAATGATTAGTTTTGCCTTTGGCAATGTCTGTAATTTATTACATTTTCAGTAAAGCTCCCACTTTATTTTCTTTACTTTTCTCTGTAGGTGTGGTTGTGTAGCTATTATACTTATACTTATACTTATATATACATTAAGAGTATATCTAGATCAACCTTCCATTAGATTATTGATTTCCTTACAGATTTGAAACAGTATGTACAGTGCATCCGGAAAGTATTCACAGTGTATCACTTTTTCCACATTTTGTTATGTTACAGCCTTATTCCAAAATGGATTAAATTAACTTTTTCCTCAGAATTCTACACACAACACCCCATAATGACAATGTGAAAAAAAGTTTACTTGAGATTTTTGCAAATTTATTAAAAATAAAAAAATGAGAAAGCACATGTACATAAGTATTCACAGCCTTTGCAATGAAGCTCAAAATTGAGCTCATGTCAGCGCACAAACCAAGCATGAAGTCAAAGGAATTGTCTGTAGACCTCCGAGACAGGATTGTCTCGAGGCACAAATCTGGGGAAGGTTACAGAAAAATGTCTGCTGTTTTGAAGGTCCCAATGAGCACAGCGGCCTCCATCATCCGTTAGTGGAAGAAGTTCGAAACCACCAGGACTTTTCCTAGAGTTGGCCGGCCATCTAAACTGAGCGATCAGGGGAGAAGGGCCTTAGTCAGGGAGGTGTCAGAGCTCCAGAGGTCCTCTGTGGAGAGAGGAGAACCTTCCAGAAGGACAACCATCTCTGCAGCAATCCACCAATCAGGCCTGTATGGTAGAGTGGCCAGACGGAAGCCACTCCTTAGTAAAAGGCACATTGCAGCCTGCCTGGAGTTTGCCAAAAGGCATCTGAAGAACTCTCAGACCATGAGAAACAAAATTCTCTGGTCTGATGAGACAAAAATTGAACTCTTTGGTGTGAATGCCAGGCGTCACGTTTGGAGGAAACCAGGCACCGCTCATCACCAGGCCAATACCATCCCTACAGTGAAGCATGGTGGTGGCAGCATCATGCTGTGGGGATGTTTTTCAGCGGCAGGAACTGGGAGACTAGTCAGGATAAAGGGAAAGATGACTGCAGCAATTTACAGAGACATCCTGGATGAAAACCTGCTCCAGAGCACTCTTGACCTCAGACCAGGGCGACGGTTCATCTTTTAGCAGGAAAACGACTCTAAGAACACAGCCAAGATATCAAAGGAGTGACTTCAGGACAACTCTGTGAATGTCCTTGAGTAGTCCAGCTAGAGCCCAGACTTGAATCCGATTGAACATCTCTGGAGAGATCTTAAAATGGCTGTGCACCAACGCTTCCCATCCAACCTGATGGAGCTTGAGAGGTGCTGCACAGACGAATAAGCGAAACTGGCCAAGGATAGGTGAGCCAAGCTTGTGGCATCATATTCAAAAAGACTTGAGGATGTAATTGCTGCCAAAGGTGCATCAACAAAGTATTGAGCAAAGGCTGTGAATACTTATGTACATGTGATTTCTCAGTTTTTTTATTTTAATAAATTTGCAAAAACCTCAAACTTTTTTCACGGTGTCATTATGGGGTGTTGTGTGTAGAATTCTGAGTCAAAAAATGAATTTAATCCATTTTGGAATAAGGCTGTAACATAACAAAATGTGGAAAAAGTGATGCACTGTGAATACTTTCCGGATGCACTGTATGGTTGGGCAAACGCATGTCAGACCCTTTAACTCAGTACAGGTGCACTGCATGGATGTGTCCTGTCCTCACTACCTTCTCATTATATTCAAATGACTAACTCGTATGTAGTCCACAACTGAACTGCCAGTACAGAGACAAGATGTACGAAGTGACTTCATCATGGGCAGGGACCAGAAGTGACAACATCATGGCTGGGACCGGAAGTGACATCCTCAGAGGCGGGGGCCTGAAGTGATGTCATCATAGGCGCTGGAAGTGATGTCATTACAGGTGCCAGAATCCTACGGGATTTCCTGAGAATGGTCTGCAAGGGATCAAGAAAGACAACGCACCCCGCTGCCCCCTGGTCGGACATGGAATTCCCATTATTCAGGTCTTTTAGTTGACTCCTACTCGCACGTGTGTGACAACACATTAAGAGTTTATCCAGTTTGTGTAATTTTTAACTTTCCCAATCTCTCTGGAATAAATGTTGTCAGCTGCTGGTGATACTTGGTGATTCTTAAATTTTACTTGCTATTAATAAAGGCAATACAATAAAAAAACAATTACCACTTTAATAGTCAATGTGGTCACATGACAATGGCAGAATATCGTGAATTAGGCACACCTGCTGTTTTCTTTTACAAATATTTAATTTTGTACTTACTCTTTTTAATACACTACAATGCTTCATTGACTGTTCATCAGCCAGCCAGTCATTTTCCAACCTGCTATATCCTAACACAGGGTCACGGGGGGTCTGCTGGAGCAAATCTGCTTCTTGACATTACTTTAAAATATCTACCATATTGCCTTTTTGTCTGCATGAAACCTGCCATACTAGCAAATATGCTCTATTAATATGCTGTAAAATCTATTATATGATGATCATCAGGTCCTAATGGTTTGATTAGCTCTACCCCTGATTTATATTCAGATTACTGCAAAATATTAAATAATAATATTAATATTAAACTTCACCCTTTATCAGTCTTACTATAGCAGAAAACAATCATTCATTACATCTATTAATTCCTGCTCCTCTGGTTAATTTTTGCAGAGTTATCCCTGGACCCCTGTATACTCACCAAGATTTGATCCACATGTGAAACTGTTCTCTTCTGGACTAAAGCATGGACCAAGCCAAATCTCAGGAAAATGTGTCCTGTAGACCTGAAAGCTTAGCCTTACACAGTGTGTCATTTTTTTGAAGTGGGCGATGATAACTGGATGTTCCTCACCTCTGCCACTATTACTGTCACTGATGCAAATCTGTTTGTTAATTCTCCCAATAGATGAGTCCTAACTGTCACTGCTCCTGTCTTTGGAGGACTGGTTTAAAGGGAACCTACTGGGGTTTGCTCATCAAGATCCTAAAAGTGGTTGACCACTAATAACAATGGGGCTGATGGCCATTTAGAGTTTGCACCTCATTCCTTGCACTTAATTTTGACCCTTATCCATCTGGATCTTCCTTTTGCGAAGGTCAGGGTATACAGGTGCACTGCAGGGTTGTTTTTTTGTAAAATCCCAGAACTTGTTGGAATCACTGCCTGGACAGAAAGCTAATCTGCCAGTCCAAGAAATGGTCAAGGCCAATGCCTGGATAAGGTGCAAAGGAGTTGTCCAGGAATTGGAGATCCTGTCCCAGGGAGAGTTTTAAAGGAGGCCAATGTAGGACTAGAGACCACATATTATTCTTCTCAACCAAGAAGAAGCAGCAGGAAAATACTTCCAGGTTGCAGCCAAGAATAGGCGTGCCTGGCCCTTCAAATAGATGGATGTATACATACCAAAGGGTCAGTAATGACCTGGATCCATTGGTCAGCCAATTAACTGTCACCCTGGAAGTAGTCAAGGGCTAGACTTTAAAAAAAAAGCCTTCTTCTTTCAGCCAGGTGAGCTTGTAGTTGGGAGTGAAGTGGAGGCATGAGCTGAAGTGGTGAGAGTTTATTGTTCTATCATCATGTATCCTGTCTCCTGTACCTCCCTGGAACCCTTTTTTCTCTAAACAAAAACCCTTGTGACTGGACTGTGTGGTGTCTGCAGGTCATTTTATGCGAGGGGTTGACTCAAGAGTGTCCCCTACACTGGTCACATTCTCTAGAGGTGTACAATGTCTCTGTAAAGGACAATTCAGTAAGTTTTTCCAATTTTCTATTTGAACAAAGGCTTATACTGACCACAATAGAGAATGTAGCAGTGAAATTATAAAAAGGGATAAGGAGATACCGTCACGAACTATTAAAGAAAATTTTAGGAAAATTAAATAAATAAATACAGGTCAAATTCCATTACAATGAATATCTTTACAACGAAAGTTTCTTTACAACGAAGTATTTTACAGTCCCGACAGTTTCCCCATAAGACAGAGTCTATAAAAATCTTGTTACTTCGAAATACATTCAACAGATACTTTTACTACAACAAAGTGCCCAAAAGACCTTTAAATGCCTGAATGAATCATGCACAGAGAAGTTAGTTCTGTGGCTGCAGCTCAGTTGTGCACAACGATCCCCGAAGAGAAACACTGTAATTTTTTCTCTTTCTTCAAACTTTCCTTGTACTGTTTTTTATCTGTGTTTGTTTTCTGTGGTTTTCAGTGATACCTTTTGTTTATTTCTCCTCAACATTTAAAAAAACATCCATTGGAATTTAACTCATTGTCACGCTCTTATAGAAATGGCAGACATGAAAAAACGACAACAATTCACATAAGAAAAACAAAACTTGACATTTTTGGGCTCTCGATTCTGGCAAAAAGACATTGCCAGTGAATTTGTAATTTCACCATCGACACTGTCAACTTTCTTGAAAGACTGAGCAAAAATAGAAGAAAAATCTTGGGTTGCAAACGATGGTCCTCAGCGCAAATGTATGCAAACTGCTGCATTTGAAGACACCAAAAAAGCAGTTATTCCTCTCATTATTGGCAAGTTGACCAGTCCTCAATGTTTTAAGCATGTTACATTCCTTCCCTGCGAGTATAAAGCAAATCAGTGAGTTTGGATGATTTAAGACATTTTGGGAAACTGGCTGCAACAACTTGACAAGGATATTGTGACACACGAGTCACTGTCTTGCACCCCAAAACATGAAGCTGAGTCTCAGTACAAAACTAGCTTTATTCAGCTTGAAACAGGAACAGCATGTTTTTTATTGTAGCAGGATCTACCACTCTCCTATACACAGACACAGCAGTCAGGAAGGGTTGTGGCCAAGTTAGTGGCCAAGTTATACTGTTCCCTGCATTTATAATGTTCCTTGCATCACCCATTGATGATACCGCAACTGCGATCAGCTCGGATTTGCTTCTGTAGTGCTCCTAAAAGAGTTCAGAAATCTCACAATATGAAGAAGAAGAAAATGAACATTCTGCTTCTTATTGATAACTATGCTGCTCTCAGCATGCTTCTACATTTAGATAATGTACACGCCAGTGCTTCAGCCATTGAATTTGGGCATCATTCTCACCCTGAAAATGTATTATCGCAAAGGAAATGCTGAGAAAAATTTTCATCAGCATAAATTGTAGACATGAGGAGATGAAACTTAACGTGAAAGATGCTATTTAAATGATTAAAAATGCCTGGATGCAAGTTAAAGTTAGCACTATAGTGACAAATACAGAATCTCATTACTATGAAATTTTTATTATAACAAAATATTTTTTAGGTCCCTGGCACTTCGTTGTAAAGGAATTTGACCTGTATGCAAATAAATAAATGTATTGTAAAATGTGGTAATAAACTGAGTTTTTTTATTGATATGTAAAGTAAATTTATCTAAAATGTTATTTTTGCTTTTTTATGTATTTCTTTATTTCTTTGGTTATTATTTCAGATGCAACATGTAATACACCTTAAAATTAAAGCTGTCATTTTCACCCATCAAAGTTGAGAGGGTGGGCTCTAGCAAATGACTGGTGGATCGTCGGTAAAATGCATGCTGAAAGTTGTGACTGCACTTGTCTGTTATGGATATTAGAGAAAGAAAACTTTTTTTTTTTAAACATTTATTTATTTTTTTAGTAATATTCTTCATTAATGGACAAGCTGAAGAATAATAAACATGACCAGGGTAATAGGAAATGAGAAACCAAAATCAATACAATAATAATACATTTTATTTATACAAAGGCACCTTTCTAAGCATTCAATGATGCTGAACAAACAATACATAAAAAGCACATTATAAACAGAACTAAAAGTACCAGAAAATACAGAAAATATAAGAAGTTAAAACCAAACAAAGCCATTATAATCACAAAAAAATGCCATTTTGAACAGATGGGTTTTAAGTTTACATTTGAAAGTTGAGAATTCAGTATTTCTAAGCTCAGTAGGTAATGAGTTCCAGAGCTTGGGAGCAGAATGGCTGAATGCTCTGCTCTCAGTGGTGGTTAGATGGGCGAGAGGAATGATCAGGGGCCTCATGTATAATGGCGTGCGTAGAATTTGCACTATAACATGGCGTAAGCACAAAAGCCGAAATGTGCTTATGCACAGAAAAATCCAGATGCAGGAGTCTGTGCGTACTCCAACTTCCACATTCTTCTGCTACATAATTCCCAGTCAGCGTGAAAAGTAAAGCTCGTGCGCGCACTTTATGTAACGCCCCAACTCCTCCCAGAATTACACCTCTTTGAATATGCAAATCAGTATAAATCGCCCTTAAGCTCAGCCTTCTGTGAAAAGACAATGGGAAAAGCACAGGGGAAAATATAAGAATTTCAGCGATTACCAAGTGGAGGCAAAGGAAAAACATACTATTTGTTTAATTAAACTGTGGTATAATCAACAAAAAGAAGTTGATCGAGTGACATAGTGTGTTGGAGAAACTTGAAAGCTCAGATATCAAAGTCGCCGTGAAAAGGCAAGTCGTAGCTCACTGTCTGAGTGTCATATGAAAGCTTATTAGGGTACAGAGAAAAATAAAGGCACACAGTGGGGAAAAAAGCACGAAATGTCAACTTCAATCTCGAAATTTCCACTTTAATCATGTAGTTTATTTTGTCATTAAAGTAGAACATTATAAACATCATCTTAATTAACCAGTTTCTCAAATCACATCGTAATTAAAGTAGCACGTTAAATGCTTTGTTTTGTATGTGATCTTCTCTGTGCTCTATGTGTGTGAATCACTACTTGCTTCTTAAACTGGCTCTCTTCCTCCAACTGGACACAGAATCCATTACATTCGTGATATTACAGCTCTCTGAATAACTAAAATACTGAGATGTATACGTGATATCATTATCATGATGATAGGAGTTAAAGCACGTTATTAAACATGGGTTTCACGGCGCAGTAATTGTGCGCGACCTTCGATGAAATTATTTATTGCAGCAGTACTCATGGGCGGCTCTAGGCTTGTGGCGGCTATGGGCAGAGAAAGAATTGGTGGCCCCTTCACCCGTCAATGTCAATATGGTATTTTATGCACGGCGGATGGCCACATCCGTTGCGGACACTGCATAGCCACCTCGTGCTCATGACACAAGCGTTTAACTTTTGTCGAAATTTGCCGCTGCGTTTTTAGCTGTGTCGTTATTTTCTCTTTCTGTTTTACATTCAATATATATTGGCGTGGCCACCCCTGCAGTCCTTGCTTTTCTTTCTCCAAGTAACAGATTGCCACACAATCAGCTCTGTAATTCATGTTAAGCCATCTGTAAGCTTAGAGCGCAGATTCTTCAAAAAGTTTAAGGAACATTAAAATATCTTCGTAGTACATGTTTAATTATTCTATCCTTCACGCTAGTCCCAGTGAAGAATATAGATTATTTAAATGAAGTTAAAGTTTTACCTGTATAATATAATAAACATATTTTGCTGCAGTGAGAGTAATATGGAAAAAGATGATCCGCTGTGGCAACTCCTAACGGGAGCAGCTGAAAGAAGAAGTAGGTGCAGTGAGAGTAACAATGCTAAAGCAGTTATGGTATTTGGAATACTATGGCTATTCCCTGAACCATTATATTGTTACAAGTTAATTACAATCAGATGCATTACACTAATAAACAATATGTGGTTAGTTTCAGTGTATTTATAAAGCCGCATCAGGAAAATAAGGAGTAACCACACAGGAACAGTAGCACTGCTTTGATGCTGGGTGCCGCCAGTCTGCAAAACCGAGCGGAAAACCTGCGTATGACAAGGTATGAGGTACCGTGGAAAAGTGCGTGGCTTTACGCCAAGTGTAGGTTTTATACATCGCGATTTGAACATGGAAAAGTTCTTACGCAACATTTCTGTGTGTACGCACCGTTTATACATGAGGCCCCAGGTGGATGGAGGAAGAGGACCTAAGGTTACAGGAGGGAATGGCAACATGAAGAAGGTCAGACAGGTATGGAGGGGCGAGGTTATGAATGGTCTTAAATGTTAATAGAAGAATTTTAAAATCAATTTAAAACTTAATTGGGAGTCGGTGAAGCTGCTGCAAGACCGGAGTAGCATGGTGAATAGACGGGGTTCGAGTAATGATGCGAGCAGCAGAATTCTGGACCAGATGAAGCTTATGGAGAGATTTATTAGAGAGACCAAAGAGGAGCGAATTGCAATAGTCCAGATGAAAAGTAACAAGACTGTGAACAAGGATGGCAGTGGTATGGGGAGTGAGGGAAGGGCGGATGTGATTAATATTACGTAGTAATATTCTACGTAGTAGAAGTAAGCAGACTGGGTGATGTTATTAATGTGAGATTGGAAAGATAGAGTACTGTCCAGGATGACACCCAGACTCTTGACCTGAGGTGATTATAAAACAAAGGAGTTATCAATAGCAAATGAAAGATTATTGGCTTTGGATAAAGATGATTTACTAATACACTAAGCCAAAAATCATAGTCAGAAAACAAAACAGACAGCTGCTAACCAGAACCTCAAAAAGCAACAAAAAAAAGTGCAATAGAGTTTGAGTAAATCCACAATCTTGGACAAAGTGTTCATGTTGATCATGTTATATAACATCATGTATGGCAACAGGAACAGAAAATGGTGGCACTCATAAGAAAAGATAAATAGCACCACGGGACAACTGGATTTGTTTTTAAAATCATTAAAAACAAAATAACAAACAAATGTTACAATTTTAGTTTTAAATCCTAAGACAAAAAACAGAAAAATGTAAATTGAACACCTAATCATAAAAAGGCTAGCCACTTTTTCCTCAGTTTCAGCATTAAGGTTCTGTATTATCTGGCATCTCTTACTGGTGAAGATTCCAAAAAATCCAGCAATAAAGAAGATTGGCATGGTATTGGCTTCATTCTAAATTTCTTTGAATGAAACTGCTTACCCCATTTTAAATTAGGAGTTTCAATACCAGTTTTAAGCAACTACAGTATTTCACACCCTTTGGCTTTTACTCCACTGTGATTCCAGTATTTTTACTGTTCGAAGTGTGACTAGAACTTTTCTTAATTCTTTCCATCCATAATGGATATTCTATTACATCAGGCTCAAAAATAAAATAGAAATAGGAGACAAAAAATGACTGCAAAATTGTAAATATTCTGTAGGAAAAAAACAATCAGTCATGCATACAGAAATCTTTTTGTAAGAGCCATTTCCTAGTTACATGAGATTCATAAATGTTTTACTAAATGACAATGCATCATCTATGGGAGGTTCCTATAATCCCCATAAGTAGAATCGAATTGGAATATTCTAGTCATTTCTAACAGTTCTGACTAAACATTATTCTCAGTTAGTGACCAGCCTTGCCATGTGTAAGGTGTACAGTGTACATGGTTTTTAAACTGTGCCTACGGGCCTTTTGAGTGTGTGAAGTAATATGTAAGACCAAGCGCTTAATTTAAAAGTGCTGCACCGTATGTTTAAAGCGTACAGAAGAAGAAGTTAAGAATCTTTAAGTATAGAAGAAGTAAAGAACTTTTAAGTACAGAAATAAGTTTCTCAAGAAAAGCTAAGTTTAGAGAAGATACATCTTTCCTTTTTTTTGTCTTTTATTCTATGTGTGGATTATTTGCTTTTAATTTTCACTAAATATTTTTAAAACAAACTTTTGGACTGAGAGATTTCTTTCGGCACACGTTTTTCCCGTGCTTGAACTCGCCTTATACTTCGGCGGCTACACTTTTCAAAGTATTATTTCATATAGATTTCATCTTTAGCACAAAGTTCTTCCTTTTCACAATGTTTTTAGCCGAGTCCACGAGTAGTTCAGAACAGATCACTTTTCAGAATGTTTACATATAATTACTTATCTATCAATAAAAAGTGGAAGATATTTGTAGAACATATATATTTTTTGCACCAATACAAATATGTTTGATTTATAAACTGTTCGAAATTAGAAGGGCACAAATAAAACAATAGCAATTTTTTTTCATTCTGTAATTGTTTACATATTCTCAACTCTTTATTTTAAATGTTTATGGTTTCAAGGCATTGTTGCATATTCAAGGAGGATCTTGATGGCAATAAAGAATCAAGAATGATTTATAAAATCAAATACTACATCAGACACATTATAAACTTTAAAATGTCAAAGTGTGTTTGATAAAAGACACCTTCCAGTTGCCCATACTGATACTGATGGAGTCATCCAGTTTTATGTAAATGCCTAATGCCATCTGCTGCCTGGCACCTTATCTGCTCACACAATAAACCCTATGGATTTAGGTGAAATGAAATGAAGTCTGTCTTCTGAATATATTAGACTCTGATCTATACAGCAATAAACAATGCAAATGATCAAATTGTTTAGACAGGGTATTTTTTATATGGCTATCAAACTGTATTTTTTGTTTTGTCTTGCTATTGCCTTGTCATTAGTCTTGAATCCAAATGTGGTGTGTTCTGTTATTGCAAGATAATATTTGTACAATGTCACTGAACAGAAATTTATTGCCATATAGTATGTTCATCAGGGAAGAGTCAAATGTAAGCCACACACTGTACCTGGAAGCTAATTTAAAAGAATTAGAATAATTAGATTTTTTTTTTCAGACTTAGCATACAATTTGAATTAAGATTTAATTAAATGAAAACCATATACAATGCAAAGCTGTTAGAAATAAGGCAAATTTGTCTTAATATAGGTATATACAGTAGATCCTGAATTCAAAAATAGTATCGATAATTTTTGGTGAAAATAGAATAAAAATATTTTTACATTTTCCTTCACATAATAGTACAGTTAATTGGCTAAACTGATTGCTCCAAGCATCATGTACATATTTATATACCTGTATTTGAATATAGCCCACAAATCTTTAATATGATCCTGTAGTGAAGGATGCTTCTAGTTCTGCTGTAAGCTTTTGAGGGCTTGAATTAATTCTTTTACTTTATCACAAGGAATGGAAAGAACCTTGTCATTGCTTGTCAGGCTACCTAAATTAGAATTTTCTCAGGAAATTCAATAAAGGTCTCAGATACCTTTTTTCAAACTTTATTTTCAAAGTATGTGTTTTGTCTTGGTAGAGTATTATATTGCTCTACTTTCCCCTTTTTGTATTATTAATACGCAGCCTTTGTCAGAATGCCTCAAATCTCACAGACTTACCACTGTTTATAAGGTACTGTACCATTTAACTTCTCCACACCTTCCCTTCTACATCTATAACCTCATGCAATTAGGTGTAGTAAAAGACAAGCAGATGTTAAATTACAATTTAAACAATGTATTATTGATAATATTCATAAATAATAACAAAATGCAAAGTACATTTGAATACTGGCAACCACACAGCTTGTTGTGTAGTTTCAGGCAGCACAGAGACTTGTTAGTTAATTAAAATGTCTCTAGTTAAGGCATCATTTGTGTTCAGCTTTCTTCAGAACAAGCTGCATGCCGTCTCAGTATGGCTGCCGCACTGTGCTCTGGCATGTCATTTAAAGTGCATATTACAAAGTTGTCCAAATCATGTTTCTTCCATCTTAAAAATGTTGGGAAATTAAAGCGCTTTCTAAATAAACAGGTTTCTGAGAAATTAATTCATGCATCTATTTCTAGTAGGATTGACTATTGCAATGCGGTATTCACTGGATGTTCAAACTGTTCTTTATACAGCCTCCAGTTAATCCAAAATGCTGCTGCAAGAATTATTAGAAGAACAAGAAAGTATGAACATATAACTCCAGTTCTTAAATCCTTACTGGCTTGCAGTTAAGTTTAGGGCAGATTTCAAATTCCTCCTGTTAACATATAAAGCATTAAATGGCCAATGTCCAGCTTACTTGTCTTAACTCATGACTTACAAACCAGAGCACACATTAATATCTCAAGATGCTGGTCTGCTTATGATTCCAAGGATTAATAAAATAACAGTTGGAGGTCGAGCTTTTAGTTACAGGGCCCCTAAACTGTGGAATGGTCTGCCTGCTACTATAAGAGATGCCCCTTCGGTCTCAGCTTTTAAATCCCGGCTGAAGACTCACTACTTCAGTTTAGCATATCCTGACTAGAGCTGCTGATTAACTGTACAGACCGCATCTCTGTTGTTAGTCATTAGCACTAAAACATAACTAACATGATAGTTACTCGGTGCCTCAGCCCACGTGCCAAGTTGCCTGCCTAAGATGGAGGATCACAGGAATCATGGGGTTAGAGGGGTTCTTTCATCAGATTGGCTGGTCAAGCAATGTTTCAGCTGTGGAATGGCCAAATGGGGGAGGCAGCTTGATGGCTGAAGTCTCCAGGACTCTAAACAAATCCAAATCATATTATGTGATATCATCTACTTGTAAATTCTGGTCCGTACTTGTAAAATTTATATTTTATACTGCATTTAGGATTTGTTCTGATCTGTGTATTGTATTGTATTGACCCCCTTGGTTTTCACACCCACTGCACACCTAGCCCAGCCTGATTTTGGGCTATACAAAAATAAATTGTATTGTATTGTATTGTATTGTCCTTTTCAGTTCATGGTATGAGATGGTCTTTCATCAGTTTGGTAAGAGAGATAGAGGGTGAGGTAAAACAAGCACATTTATAGGGTTTATGTCCAACCCCTAGAGTCAATAGGACATCATGTTACTTAAAGGCTTTTGATACAAGCCAATTCCAAACAGCCATTCTTTAGATCAAGTGGGGAATAGAACACCTTCACACCTGCAACCCAAAACCATATGTTAAGGTAAAGCTTGCCAGTTAGGCAGCCTGGCTTTCCTGTGGGGGTTGAGAGAGAGACTTTAGCAATGAAACACTTACCAAACTGGTTTGAGGCGCTTCCCCCAACCCTGTCGTAAAATTACCCTAAAACGGGGGAAGGGGATCTTAAACCATCAAACCATTGCTATTATTATCAATAATGTAACACTAATATTACATTGCTTTGTCTAAGTTACAAATAACTTTTGTAAGTAAGCTGTAAGGAATGAGCCTGCCAAATTTCAGCCTTCTACCTACACGGGAAGTTGGAGAATTAGTGATAAGTGAGTGAGTGAGTGAGTCAGTCAGTGAGGGCTTTGCTTTTTATTAGTATAGATATGATTCTTTATGTCAACAATTCTTTAAATAGTTATACACCATGTCGCATGCGGCTGGGGGTGGAGCCCAGCCGGGACGCCCAGGAGGACCGGAGAAGGGCTTGTGCCTCCTCCAGACCACGAGGGGGCGACCACCCTGGTTGTTTTGGTGGCCTCGGGTAGGGGGCTTGGAAGCCCAACCCTGTAGGGGAGCCCAGCACTTCCGCCACACCCAGAAGTGCTGGGGAGAAGAAGAATGGGGACACACAGAGGGCTTCCGGGTGCGCAGCCGGCACTTCCGCCACACGGGGGCATGTCCATGGAGGAGTGCCGGGAAGCAGCTGGAGCTCATCCGGATTGGTATAAAAGGGGCTGCCTCCCTGCATTCGAGAGCGGAAGTCGGGTGGAAGAGGACGGACCTGGAGAGAGGACTAGAGGCGGCCAGAAGAGAGGCATTGAAAGACTGTGAAAGGCCTGGACTTTGGGGGATCGGTGCTGGAGGCACTGGGTTTGTGCACTGGACTTTGTAAATAGTTGGTGTAAAAAACGTGTGTTGGGTGAACAATGATTCTCACATGGCAAAAGCTTCAAAACCTTTACTGTACGGACCTCGTGGTTCAGAAACAGATTCATCCCAAGAGCTCTAAATGCACTCCATCAGTCCATCAACTGCTCCTTGTAGAACTGTTTGTACTTATAAGTACAATTACCTCACTGTAAACTTGCGATACAGTTATAATATTGCACAACCTTAGCCACTTTATAAAGCGTGTATTTACATATGATGACGATATCATTTTTGAGATGAAATGCAGCAAAAAATTTATTATAATTTATTATATTATACAGATAAAACTTTAACTTCATTTAAATAATCTATATTGTTAATAATTAAAGGACACGGTGTCACTACGCTAGCAAGGATCTGGTGCTCCATTCACGGATTGTTCCTGCCTCGCACTGTATGCTTCACTGGGACTGGCATGAAGGATAGAATAATTAAACATGTACTATGAAGATATTTCAATGTTCCTTAAATGTTTTGAAGAATCGGCGTTATAAGCTTACAGATGGCTTAATGTCTATTACAGAGCTGATTGTGTGGCAATTGGGTATTTGGAGAAAGAAAAGGAAGGACAGGAATTGGAGGTTAGTACATTTGAAAGAGACAGTACTGCTGCAATAAATTATTTCATCGAAGGTCGCGCACAATCACTGCGCCACCGTGTTCAAATGTTTAATAATGTGTTTTAACTCCTATCATCATGAAAATTATATCACGTATACATCTCAGTATTTTAGTTATTCAGACAGCTGTAATATCATGAACGTAATGGATTCTGTGTCCTGTCGGAGGAAGAGAAAGCCAGTTTAAAAAGCACGTAGTGATTCACACACATAGAGCACATAGAAGATGAAATACAAAACAAAGCATTTAACGTACTACTTTAGTTACGATGGGATTTGGGAAAGTAGTAAATTAAATGATTTTAAGATTAAGTTTATGATGTTCTACTTTAAAGACAAAATAAACTACGTGATTAAAGTGGAAATTTCGAGATTAAAGTTGACATTTCGTGCTTTTTCCCCACTGTGTGCCTTTTTTTTTCTCTGTACCCCAATAAGCCTTCATATGGTACTCAGACGGTGGGCTATGACATTTTCACGGCGACTTTGATATGTGACTTCTTTTTTATTTCAGGCACTGTGTGACTTTGTGAACTTGAGCTTTCGAGTTTCTCCGACACGCTATGTCACTCGATCAGCTTCCTTTTCTTGTTTATACCACTGTTTAAACCAACAAATAGTAAGTTTTTCCTTGCCTCCACTTGGTATTCGCTGAAATTGTTCTACTTTTCCTTGTGGTTTTGCCATTGTCTTTTCACAGAACTCTGAGCTTAAGGGCTATTTATATTGATTTACATATTCAAAGAGGCGTAATTCTGGGAGGAGTTGGGGTGGGACAGCAGGCGCCTGCACGTGCGTTACTTTTCACGCTGATCGGGATTACGCCATGTTATAGTGTGAGTTCTATGCACCCCAAAAACATTTTAACAGTGCTCTTAGAAAAAGAACATCAACAATTTCAGAAATGTCTGCTAATGCACCATGAGAACAGCAACAAGCTACGAAATTAAAGAACTGGTTTGATTAGCGACAAGAATCCGTGCCTAATTAAGCAGCTGGTTGGAGTGAAATTGGTTGGAGTTTGAGGCTCTGACTTAGCTGATCTTATGTTGGCCCTTCCCAACAGAGGTCCCAATGCCAGTGCACTTACTTTCAGAACATCATATGATCCAACTCCTGTCCTACATTCACCTGTCCCTACTGCACAGCCTTACCAGCTCAGTTAACTTTTGTTCTTGTGGGGCTGTTTCTTTTTCATAAACAGATACTAAGAGTCTAGAATAGATGGCGACTGTATTCAGCTGGAGCTGTTAAACATGAAGCTTGTTGGAGGAGTTGGAATGAAAACATTTTGAGAAAGAACTTTTATATCTTAAATTTAGCTTCAAGGTGAAATGTAACATATTGTATTATATTTCAATGCCATTAAGTTAAGAAATTACCTGTTAATTTGCTGAAGATCTGATCCAACTCTGAACCAGCTCTGTGCTTTTCCTTTTCAAAAAGTGTGATTTTACTGAGATTCAAAGAATTACATGTGAAGTATGTGATTCTGCACTGGTGACAGGGTGTACTCTTCTCAGAAGTTATAGAAATCACTAATTTAACACTTTAGGAGAATATATGGTAGTATCATTATGCAAAGTTTTGTTTTATTTCCTGAATCAAAATAAAGCATTAATACATTTTTTGTTTCCATATTTTTAAATATTTTGTTTACTGTATATTGTGAATCACATTACAGTAAAGCAGACATAGAATTAAGAGGAATTTAATCAATGCTTCTGTCATACATTTATGCTCCCTGTTTAATCAAATTAATGTCAATGCCATTCCTCTGACCACTTTGGAGAGTGAAGTAAAGCCCAGCATACATTAATTACAAGTCTGAGGCATATGCAAGGCTCTAATCTTTTTATTGCCATCTAATTGTTTGGAGAAAAAATTCTAATTAGCCAGATTTCTGTTAACATTTGAAAGCATAAATTCACAAAACAGCTTTTTTATTGTTTTAAATTAAGCTCTACTCTTGTTTAAGTTGTAAAGTGCCTTATAATTGGTGTCACATTGATCGACCAGAATATCGGGTGTCAGTTTGACTCCGCTGAACACCAGCATTGCGCCCATTTCTTTCTTGATCCTGCCATCCTTCTCCATGTAGGTCACACCTATTTTTGTATCTTGACTTCCCATCTTAGTGTGGGTCTTCCAAGTAGTTGCCTCTGTTCACGTGGGTACCACTCAGCAACTGCGCTTGTCCACCGATTGTCATTTAGCTGTGCAATGTGTCCCAACCATCTGAGTTTGCTTTGCTGATACTGCGCGATCACATCTTTCACTCCAGTTCTCTCCCTGATCTCCTCATTCCGGATGTGATCTCTTAATGAGATTCCAAGCATCGAACATTTCATGTCCCGCTGCACTGCGATCAGCTATTGCTCTTCCCTCTTCATTGTAGCCCAGGTTTTACTACAAAACCATGCTGTTGAAGAGATTGGCACGAGTGGCCCTGTCCAACTTCACTTTTAACACATCCTTGATCGAGCTGAATGCCCTCCATCCAGCTCTTATTCTCTGCCAGATATACTTTCCATTTCCCACCTCATGGTCACCTCCTGTCTGAGATACATGTAGTCAGAAACCTCTTTTATTTTATTGTTTACTAGCAAAATACCCGCGCTTCGCAGCGGAGAAGTAGTGTGTTAAAGAAGCAATGAAAAAGAAAAGGAAACATTTTGAAAATAACGTAACATGATTGTCAATGTAATTGTTTTGTCACTGTTGTGAGTGATGAGTGTTGCTGTCATATATAAATATATAAATATATATATATTTACACACACACACATAAACATATATATATACATATCTATACATATACACATATATATACACA
>JANRMT010062792.1:48344627-48401861 GCA_026402145.1 Polypterus bichir lapradei
CGTAGAATTTCGAAATGAAACCTGCCCAACTTTTGTAAGGAAGCTGTAAGGAATAAGCCTGCCAAATTTCAGCCTTCTACCTACACGGGAAGTTGGAGAATTAGTGATGAGTCAGTCAGTCAGTCAGTCAGTCAGTCAGTCAGTGAGTGAGTGAGGGCTTTGCCTTTTATTAGTATAGATGATAGTAATGCGAATGGGAGCTACCTCATCTGGCTGCATGTACTTTGCTTTCGTACAGTTGATTTTCAAACCAACCGTTGATCCTCTGTAATCTAGAGTATTCAGCACTGTCTGCAGTTGCACAATGCTTTCTGAGTGCAATATCATCTGAGAATCGGAGGTGGGTCAGCCAGTCGCCAGGTCAGCGAGTCGTCACTTATCCACATGGCTGTGTCCCAGTTGATGTCCTGCACACTGTGAAGAGCTTAGGAGAGACGGTGTCTCTTTGCTTGAGGAACCTTCTCAACCAGAACCCATATGGGTGACGACAAAAACAACATAGCTGTGGTGCAATAGGATTTCACCTCTCCAAGGAGGTCCACATATTGCCCTGCAACTCCTGAGGTACCTCAATCTTTAATTGCAACACTGTCAAAGACTTTCTTTTTAGATAAATGTGATGCACAGTGGCAGCCTGTATTTTCTCACTTACTCTACTGGTTCAGAGTGAAATTATGGTCAATCGTGCTGTATTTCTTCCTGAATTATGCCTGTCCTCTGGATTGCTTTTCTTCTAGATGACATGACATCTGTTCATCTGTTATCTTAGTGAACAGCTCATATATGAGACAAAGGCATATAGGACAATAGTTCTTAAGATCTTCCCAATCTCCCTTCTTGTATAGCAAGATGGTTTTTAACTGTTTCCACTTAGCAGGTATCTGGCCTTCATCAAGGTGCCAGTTGAAGCACTGAGTGAGGATTTTCCAGGGCTTCTCTCCACCGGCCTGTATCAACTTGGAAGTGATGTCATCTTTTCCTGGCACCTTTTTTTTGCTCATCAATTTCAGGGCTCTTTCTACTTCACTGATCAGAATAAATGGCACTCTTTCTTGTTCACATTCTAACAGTGGAGGTTCAACAGTCATAAATGACTTGAAAAGATTGGTGTAGAAAGTTTGACAAACCTCTTCTTACCCCCTCCTGTCTGTCACCACAATGCCTTCCTTAGTCTTCAATTTCATTACTTACATCCTGTAAAGTGCCATTTCTGTCTCACGTTTCTTGCGGCTCCTCATTTCTTGCGCAGTCCTCAGGAGCTTCTTCTTCTTGCATCTCACCAAGTCTTGTTCCAGATGTTGTCTTATCATCTTGCATAGAACAGAATACCCGGACTTGAACTCTCAACTTTTGCTTTCCTCAAGCATACCTTCAACTTCTTCGCCAGTAACTCATAATCTCCAACGATTTCCCTGAGATGGTCTCACTCGTCCTTTCCAATGGCTTCCTTCAGGTGTGTTTTGTCCACAACTTTCACTGTATGCTTGTTCGATGTCAGCTGCGATACTTTTTTCTCTCACTTCTTGTCCATCACAATCTTTGCTTACACAAGGCAGTGATCACTCCCAGTGTCATCATGGTATGATGACTAAAATGTCATGCAGAATTTATCACTTATCTACCACAATGTAGCCAGTGTCTTAGCCGTTTCTCACAGGTCCATCTCTCATCTGTCCTAATCTTGAACAGGCTGTTTCCAATATATAACCTTTTTGCCTCTGCCATGGTAACTGAGCGTTCTCTTTTTTCATTCTTGTCTCCAAGTCACCTTGCCGTCCATTGCTGACCTTTGCATTAAAACCTCTCATCACAATGGTGTTAGTGGATTTGGGGACTAGTGCTTTTTGTAGCTCGCTATAGAACCCCTCCACTATATTATTGTCTATGGCAGTTGTGGAAGTGTAGGCCTGGATGATCTTTATGGTGGACAGTCAAATGTTTAGTACTCCAATTCTGGATGACACAAACTGGCAAGAGGCATTCTTAGAAGCCTGTTCCTTGCTCACAATGAACCCCATGCCACTGAATGTTTTATTCTAGCACCTTCTCCACAACCCATTCTCACAACACTTCCCTCCTTCCATCTTGCATTCAATTTCTTTTTTTGGCATCTTTTGCAGATTCCCAACATGTCACACCTGATGTTCTTTATCTCCTCAATAGGATTGTTCATCACAGCCCCCCTTGCCAAAGACCTGCAGTTGTAGATGCATATGGCAAGGTTAATCCTATTCCATGTCTTCTTGGTACCTAAGATTCTTACCAGCCTCTTGTCACTTGGATTATGCCCTGCCACCACGAAGTAGTCTGATTGATTAGCAGGGAACTGAGGCCCATACAAACAGCATGCACGCATGAGCCTCAGTGTAACAGTGTATCCTTTAAAAAATGTTTTGTAAAAGGAAACTTAATTAATTATCTGTTAAAAAAATGTACATGAGCAAAAGTGAGTGTGTGCATGTGCATGCCTTATGATGTATCAGTGCTCCCTTTTTTCCTGCCTTACAATCCCTTACAGAAAAAATAAGCTCCAGCTTCCTACACTGTGGCTTTCTGATAAGCCAGATTTCAGAAAATGAATTTACTGATCAAGTAGTACAGTTTCAGAGCGACTTGCACATATATATTTATTTATTTGATTTTACTGACAGGATTGTTGCTCTTTATTCAAGTTTAACTTTTCATTTTAAGTTGTTTTTATATTGGCAATATGAATTTCCACTGAATTTTTTATGGGGACACCATTGACTTTCTATTCTAAGTAAGTGTAATGATAAACTTTAGAACATCAAGAAATTCACATCTGTAAAATGCACTTCATGTTCATGTACAGGTATCAATGACAGTAAATAAAGTTAATAATGTGACATAAATCTTTTTGAAAATATTCCTGTCAAGTTTCTTTTTCACATTTTTTTTTCCATTTAGTTTTGAACTACTTTGTTCAAATATGCTTTGTATATTATTGATTTCATTTTTTCATGGAGATCATATTACAATCCATTCATATGAAACATGTAGGTTTGGTGTGCTAGGCAGAGACGTGGTTAACCATAAACACATGAGCCATTTTAATGAAATTCAAGCAGTGAGTCTGATGCTGGTATAATTATTATTATTTTGTATTTTAAAGGATACAACTATGAAATGTGACTTACAAGTCAAATGTTCATTTATATATTTTACAATTTGACACACTGACAGGATAAGTTACTTGCTCAGAGTCACACAAAGAGTCAGAGGTGAGAACTTGGAACTAAAAGCACAGGGATTTAGGCCCTACATTACACTTGGCATCCTGTTGGAATAGTTATCAGTCTTAAGTATAAAGCATTTATACTCTATAAAATTACTCTGTTAAAATAAAAATTTGAATTATCCTAGACTCATATTACATTTAGCAATAAAGAGATTGAATAGTGCCTCTGTTTGTTATTTGAAGTAATTGAGGCTGCATGTGAACTGCATGCTGTGCTAACATTGAGGAAGCCACCAAGGAAGCCTATGTGTGCTCCTTCCAGTTTGTGTGAATAGAAGCCAGTAGTATGACTTTCCAGTTTCAAAGAATTGCAGAATCTGGGAGTGGAAAGAATAAGTCTGCATGCAGAAAGTTATTTTTTTATTTATCTTCTGACCTCGAATGGCCAGCAAACAGCTGGCAGCATGGCTGTTAGCTCTGCTACCAGAAGTGCACTGCTCACTTCATGCAGTATGTGTACTTTATTATTATTTCCATTTCTCTTACAGACACACCAGTGTGAACGCTCCCAAACTTGTCTGATCTAAGAAGAAAAAACACACTTGGTCAGCCAGAACCTGCGTGGGAGACTGCCTGGGAACCCTGATTGCTGTAAGCTAAACTGCCAGACAGTGTTCAGAAGCCATTAAGAAGGCTAACAGAATGTTAGGTTATATAACACAGTGCATAGAATACAAGTCCAAGGAGGTTATGCTGAAGCTTTATAATGCACTGGTGAGGCCCCATCTGGAGTACTGGGTGCAGTTTTGATCTCCAGGATATAAAAGGGACATAGCAGTGCTAGAAAAGGTCCAGAGAAGAGCAACTAGGGTCATTCCAGGGCTACAGAGTTGAATTATGAGGAAAGATTAAAAGAGCTGAGCCTATTTTAAGCAAAAGAAGATTAAGAGGTGACATGATTGAAGTGTTTAAAATTATGAAGGGAATTAGTGCAGTGAATCGAGACTGTTATTTTAAAATGAGTTCATCAAGAACATGGGGACACAATTGGAAATTTGTTAATGGTAACCTTCTCACAAACGTTAAGTTACCAAGTAGTGTGGTAGACAGTAGGACATTAGGGACTTTCAAAACTAGACTTGATGTTATTTTGGAAGTAATAAGTGAATAGGAATGGAGAGCTTTATTGGGTTGAATGGCCCGTTCTCGTCTAGATTGTTCTAATGTTCTAATGTTATTATGACTTGTCCATTTTCACTTCAGTGCCATTTTATTTAAAACTTAAGGTGTTGCTGTTTTAGTTTAGGCAGTTCAGTGCCAGTAAATTTTACAGGCCAGGGGCCTCATGCTTAACGGCGTGCGTAGAATTTGCACTATAACATGATGTAAGCACAAAAGCCGAAATGTGCTTACACACAGAAAAATCCAGATGCAGGAATCTGTGCGTACTCCAACTTCCACGTTCTTCCACTACATAAATCCCGGTCAGCATGAAAAATAATGCACGTGCATGCGTCTGCTGTCCCACCCCAATTCCTCCCAGAATTATGCCTCTTTGAATATGCAAATCAATATAAATAGCTCTTAAGCTCAGCCTTCTGTGAAAAGGCAATGGCAAAAGCACGGGGGAAAATATAAGAATTTCTGCAAATACCAAGTGGAGGCAAAGGAAAAATATACTATTTGTTGATTTAAACAGTGGTATAATCAACAAAAGGAAGTTAATTGAGTGACATAGCGTGTTGGAGAAACTTGAAAGCTCAGATATCAAAGTCGCCATGAAAAGGCAAGTCGTAGCTCACTGTCTGAGTGTCATATGAAAGCTTATTAGGGTACAGAGAAAAATAAAGGCACACAGTGGGGAAAAAATCACGAAATGTCAACTTTAATCTAGAAATTTCCACTTTAATCACGTGGTTTATTTTGTCATTAAAGTAGAACATCATAAACTTCATCTTAAAATCATTTAATTTACTAGTTTCTTAAATACCATCGTAACTAAAGTAGCATGTTAAATGCTTTGTTTTGTATTTGATCTTCTATGTGCTCTATGTGTGTGAATTACTATGTGCTTCCGTTCTTTCTCTTTCTTCAACAGGACACAGAATCCATTACATTCGTGATATTACAGCTCTCTGAATAATTAAAATACTGAGATGTATATGTGATATCATTTTGATGAGGATTGGAATAAAAGCATGTTATTAAACATGGGAACATGGTGGCAAGTGATTGTTCATGTCTCACACAAGATACTGCTGCGCCATGCAAGACCTTCGATGAAATACTTTATTGTAGCAGTTCTGTCTTTTTCAAACGTACTAACCTCCAATTCCTGTCCTTACTTTTCTTTCTGCAAATACCCAATCGCCACACAATCAGCTGTGTAATAGACGTTAAGCCATCTGTAAGCTTACAATGACGATTCTTCAAAATGTTTAAGAACATTGAAATATCTTCATAGTACGTGTTTAATTATTCTATCCGTCTATCCTTCCAGTATCGTGCCAGCCTCAGCAAATATGCAGCGCGAGGCAGGAACAATACGTGAACTTGCTAGCGCTGCGGCACCGTGTCCTCACATGTTCAATTATTAACAATACAGATTATTTAAATGAAGTTAAAGTTTTATCTGTATAATATAATCAACATATTTTGCTGCATTTCATCTTAAAAATGATATTGTCATCATATGTAAATACGCACTTTATAAAGTGGTGCAGGTTATGCATTATTATAACTGTAGTGCAAGTTTACAGTGGGGTAATTGTACTTATAAGTACAAACAATTCTACAAGGAGCAATTGATTGAGTGCGTTTATAGTTCTTGGGATGAAACTGTTTCTGAACCGCAAAGTCCATACAGGAAAGGCTTTGAAACATTTTGCCATGGCTTAGGTAGCGTGTGCTTGATGCTGTATACCGATAATTCTCTTTCCGATCAGCTGCTGCTGTGACTCCCCACTCAGATACAGTGATAAATATACTCCGAGTGGTGCAGTGAGAGTAATATGGAAAAAGATGATCTGCTGTGGCAACTCCTAACGGGAGCAGCTGAAAGCAGAAAAAGAAGGTGCAGTAAGAGTAACAACGCTAAAGCAGTTATGGTATTTGGAATACTATGGCTATTCCCTAGACCATTATATTGTTACAAGTTAATTACAATCAGATGCATTACACTAATAAACAATATGCGGTTAGTTTCAGTGTATTTATAAAGCCACGTCTGGAATCTGGATCTAAGAAAGAAAGGGTAACCACACAGGAACAGCAGCACTGCTTTGACGCTGGGTGCCGCCAGACTGCAAAACCAAGCGGTGAACTTGCATACGACAGGGTATGAGGTACCGTGGAAATGTGCGTGGCTTTACGCCAAGTTTAGGTTTTATACATCGTGGTTTGAACGTGGAAACGTTCTTACGCAACATTTCTATGCATACGCACCATTTAATACATGAAGCCCCAGATGTTGGTTGCAAGACTTATTTTATACTGTTTAAATCTATATGGCTGTATTTTGTCAGATGATGATGATACCAGAGAGAATTACAATAGTCTGATTCCAACTGAGGCAGACCAGGCATCTGCATCACATTCTTTGAAGTTTTTTTGTGATGCGAAAGGCGCAAGAATTTACATGTTTCACTAGACTTTAGCAAGAGGGGGACAGATATTATTGATTACATAAGTAAATATTTATGTTTGAGAAATCTACACACAGGTATAGGAAAACCCTGGTATGGCTTCACCAGAATTTTCACATCAAAAACGTTTTTTCCAGAAATTGTTGAGACACCAAACCATTCCAGGCAAAGCACATTTAGCTCTATTCACATGCTATGGATGCGGTGGGCTGGCGCCCTGCCCGGGGTTTGTTTCCTGCCTTGCGCCCTGTGTTGGCTGGGATTGGCTCCAGCAGACCCCCGTGAACCTGTAGTTGGGATGTAGCGGGTTGTATAATGGATGGGACATGCTATGGAAGTTAAGATTAAAAATACTGGACTTTTTCTGCAAGGCTTTGTCATAAAAAGATTTAGGAAATGGGAGTATAATTTTACAGAAAGAGGAATAAGGAGTGCATCAGATAAACTAATTTATGTTTATTATTATAAACATTTTTTACATTTTAATAAATTCTTGTTTATCATGGCACTGGACACGTTGTATGTTGATCAAAAATGTAAATAAGTAGTTAACTGTTACTGCTACTATAAAAGTACACAGCCATGTTTACTTATATGAGCAAAATTTATAGACACATAAAGACTTGCAATAACAAATGTTCTCTTTTTGATCAACCGGAATTTCTTCCTCAAATAAATAAAAAATATTACCTTACCACTTAAAATACATTGTTATGTTTAATTGTCAAAAGAGTGTTAATAACATTGACTTCAGGAGCAATTCATTTTTACATTTATTGCATTTAAATCTCTTTATTCTGGTTTTGGATAAGAGAACATTATTACATTACATTACATAAATAATAATCTATACAATATTATTTTTCCAATTTTCATATATCAAATCTCACCTCCAATGACTAGAATAATTAAAATATAATTAGGAAAAAAAGAAATCTAAAATTTGAAGTCTGTTTTAGCTCTGTGAAAAGGCAGAACTGTAACCAAGTAAAGATTCTGTATTTTATACAATAGCCCAGCAAATCTTCATTAGGTAAACTACATTTTTTTCTGTTTCATATGGAATAACATGTCCTTTAGCCATTGCCGAAAAAAGACTGAGTCTATCTAATTGTGCTAGATTAGTCAGTGAGCTCACAATGTGACAAGACCAGTCCATTAGAATAATTAATCGTTAGGGATGTGTTTTCCCTCTGGGATAATTCCAAACAGGGCAGTTAGTGAATGAAATTCCAAAGGCGGCCTCCAATTGTAAAATAAAACTAGATACCTAGTAAACTGAGTTTCAAAGTCAAAGTCAGAACATGCAGTATATTTAAGGGAGATAAACACGTATAGGGACACCCCTATCAGACATGTGGACTCCTCTGTAGATGTCACAAAGTCTGTGCTTGGAAAGATGTGCATGATGTATTACGTTAAATCTGCTTGCCTAAGTATAACCAAAAAGGAATAGGAATGTGTTTTTGAAGAGTAGCTTTCCATTTATTATATCTTTTTGCAAAATAAGATCTTCCTCCTAACGTTTTAGGGGCCTTAACTCACATACTAGAAGAAAAACATTTACATAAAAGTAGCATTTTTCTGCTAATTATTATGGGAAAAACAAGCCCTTGAAATGAAATATACCTGAGCTAATATAAAACATTTGAAAGAAAAACAAAAATAAAACAGACATTTAAGAACATATGACAAATATTTCTTTAGAATATACAGTTTAGTGTAAAATCAATGAATTTTTTGCATAGCCTTTTTTAAAAAATAATCAAGTTTAGATTTCATGGTTCCTGCTGTACTGAAAGTCCACTACACTGCTTAATAACAAATGGCTTTACATTAATATAAAATTTACACTTAACCAACTTCCATCTATACCCCTGTGTGCCTACTAAAGTGCTCTCTCCAAAGTAATACTTCTAACATGTCACCTCTTAATTTCTGTCCTCATAGCTCATATCCCACAGCCTGGAATCAGGTTGATAGTCAATATTAACAGAAAATTGCAGTCAGACATCTGAGTATAGTTAACCTCCTGACATACAGTGCAGTATTTATTTGACTGAATGATTTTTTTTCAGACACAGGTGAGTTCATCATGAATACATTTTCATGAGTAATATATTTTTTGTGAGTGTATGCTCAAAGTAATAACTTTAAGTTCAGTGACCCAATACACTTGATACACCTGTTTAACTATTTATCATAAAAATGCAAAATGTGAAACAGCATAAAAATCTATTAGTCCTCAAAGGGCAAAAATTTGTTATTTATCATAAAAAACTGCTTTTTGTTAAACTGTTCATTTTATCTCAGCCAATTTAGTTTTCCCAGTTATTGGAAGGGAATGGTGTCCTGTCCAGGGTAGCTTCCTGAATTCTGGTTTTGAAAATAATATCCTTGAACCTTATGATGACAGAAAAACAATCTATGTTATATAATTGCCTATAGATGCATAAAAAATATTATTGTCTACTTCTGAGAAATGAATTGACCACTACAGTTCTAATAATTATGTACTGAAATGTCAATAAAGATTAAGAATTGTGTGCATGTGGTAAATGATAAGAAGATTTGCCAAGATTATTACAATTTAGACAACATTGGTATTTTTTAAAGAGGTTAAAATATGTATTTATATCCATCCATATGAAAAGCAACAAGTTATTTTCAGCGCACACTCACACACACACAGAAACACACACATGTTTAGGATTTTTAGAAAACCAGAGAACCAAAAGAAAAGTCTACAAGGACAGAACATGCAAACCCCAAAAGTACTGGGTTTAAATCCTTGCCCAATCACGATCTTCTGGAGCTGTGAGGCAACATTGTTAATCACTGAACTATCGTCAGAGGTGTGACCAGAACATCATGTGTGGGTGGGCATTTGGCTTGTCTGGGGGCGCAAAAAATATCCATCCATCCATCCCCATTTTTGTAGGGGGGGTCAAATAATAAAAACAACATAGTTTTATATAACATATAAAAGCAAACATTGTGGCATAAATCATAACCTATTGTTCAATAAAATTAACAGAGGCAATGGAACTTGAATTATTTTTTGTGAACAAATATAGAACTACATCTACAAGGTAAATATCAATAAAGTCAAATGTATACAACATATGAGAGCAAGAACAGAAACGTGGCTCATTGTAGTCATTAGGAAGGCTATAGGATATCAGTTTCCAGTGTTTAACCTGGATATTATCTACAGGACCGGTCTGCAGTTACTCTTGGCAAAATCTGAAATAAATTCATTCATGTCTAGATTTTCTGTGATGTTTTTCTCATGTGCCAGAATGACTAAATTTCTCTTCCTTGAATGCAACATTGTTCGGCGGAGTGGAGTGAGAATGCAGTTCAAAGTAGAGAAAAAGCTTTCGCATGCAGTTGAAGACACACCAATGATGAGTGCTGTGACATATGGCGAATGCAACATAGGGAAGGCCTCTTTGTACTGCTGAATGCATTTGAATGCCTCAGAGAGATTAGCATCAGCTGGCAGTTTATTAATCAACATTGCTTTTGCCACACCAATTTCATTTTGCAAGCTCTTGCTGTTTTGCTCTGTGCCTGCAAGTGCCTGAAGTGGTTTCAGGAGAGAATGATCAAGAAATAATTCTTTTTTTGGCAGGAGAAGCGATGTGGCCCTCAATAATTCAGCATTTCTCTGAGAGAATCTTGTCTCCATTTCCACAATAGCTCTATCAATAATGCTGAACATAGCCCTTTTAAAAGTCTGATTAGGAGCAATTTGTTCATCAGAGTCACCATGCCCAAGCGTAGACACGGCAATACTATCATCAAGCTGTGAATTAACTTTCTGTTTCCTTTTGAGCAAATTGGTAGGCCTACTTTCACACTGAGAGAAACGATCCTCCCAGAATGAGTGGCATCTCATCTCCGTCAGTGTGGCCAGTGACGCTGTCACCACCTCCCCAGCAGTGCACAAACCCACTGCATGTGCCTATAGAATTGCATTGGCTGGTTTCAGCACACCAAGCGCATGAAGGAGGAATTTTCCTGTATTGAAGAAATTCTGCTTTTTTAATTGGGTCAAAAGACCACGTGCCTCTATGCAAATGTCAAAAGGGGCAGTGTCAGCCTCTGCTACCTCTGAGAGAAGCCCCCTTGTAGCTTCCTCATTGTTGGCAATGGACTTTGTGACATCATAATGACTGGTCCATTGTATTTCTAGAAGTCTTGCCAGTGTGGGTGTATTGTATGTGTGTGAAACATAATGTCTGTGACAAAATGTGTTAAATGAATTTGACCAGTCAATGAACTTCTTAGCCAGAGGTTCTGATTCCATTGCATGTATCACTGGTAAATGGAGGTGGTGGTTGTAGCAGTGTACATATGGAATATACTTACCAACTTTGTTTTGTAACAAAGCCTGGACACCACCCCTTGCCCCAGACATGACAGAAGCACCATCAAAACACTGACACACTAAATTGTCTGGGCTGCAACCTAGCTCAGAGAGATGTGACAGAATTTGGTTACAAATATATTCAGCTTCAAGCTGATTCAGTTTAATTAAGCCAATCAGGTGTTCTTCAGGGATGGAGTTCTGGACAAATCTAATCACTACAGACAAATTCTCAGTGTTACAGCGATCCCAGGTACCATCACTTTTAATGCAAAATCCAGGAGAGTCAGCTTTTTCATATTTGGTCTTGATATCTTTTACCACCATTTTGGCAAGAGTCTCAATTATTTCACTTTGAATTACATTGGATGTGTATTTTGCGTTGTCTGGGATGTATTTTACAATTTCTGCAAGTTTGGCATCTTTTATGATTGTGTAATCAAAGAACTTAAGGAAAAGTCCCTACTCCCCACCTTCGTGATTGTGACCACGCAAAGCCAGTTCATTGACTGCAAGGAACTGAACAGCCTCCCCAATGCTTTTTCACATAATATCTATTCTTTTCTATCTGGGTTGGACCCAGTAGTTGAACTATGCTTTCACCCGTCTCTGCCCGGCGCCAATACTCTTGCCATGCAGACATGGCTCTGACGTGCGGGATACTAGATGCGTGTTTGTGGAAGCCGCCACCGTCTTTTTCTAGAGCTTTTTTCAAATTTGTGTAGCCGTGTTTGGTGAATATGTCCTCGCGCTCCGAATTGGAAACACTAGATTTGTGGCAGGCAAAGCAAAAACTGGCATAACGGACAACAAAATATTCAAGCCATGGTTGAGACTGATACCAGCTTGCACTAAAACATCTGAGTGTCTTTCCGAATGCGCGCTTGGGATAATTAATTAAAATGGGCTGGGATGGGCTATCCATATTTAAGTCAGGAAGACCGGACTGTATATTTTGTTGAAGGCAGAGGTTTGGAGTACCCGACACGGGCGCAGAGCTGGAGGATTGTGTAGGCTTATCTACATCTTTTGGAGTTTCAGTTCCCGACGTGGGTGCACTGTGTTGCGTGTTGGTAGCATTGGTGCTGGGTTCAACCGTGGAGCCAGCAGCTCGCGGAGGGACAGAGGTTGAAGATGTCTGCTTTTTAATAAGCCACCCATGCATAGCCTTTGGTGTTACCAACCAGAGAATAAAAGAAGAATGGAACGTATATGCTGTTTTAATTAAAGAATGCGGTCAACAGGTTCAAAATGTGCTGCAAAATATGTGACGAAGTGAACTGTGAAAATCAAATGTTATTCTTCTGTAGAGTTTTCATTGGACAGAGCATTTCACAGGATGGGCATGGCTTGTCTCTGGGGGGGCAGTGCCCACCCCAGCCCCCCAGTGGTCACACCTCCGACTATCGTGCATACTAAATGACATCCCCATGGATAGACATATAATGTTAAAAAATAATTATGAATTGGTAGGTTGTCATTCCCATGGACAACCCTGAATTGGAAATAAGGTTATGGTTGTCAGTCAGAACTGTAACTGAGCTGGTGAATGTCATTTGAAAGACCACACAGGTAATGTGTTAATGACTACTCTCTTGGCCCTTTGAATTTCTAGGTAATATTTGCCAGTTTCAGATTTCACCAAAATTTAACCAAATCCCCATATTCTTTCAAAGTTTCTCTGAATATTCCATAAGTTAAATGATGACCCTAACTTGTCCCAGTATGAGTGAGTGTTGGTGTGTTTGCTACGATGGACATCACATCCTGCAGGGTTTAATTCTGCCATGCTGGTGATAGGGACAGTTTTAGAGGCACTGGACTAACACAAATGAGAAAATCCACAAATCCATTTTAGGCCCATTTTTATACAGCATTCTAAGTTTGTTCTACAAAATATGATGCAAGAGTTGTAAGAAATGTAAGATAGAATGATCACTGCAAAAGCAAATTATGTGTGTGAGGCTGGTTGCCGAGACAAAGATTCAACAAAGTGTGTAGTTCCATAGTTCTTTAGTAAACCGTATATTTTTACAAAATTCAACTTATAATAAATTTGTGTGTATATTCATGGTAGCAAAAAACAACAATGATTAATATTGGAGATACAAAAGAAATCCAATGAAACACTAAGCACAAAATGACAAAGACTCATAACACAGTTTCATATATGAAGATGATGGTAGTGTGGATATGAAATGAAATCCCCAGTGAACAGCCTCTTGAAAGTTATGTAAAGTTTTGTCCTACTGTGATGCTGACGTAATTGAAGATTTGTAGAATTTGGGAGTCCTTCCTAGACAAAGATGTTTTCCGACCCAGTGTGGAATAGTGGGTCCACGGCTTAATAACAGGTGGCCAACTTTATATAAGTAAGTGTACCTCACGACGGTGCAGGTTCGAAGCAGATTCAGATGTGTGTTAGAGCATTTTGCTCCGTGGTTAATCAGGGAACTGGCTGACCATACCGCATGCATGTGCCAAGGCGGGCAGATCAGTTAGGCACTTCAATTGGGCAGCAGAGAATATAGGAGCCTGCATGAAAGAGAAGTGGGAGAAACGTAGAGACAGAAAGAAAAACCTGAAAAAAAACAGTGGATGTTGAAAGATGTGTTAGAGAAGGGCAGAAGCATGAGGGATCCAATGCAACAGAAATGAAGCAGGCAGATTGGAATGGAGCCCCAGGGAATTGAGTGTGTGGCCAGTGCTCAAGAGGATGCTGAAGGTTTCTCCTGCTTCCTGACAATACACTGGAGGACTCTCCATGTAAGTTCGGGAGGCAGTGGGAGTTAAAGGAGTGGAGGCTTGGTGACACCTCTTGGATCGCCATAGGATGGGTGACAGGGGCACAAGCAGGTCTGAAGGGTGTCTACGCCTGTTGGTCGACGTCTTTCTGGGCTGCAAGATCCTAATCGGATAAGCTGGAGGGACATCAGTTTTAAAGGGAAGCCCTAGGGACTGTGATTTTAAAGAGGAGACTTCTGCATTATTTTTAACTCAGTTTTACTGGATTGCTTTATGACTTGTTGTTAACTTCCAATATCACTTGGACTTGGGATTATTTACAGTATATATTGAATTTTTGTATTGCACTTCAAACACTGTTTTGTTGGATTGTTTTAAAAAAGCACTATTTCACTTTATGCACCTATCCCTTTTTTTGTGTGTGTCCTTATCTGCTAGGCCTTGGTTACGTTTTCAGTGGTAGCGGGTTCAAGAGGCTCCTGGAAAAACCCGATAGTGTGGAGCTGACCTGCACCATCACACCCACACAAAATCACACAAACAAGCAGGCACAGGAAAAGTACATAAATACAGAGAAAACTGTAACCAAATTGGTGAACCTCTACATCGCATACTAATCTGTTCTTAACCAGTACACAGGACCATCACACAGTGATATGCTGAATTGCAGCCACTTACTGAGCCAGAGGAGATGAGAAAAACGCATAGCCTTGTCATTTACTAAAACACTGTGTTATCAGATCATGATCTATAATCCCAAAAATGTTTGCATGTAATTTTGTTTTAATTGGCCACTGCAAAATCCAGATTTTTAACATAACAAATCAATTGTGCTTTGTAACAACCCACCTTGAAAATGTAACAAAAGTGAGATTGTTACTAAATAATATACTTTTTAGAAACAAATAATAACATATTTGCATTTAAAAGTACTTTAAAAAAGATTTTATATAATAAATTAAAGTACAGTAAAGAAAGTAAATGCAATTTATTACTTTCCACCACTGGCTGTGAGTACATTGTCTCCCCCTTTTGTAACAGATGAGTGGCAATGCTCCAAAAAGCCATCCCAGCCTAAAACAGTGAGAACTCAGGCATGCTGTGCTCCACACAAACTAAGAATGGAAGAAAAGCTTCAAATATTATTTAATATTGTCTGCCAAATCTCTGGAAGTATAGTACAAAAATAAATGGCATAAATAACTAATTCTGGCACTATATTGGGGTCTCAATATCTCAATAGGCCATTTTATTAAGAGTGCGCTCCATAGATTATTTTATTAACCTTGATTAAAGAATGTAATGAGTTATTAGTTATGAGTAAAACATTGCTTATAATAAAACAATGTTGATTTTAAGATAAGTAATAAAATGATAAAGTTAAAAGTAAAACGTCCAAGTGTGCTCTATCCTAGGTATTATGAAGTGCTGGCTGATTTGTGTTGCCTTAACACTACAAAAAGAGGGAAAAATATTATTTTTAAAATATAGTGATTTTAATTGGCATTTACAGCTTATTTTTGAATCCACCTAAAATTATTTTAAAAAATAACTCATAACTTTATAATCTGGTAAAACTACTGTTTAAACCATACATGCTAATTCCCCAGTCCCTGTGTGGTGTAATTTCTTTTTTGTTTCTGCAGATAAATGCATAATGACGTTAAGAAGAGCAAGTTCTATTGCATGGAGGTTAGCTCATTAATACGATTAGCAGACTTTTAATTTAGATTAAAGAAGGGTTGCTGTGACTGTGGCCCACAGTTAGTTTGCATTACAAAAGATGTGTGTGGCTATCAGAAAACCAACGCAGTGTCAGGCTGTTCATTCCTGCATAATTAGATTTAACTACTGGTTAATTGTTTTTTTTTTTTTCTGACATGCCCAGCCATAAGTGTAGGGTAGTTATTAATAGTATTGTTTTAAATTGGCATAGCTTTTACAGGATCAATTTGGAAATGAGATTTTTGATCATGCAGTGTCTAAAAATATGCTGTGCAAAATCACTTGAAGAAGAAAAGTACAAATAAAACCATTGTACTGCAGGAATATTTTGCTAACACTACCCAAATTTGATTGTCCTTGCCCTAGTTGCTTCACTGCTGATAATAATTTGTTTTTTAATAAGTTCAAATAAATGTAATAAAATAAAATCCTATTTAGAATTATTCAAAAAATTATAAATTACAAGGGAACAATTTTTTAAATGGTCAAGGGAACAAGAATTAACAACACAAGCACAGACTGGCTGAATTAATTTGCAGTACAGTTCAATCAGGATTAGTTCAGTAGGCCCTTGCATATTTATTACTTAAACAATAAGGGTACAGATATAATGAAGTCAAAAATTTCAAGTGTAATTTAGTTGAGAAAATGTTTCAGGAAAGGTCTAGGAAGATTTTTTCCAGAGAGCAGAAGTGACAACACTTAACAACCACTTGAGAGAACTGAATAACAAAACAAAAGGATAACTTGTGCCATTCACTATAGTCACTATCTGGAAGTATTTTCATGCATTCATTCTGTACACATCTGCCTGTTCTTTAATATTTCAATAAAATATTTTTAGTGTGAAAAATATCACTGGAAATGTGCAAATCTTCCCCTTTCAAAATGTAGCGGCTGGCTTGAGAAGGATGTGTATTAAGTTTTCCTGTTGTGAAATCACAGTAATGTACACAATTGCACATTTTAGTATGTCTTTGTGTTAAAAATCTGCAGCATGTCCAATTAAAAAAAAAATGTACTGCACTGGTCTGCAGTGACGTGAAACAGAATTACTTTTACTAGCATTGTACAGATTACAGGCTTTACACAGCAGCAGAAAAAAATCACAGGTAAACACAGAAGTGAAGAAATATTCCTTACCTTCCATCCTAAAAAACATTTAACCCCCCCCCCCCCAAAACTTTGAAGTGATTTCATGTTTTACAATAGCAAAATCACCTGCAAAATAGATTTTAGTGCTTAGTATATGCAAACCAAAACTTGCTTGTTGCGCTCATCACTAGCAGTAAATTATTGTAATAACCTGAAATTGATTAAAAATTACTTACAGTCAACAATGTGCCAAGACCGGACAGTCTTGCAATCCTGTCCATCAAATGGGAGTTTACATTTTAAGTGCATTTTAAGGGGTTATTAATGAGTTTGCCGACTGTGAAATTAGAAATTAGTGGAGTAAGATATTTTCTTGTATTTGTTTTGTGCTACAAAGTACATCCTAGTACTTTTTTGCATTTGGCTTAAACTGATACAAAATACACATTGATAATATTCTGCTGGAATAGTTTTGAGAGGCTTAGGCTGGGCCTAATAGAACAGTGCTGTCCTGGGCACTGGCATGTATTGAAAGGACCCCGAATGCTAGTGAGCTTCTCTAAGATGATAAGGTGGTGTTGATGTGAAGTCCTAAAAACTTAATGGTATTTATTCTTTTTTACATCAGCACCATTAAATATGATTAGGAACGTGGCCTCGCTATATCTCTTCAATTTTTCAATAAGCTGTTTAGCTTGAGGGAAACATTTCAAAGGATATTTTATCTCCTACCTGCATGTTTTCCACACAAAGACATACTAAAACACACCATTGTGCATATTACTTTTTCTCATCATTGCGTAGTTATTGTTGATAACGAGATGCACACCTGTTGTTTCATTAGCCAACCTAATGATAGTGTGTGAGTTTTACGTGATAACACACTAGTAGTGTGTAAACAGGAAAAACAGCCCTGCTGTGATCTGGGGTTCAGAGCTGAGGCCATTATATGTGCATTACTTAATCCTGACAGTCTAAGGTGACCTGCAATTTGTTACACAGAATGTTATTCAGAGTAAAGGCCCTGCTACTGACTTCAGGAGGGTGATTGTGTTCACTGACATAACTAAAGTCTGCAAACAGCTTTCTCATGTAAGTGTTCCTTTTGCCAAGATAGTTTAATGTTGCGAGGGTGACTGTGGAAATTGTTTCTTCTGTGAGTCTGTTCAAGCTGATGCAAGTACTATGGGTTTTGTTCAGGAACTGTAACTAATGATGTATTGAAATGTCACCAAAGATAACTGCTAGTTGATCAACACTTGCTCTGAGTTCATCACCATTAATGGTGTCTGGCTTACAGTTTTGTGAGTGTTCACTCCCATTAGAGGCTCATTCTATCAATAAAGAGCACAAGAACCTGGTCTCCTGGAGGAGCTGTGAATGTATCTACTTGGATTCAAAAGGGACCATAGAAGGTGTTAAATAGGGCATAAATAGTTACAAAATAAAAGCAGTTGATTTTGCTGTACTTGTCTGCGATTTGCTGAATACCTTGTTAAATACTGTATGCCACAGTTATAAGTTGTTTCTAAAATAGTTTTACAGCTTAATTTGTAGTTCAGTTTGATGATAGCTTTGCATTTTCTCTTAGCTGTTTTATATGCTTCTGTTTTGTCTGTATTCCAATGAATTGTAAGTAAATAAATAAATAAATAAATAAACAGAACAAATGCAACACATAAGATTTGCTGCTAAGCAATGCATTTTCTTTTTTGACAAAAAGATTGCCGGGTTGCCCCTGATATGTGTCAGTGAGTTCATCCCAGTTACATTCCTGGGAATGTTACCTCGGGATTACCAGGTTGTATGTGTGAAAGTCTCAACCTGGGGGCAAACATGCTCATTAGAGTAGGCTGCGGTGCACCATAGGGAAACTATTAGCCACATTATGATTATGATTGTTATTTTTTATTTATTGTTAGTGACTGCAACTTGATAATTGAAATGAGAATGTTTCACCTCCTTCTGTAGGGTTTATTTTTGAATTATACAATATTGACTATATAACACATTCTTGCCCCTAATAAAAATATAACTTTGTGTTATAATAATAATAATAATTATCATCATCAACATATTTATAGATAATCATCTACGTTATTAAATAGTGCATAAACATTTGGCCTTTAACTTTATTACATCATTATAGCAACATATCATTTATCTAAGGAAAAATCCATTTGTACATTAATGTTGTTTATAAGACTTTAAGCAGTTAATAAAATAACATTGATACATAATTTTTACTGCCATTCTGTATTTACTGTATACTGTATGCTTGTAACAAAAATGAAAAATGAGTAGTATACTAATAAACAAAATAGAATATTTTCACTAGTTGCTAAACCACCTTTGGCTCTGAATAAAAATAATCAACTTTTTGATATTTCTTTTAACATCCAAGAAGTTTTAATTTTTTAGAAGTATAGCAGCATTTCTCTCATAATGCCTTTTTCTTGGATCTACCACATTGTTCTTATTCCCCAGAGATCCTTTCTGTTATATTTCATTAGCTCTACATGTCTACTGTTTTAATTCTCCAGTCACTTGGGCTGAAAATAAAAGAGCATTTTTGAAGCATTGTGCTCACGTAGCTTATCAGTTCAAAGGGTACTAGAAAACATACCAGCTTTATTAATTTAAACATCTGATTTGCAAAGCTTTTAATAAAAACCCAGAATAGAAACCTTCTTGAGGAGATGACATGTTTTTCCATCATTTCCACTGAGAATTTTCTGTAGGGACTAAACAGCATGGTGTCAGGTTTATTAGACTGAGTAAATTGCCCTAATGTGTGTGTCAATTGAAGGGTATGCATGCTTAATTCTACACCTGGTAGGGAATAGACTTAGACTGAGATTAGGACCTCTGCTCACTGCTGACTGAATGTTCATGATCTTCATTTGGATACATTTTCCAGCGACTTAACTTAGCAGATGCAAAATAATGTTTACACATTTGTAAAATGATGCAATGGCATGTTAAGCAACAAAATCAAAGCCAGAAGTGTTGATGGAACTGGTAATGTGTGGCTTACAGCCCAGCTGCTAAGAAACATTACCATTTCAGCCATTGAAAGATTGCTATTAATAATAATAATAAACTTTACTCATTCTGATGTCACACACATTTTGAGGGGCATTTGGATTTCTCTGTCTAACCTGACTGATTTTAAAAGTGACCTTTAGTAGGATGGAACTATAGATATCTGAAGACCAAATTAAAAAAAAGTGAAGGCAACAGATTGGGGGTATTTATAACAATTCAGTGTCAATTCTTGAACCATCAATGCTTCTTTTATCTCCATAATATTTATTAAGGATTTAGCATACTATTACATCATTAGCAAGTCAGTATTTATACAAGAAAATCTACAATGCCTGAATCCACTGTTTCACTAATATACACTTTAATATACAGTACAATGACAATCAACACGTTCAACATTGAGATTTGATACCACTGAAAGTTTGCATCACCAGATGTAGTTCATCAGCAGTTCTGAATGGTCAAGAAACAGTACAGAACCTCACAAGTGTCCCTATATATATAGGTGCAGAGCCACTGACAACTCTGTAGGCAAGCATCAAGGATTTGAACTTAATATGTGCCATTATAGGAAGACAATGTAGTGATCTGAAGACGAGTGTAACATGTGTCTTCCTTGGCTGGATGAACACCAGATGTGGGCTGCAGTGGTTTGGTGACACAGGCTGGTGCTTTTACCAGCAGAGACATTTCTGACTGTGACAAGACCAGAACACAGACAAGGAGCTGAGCTGCATACTCTATCAGATCTTGTAGGTTTTGTACAGAGTGAATCTGCAAGACTGGGAGAATGTAGCAACATTGTTCTTGAAGGGCAGCTGGTCATCAATAACCACCTCGCGGTTTTGTACCAACTTAGAAGGTTTTAGTGATAATGAAACAAGCTGAACAGAGATGGGGTACTGAACAGATGGACGACCTGGCATAAAAAGGTCCGTCTTTGGCAGGTTTAGCTGAAATTGGTTTCTTAACCTAGTTGCAGTATCAGTGAGACATGCAGTGAGTGAGACATTTTGCTTGATACCGTGTGGTAAAAGTCTTAGTTGTTAAGCTTTATTAATCGTGAAAGTAAACACATGTAAATATTTAATGGTGTAATTAATTAAGTATAGTGTAAATTGAAAAAAAAGGTGCTCTTTCCAGTGAACTCTGTAGCACATAATAATAGATTGGATACCTTCCCTTTTATCATCATAGATCAGTTTAAATACCTAGGGGTAAACATCACAAGTAAACATAAAGATCTTATCAACAAAATTTTACTGTCTGCATAGGAAAACTTAAGCAAGACTTGCATAGATGGTCTACCCTTCATCTCACTTTAGCTAGAAGAATTAACACGGTCAAGATGAATATCCTTCCTAAGCTTCTTTTTCTATTTCAAATCATTTCAATATACATTAATAAATCATTTTTTAAGAAGTTAGATTCAATCATAACCTCATTCATTTGGAATTCAAAACATCCAAGCATCCAAAGGGTGACCCTACCATTACCTAAGGCAGAAGGTGGCATGGCTCTACCTTTCAGTTTTATTACTGGGTGGCAAATATATAAGCTATAAAGACCTGGACATTGACACAAATAGATGAACACATACAGATTTGGTCTGCAACAGAAATAAAATCCTGCAGTACTTCTTTATATTCCTTGCTTTGTACCTCAATAAGTAGAAGTTATCGCCAATATACTAACAACCCAATTGTGCTTCATTCACTCAGAATATGGAACCAATGTAGGAAGTACTTAAAGACAGAGAAGCTTTTATCTGTGGTACCGCTGCACAATAACCACCCTTTTCCACCCTCTCAAATGTATGCAGTTTTTAATGTTTGGAAAACATACGGGATTAAATCACTTAGAGATCTGTACACAGATAATGTCTTCACATCCTACAAACAATTACACTCCAAATTGAACTTTCCATGTACAATTCTTTCACTACCTCCAAATTAGAAACTTTGCTAAACAAAATCTGCCCAATTTTCCCCACCTCCCACCTACTTCTATTCTGGAAGAAATATTGATTAGTCTTGAGGACTCAAACAGCATTTCTGTAATACATAAAAACATTGTAAAGTCCTTCCCTTTCAAAGATCCATGAGTATATTGGGAAAAGGATCTCTCACTCAACATTTCAGAAAAGGAGTGGAAAGCAGCCATGCACAGAATTCACTCTAGTTTCATATGTGCAAAGCATACAATTATTCAACTTAAAATCTTTTATCGATCACATCTGTCTCATTTAAAATTGTCCAAAATGTTTCCAGGGTAAAATCCAACCTGGTAATCAAGTCTGAGCCTCATTGGGCCACATGTTTTGGGCATTCACCAAATTAACATCATTCTGGACCAAAATCTTTCAATGCCTTTCAGACAGCCTTGGTGTAAAAATCATTCATAATCCATAAACAACTGTAATTGCCTTTACTTCACTATTAGCATATGGACTTATCTTGCTCAACTGGAAGAGTCCTAACTCTCCTATTTTAAGTCAGTGGTTAACTGATGTTATATACTATTTGAAATTGGAAAAATCTAATTCTTACTTAGAGGATCTGTTCAAAACTTTTTTAAAACCTGGCAGGATCTAATCATTAACATTTTAGAATAAGCATTTAAATTGGGGAAAAGGATTTGCTTCCCTTTTTTATTATTATTTTTTCTACTCTTAAAGTTTTACTCTGGCTGTTGGCCCTCTCTTTCTCATGGGTGGGGGCTGAATTGAATTTAGTTTTGTCAAGTTTGACTTGCTTGTATGGAATGTTACTTGCTTTTAATAAGTTCAATAAAATGTTAAAAAAAGGAATTCCTTAATAATTGCAGTGGCTGCTTTATTTGAGGGTGGCAGATGGAGCTGTTTTATACCCGTCCCACTCCACAGCACTCTGAACAATGCCATTTGCATGGCTTTTAGGACACAAAATTAAAATTAAAATTAGGTGGTAATTAAATTTAAAATTAGGTGGTAATTTTCCTGACTATTATAAACATGTTGGAAAACACTACTCTACCTACACCTTTGCTCCTGGCGTACTAAAAAAGATCTCTGTAGCTGCTATCTTACTTAAAAACTCACACCGTGCGTGCATTACTTGGATGGTTATGTTGGTTTCTTTGCATAAATTAGTAAAGACACTGCAAACTTGAATCATGGGTAGGAATAATCATTACACTTCTATTTCATATCATTTTGTCTTTATATAAGACACTCCTCAGTTAAATCCTTACTTATATATTATGTAGGCTGGCTGGCAGACTGGCCAGTTAAATACAGAGGTACTAGAGACATATTTTAGTTTTAGTGCCACTCAAAGACAAATTATTTTGCACTTTTGTGATATGACATTGATTCTTTCTTCTTACAGAAACATAAAATGAATAAGAAGAGAGAGCATCATTTTTACCTTCGCAACTTTCCTCTAGCTTTGCACCATAACTGCCATAAAACCCCTGCATACCACATTTCCTTCCACTCCCATGCACCTATGTCAGTATGTATAAATCAAGAAAATGAACACCAGTGCTATGTAATGACATGTGGCATATTGTTGTGAACCGTGTAATACAAAATGTTAAAACTTTAAATGAAAATTTTGTTTCATAAAAATGTAGTATATAATTATGGTACTGGGTGTGTATATAATTGTTTAGGTACACACTTAACCTATTTGTATTATTGTTTCCTAATGATAAATGATGAAAAATGACATGAAAATGCCTCCCTGACTCTGCCTGACGTGTTTGCCTTGTTGCTGGTCCTTGATGCAGCAGTATTTTTTTAATGCATTAAACAGGCTACCCTACTGCTTTCATTGACAGGAATGGAATGAAGTTGGTCTGTTAATTTCTGTATGCCAACTATGAAGAGATGTGATGAGATGTGCATTCTGGTGTGCTTTTATATGCCACTGTTGCACTCAAAAAAATTAACTGGTGGTATCAATCTTACATTTCTTTTACTTGCCCAGATCTAAACATACTCTCTTAGCTACATGCAAAATGTTTTTGAGAGGACCATAATTCTCTATACTTGGTGACAATGTTCTTCATGAAAACCACAGGAGGAATACTGCCCATGATACACTCATACCCACCCTTCTGGCAACTACTTCACTATCACATTCAAGTTTCCAATGAATACGTCTATTTAATTTTTTACCTGTTGCATCTAAATTATGTGGGTAGGGCAGGTATAATGAGTTCATTAAGTTATATACCAATCAAACTGATTAGTTGAACAATTGCAAAAATAATAATTAACCTTAAATATGTTATCAATTCAATTCTTTCTTTAAGTCATTATTCCAATATGATAAAATAAAAAGAAAAACTGCAGTACTTAATTTTTTTTCTACAAAATATGACTAATCTTAATAAGTATTACATTTTTAAAAAAAATATTTGATATTTTTGTGATCACAGGATGATAGCTGAAGACCACTGGGATATAATCATTAGTATTCCATGCAAACAATTTACTAATTGGCATCAAGCAGTGCCAAGTCGTGCAAAGCTGTATTGTCTATAAATAGTGTTCCCATTTAAACCATAATATTTGTAGGGCTGTCATCCCTGGTATTGAAATACTAATGTTTATGTGTCTTAGAGTTACTTGAGCCTGTGCTTAATCTTTCTAATATCCAACAAAAAATAAACAAGTGTGGTCAATATTAAAAGTTTGATAATCAGACTTATTTATAAATATTTTAGTCTACAATAAAATACAATAAAAATTAGGAAACTAGTAAATAGAAATATTAAAATAAACTTTAAACCTGAAATATATCAATTGGTCAGCATCATAGTGCTTAGTTATCTTGAGACCTGTCTTGAATTTCCTTTGAGTCACTGGGTGTATGGTGTTCACGCTCCATAAGTGCCATCTTTCACCTTTACGCCTGGTGCAGCTGCATTGTTCTTATGTGTGACTGGACGTTTCTTGTGGGGAGGGCTTCTGTTCTGTTTCTCCGATGAAGAACCCTCACCCTCATCTGAGTTCACCTCTGTTATAGCACATCTTTATTTGAAAACTAACAGTGTCAGATCAGGGGGAGCGTGAATGTGACTGAGAGAATAAAAATGAATAATAAAATAAAATGCTAACTTTTACAAGTACTATAAATTTACACCGGCTGTTGCAAACTCAAATAAATCAAATGTATGTTTTTATTCTATAATCTTCTTATATAATATGCTACCGTGGCTGTTCTTTTGTCTGTTTAGGATTTTAAATCACCTGTAGCTCGCAAACCGTTTCACCGATTGACCTGAAATTTGGTACACATATACTACGTGACGTCTACTATCCGCTTTCAGGGTGATGAATTTTATTACTCTTTTTAATTTAATTTTATTTTATTGTAGAATCAACTCCTGGCAGCTGGGCAGCCGTGTAACGCATGCATACGTGCACCGTTCTCATTCTCTACATCCTTCTCGGTCACTTCCCCTACCTCTTCATATCTTAAATCATTCTTGAGGCAGATTGAAGTGAAAAATTAAGAAAAACATACCAAGTGATTGCAACACAAAAACTTACTTAATCAGTTTTAACCTGAAAAGATGCCGACGGAAGAAGAGAAGCAACGGGGCACTAGCGTGGAGAAAAGAAGAGCTGCTCAGGAAGCAGCAAGCGCATCAACCTCTGAGCAAACGAATGATAAACATACATTGAAAGAAAGAGGATGAGAACTAGGAATGCTCAAGTCAAGTGTATTCACTGCACGTTATCGTGCAGTGTGCCGTTACTGGTAGTAATAATAATAGCTGCTCACTACTTAAAAAAGTTAATACGTGAAAGACCCAGGATCGAACCCAGAACCTTTCGACTTGGAGACAGCAGTTCTTACCTTTGCACCAGCCATGCAGGTATATATGTGTGTGTGTGTGCTTGTGTGCATGTGTATGTGTATGGTACTGTATCCCAATTTACTTTACTTTGGTTAAATTCTGTTTTTATCTGTGTCTTTTGTGAAAGTGTTTATTTGATATTTGGACTTCAGTCTTCTCACATTATACATGTTCACGTCAATATTTTGCCAATTATTAGTAGGACATGAAAAACATTTCTGTATGTGTTCAACATTTCTTGCCTCACATTTCCTGCCATCCTACATTTACCCAGATTGTTGTAGACACGGAACACACATGAAATGTATGTGTTCCCAATAATGATATATTATTTGCCCTATACAATTCAAGGCACCTCACACCCAAATAAACAGACGTGAACTGAGAGAACTTTATGTACAACTAAAGCTGCGTTGATGGGGGATGGGATAGCAGGGGGGTGCAGATTGACACATTTGCAAAACAAAAGATTTTGATAGGGAGGTGTGAGGGGATTTAGGGCGGCCCAGGATTACAAGTTTTTTCGTAGGCTTCAGGGATTCTAGTGTTAATGTCTAATGCACAAGCTTCATCTAAGTTTATATTAGCCTGCTGTATGATCAACTGTAGACCTTGATGTCCAGGATACTGCCACAATGGGTTTTACCTGCACTGCTCCCTGTGATCTTATATTTGAATGAAATGAAGAAAAAAAAAAAGAATTGCTTAATTGGGAAACAATTGTAAGTAAATAATGTAGAAAAAATAAACATAATTCTTCATTTATGACACATTGTACACATACAATTTCGATATGTTGTGAAAAGCTAAGTGATTTGGTATACTGTAAATCAGACATAGAAATATGTGCTCCTTTAGCCATTTTAAAAACTGTTTATTTTTTTTTTCTTTTGGAGGATATAAAAATTTCTCAGCAAGTACGTTCCATCAGCCATCATGACCCTGAGTTTGGATTAAGCAGATCTGAAAATGTTATGTTACTTTATCAAAAGTGGATTCACCCTCAGATTACATGATTTGGCAAGAAGAATACATGTAAAATATAGGTCCCACTTTTTATGATGACAGTTTTTTTTAATGCATATTCCCTGATGTTGGGACTTGTTTCGTTTTTAAGTTTGGTCTCAGTCAGATCTGAAGAAATAATTGCCTGAAAAATAAATTATTGTGTCTTATGGGAAGCCTATCTCTTCAGAAAATTACACCTTTGGCTACAGCTGCAATTTTTCACATTAGATAAAGACTTTGGTCTAAACATATAACCAGCGTTATTCCTACAGGCTGGTAGGGTACTGATGTAGCCTGCAAATGTTAAAAAAAGTCTATGAATAGCTTTGACATACAAATTGCTGTTATTATAAGGTTATTTTACTGCTTTTACTTTATAAATATCCTTTCACTGAAATAGCAGCTTTTATTACCAGTTAGAATGCCTTGCTATGCTAAATAAACTATAACAGGTAATCCTTAGCATAAAACTAATTTTTTTTTTAGTGATGTGTGATTTTTTTGTAGTGGCAGAGGTCTGTAAAGCACAAGGCTGTCAGTTTAGTTCCAATCACAGACTCACTGAGTTTGTCACTGAATATACCTGTGTGCTATATTTGTAAGATATTCAGCTCTAGCTCTGAATTTGTAAAGCACTATTAGATACTTTTCACTGCAGTAATTCTTTAGTGTTAAATATTAATAAAAAATTGCACTAAATAATCTGTCTTTACAAAAGTATGTTCTTTGTGCAAAAGAAATTTTATGAACATAGCATTAGTTTTTTTTTAAGTTGAGAGAAATAGACATAATCCATAACTCCCAAAATTGCAAGCACTTCAGGTTTATCAAACTATCACTCAAACTAGGCTTGGACATCAAGCAACTACAGAACTGAATTTTTGATGTTAAAGTTGTCACACACACGTGCACTTGGGAGGCAGTTGAAGGGCCTAACTGGTTGTTAAACGGTGAGTCAAGGGTTAACGCTGTGCACTAATGCCTTCTCTCCTTCCTCTGCAGATCAGCAGAATGCAAGGTGAGCTAAGCCCTAACCAGACTCCTCATTCCTCTTCACACCACGCCCTCCTACTGACCTCACTTACCTCTTGGACCCCCCCCCCCCTTCCTTTCCACTGCCTATAAAAACCCAACCTCTACCCTTTTGCTTGTCCCATTTTGGGCACAGTACTTTGTGACTACTCTTTTTTGCTACAATATATGTGATGAAACTCCAAAAATGTTTTGTCTTTGCTCTCTTGTATTCACAAAGTATAAGTTGCACACAGGACTAACAATTTGCCAATTTGAATTTCTGGAGTTAGCAGTAATGTTAATTCTCCCTGAAGTTAATTCAAATAGCATAATGTTAAAAATTAAGAAATAAAGAATCAGAGGATTTCCTAAGGCTAACTTGGCAGTAATTGTGCCCAAAGAGAACGCTCTCTTCTGCAAAGACAGATTTTTCTAATTCTTTGATCTATGATATAACTGTAAACCATTCATGAACTAACAATTTAATAACTGGGAGAATCTTCAGCTTTATAATCAGGAAATAAAAGGGTTTTTTATTATACAGATGACATAAATGGAATTAAGTCCATTTATATTATTCCAAGGTCATAGGAAATCAGGACCTAATCAAATATTAACAACTGTAGAGTGTCAAGCAAATTGAGTGTCCCAAGGAAACCCACACAAGCACAGGAACAACATGCATCATTTGGTTCAAAAACTATGAATAATACAATAAAACATAAAATAACTAATTAATTTAGTTAAATTAGTTTAATGTATACTAAAAAAGGAGAAATTCAACTCCATCTTAAAATTTAAATGGTTTAATAGGTAAAAACTCAAAAGGGAACCCCCCTTTAATATCTTATTAATATTACATATTGTTATGGTAGATGAGTCCAAGGGGGTGTTTTAATGGATTGCATTATTAGTAATTTTAATGATTTTTAGCACAACCTCTAGGTTTGTCTCGTGCTGTGGTGAAACACACAGTTAATTAGATCATTACCGAGTGGCGCAGTAATCGGCAGCCGCCAGCTGAATGTCGAGACAAGCAGAATAAAAGAGGCAGGACTACTGAAGGAAGAATATCTGAGAGAGTAATGAGAGGAGAGAATAGCGATCACTTATCGGAGAGTTATCTAAAGAAGAGAATGGGACAGGCAAGAGAGAGAAAACCTAGAATGTTCAGAAGGCGAGAGGAGCGAAACATAGTGGCATCCAAACAAGGGCAAAGTGCTCTGGGAACGGCGAGCAAGTAGCAAAGGAGACAGTTAAGGTTTGTATGGTGGACCAGTATGGGATGGGCTGTGGTTTCGAGATCCCAATGTACTGACAAGAATAGAGTGGGGGAAAAAAGGGGGTTACCTCAGCGTGATCCAGATCATTTCAAGTGTATTTATTTAGATTTTTCTCTTTATTAAACACTTGAAGACACTGTTTTATGGCACAGTTTTACAGATTTTATGGGATTATTTATTGACTTACTCAAATGCACTGTTTGCACATTTTGAGCACTTTTCTCACTGTTTTAATAAAATTCTGCTATAGTTTAGACTAAAAAATCTTGCTCAATCGCCCTGGTCTGTTCTTAGTCATGACTATCAATGTCTTGGAATTGAAGGTTGTGTCCAAAGCTGCAGGCTCCAGGCATCACAATGTTAATATTAAATTACAATCATTTCAGGCTATAGTTGCAGGAAGCTGATTTCAATTCCTGTGTGACCACTGAATGTATGGCATTTGTATGTTCTACCCATTTCTGCAAGAACTTTCACTATGGACTCCGACACTGTCAGGTTGCACCTCAGGCTGTCCAGGAGTTCAGTGATCCCCTGGTCCAGATCTGGGAGGAGATCCCCCAGGACACTATCTGTCTACTCATTAGGAGCATGCCCCAACATTGTCAGCCATGCAAACAAGCACGTGTGGGCCATACAAACTACTGAGTATGATTCTGAGTTGCTGCAATGAAATTTCGGCAAAATGGACTGGCATGCTGCATCATTTTTTCACTTTGATTTTTGCTGTGTGTTTGAATTCAGCCCTCTGTAGGTTGATAATTTTCATTTCCATGAAACGATGTGGTATCCTTTCGTTCCTAACGCATTACCCAGTCTATATCAGTATAGATATCCAGCATGATTTTTTTCCCATTGAAATCTGATGTGTTTTCAAAGTGTTCCTTTAACTTTGCTGGTGAGTCTTGTAAAGGATCTTGGCTTGAAACAGGTTCACAGAGTAGATAAAAGTGAGTGCAAATAGGTTTGCCTATGACCCCAAGTGAGTGGTGTGAGGTGAAACAGGTGGTATGAATGTGCACTCAGGTGATGCAGCAGTGGAAAGATCATTGGAGATCCATGGGAGGAGCCATAGTGGCATCAGAGTGACATCAGCATTAGAGCAGCCGAAAAAGGAGATGGCATCCAGTAAACTTAATGTAAGGAAGTGATGGAGAGACACTGCATTAAACAATACATTAGGATACGAACACCAGCAATGATAAAATGTCAACCAGATAATTCCATAAAAAAATCAAACAAAATGAAGATCTATCAACATATTATTTTTTTTATAAAGTTTAACCTCCAAAAGACAGTATTAAGACAATCAACATAAACTTCGAGTATGCAACACCAAAAGTATAAATTCCAATTTTTGTTCAGTTATCAAAGTACTGAATCATATTGTACATAAGTAATTGAGGTTATTCATAATAATGATAATTACTTCTTCAAAACTGCAAGATGTGCAAGTTCATGCACCCTTAAAAGGACTCTAGCCTTCAAGCCCAAGTGAACATGGATAGTTTAGGCTGAACATGTGCACACATTAGCAAGTACCACAGGAACACTACAGGGTCAGAGGGCCTACCCAGCTAAAGAAAGCTTCACATACTTTTTCTAGATAACAAATTTCATTTAGTATGTCATGGAAAATTGGATAAATCTGATTGTGATGACAAAGTTAAGTTGCTATTACTTTTTAACAGTATGTTAATTTGCTGAGGCACTGCCAACTACCTATTAAATTTTTTGCTTAATTCAAAGTCCCCCGATCCATATACTTACAGAAAGTGAAATGCAATAAATGAAGTTAATACTTAATTAACCCTTTGCAGACTGAGGCTAAAACTAGGAACTTTGGTGATTCAGTCTACAGCTACAATAATACACATACAATACATGGAGCAGGATCATATTAAGATTCTAAATTGCTTCAAAAGTACAAAAATTGAAAACCGTGATCCTCTAAATGTTCAGAAATTTTGTGAAAATACATACTTGGCCTTTGAGGCAAAGATTTTTGATTATTGAAGTGTGTTCTTCATGGTGAACATACTGTGACAACATATGTTAGATTTAGATACTCTGAAAGGCAAAATAAACTTGCTAAAACAGTTCAGTTGTTACTAATCTCTTTCAAGAAAAGCTAACAATGTGCGGAGAAGTGCTGTCTGTCTGCTGAATATGCGTTATTGGTGGTCTATATTCATACCATAGATTAGGTGAAAATAAAAAAACCACCCAGACTGATCAAGAAAACAAAGCAGAGAGACAGCCCTGAATTGCAAAACAGATTGTTGTTCACAAAGCAAGAAACATGCACAGAATACGAACACAACATTCAACGTAAGTTTGTAAGAAAGTAGTACTGTGAGAGAAAGAAGGATAGTAATTCTTCCGAATTTGATCTTTGTATAGAAAACAAATTAGGGTACAAAATAAATATTTAAAATAATATAAAATGATTGTAGCCATCCACAGTACACTAAAATATCAGTATCGAAATGTTGTTCGTCTCATGATGAGTTTGTTTTATTTGCCGCAAATGGGAGAAGACAGCCGTATTTCTGGTTTTGAATTCAATGTTGAAATTGGGTATGCACATAATAAATTAAAGAAATCCAATAATAAAACAAAAAAGATTGTAGCATTTCACTATGTGCTACATAACCTCAATATATAATTGGTTTTTGTGCCGTGACACTTGACTTTTGCATGTTCTGTTAGAGAGTGGGGCAATGCAAGCTGGCCCTTAGAAGAACACTTTGATTGCATCTTTCTGCTGCTAAAGCCTATTGGCCTGGATGCATAGTCGCCTTCGAGCTTCAGATGTCGACCCTGGCCTTGGGTTCACACATGGAGCCAGAGGACATTATGGCATACGGATTGCCTCTGACCCCAGGTGAGTGGAATGAGGTAGAATCAGGTAATGTGTATGAGCTGAGAAAGGAACAAAGCAGCTGGGAGTGTGTGTTGCCACAAAACATATGAGTCGTGTGATGGAAGTAGCACTGAAGATGAGAACAGTCCTTTTTAGGGCCAATCACCAGCAATTGGCATAAGGAGGCTGATTTAATTTCTCTGCCTCTCGTAAGGGTCGTTACACTGGTGCAGCAGATGGAAGAAGATTAGACTAACAAAGTGGACGACGTGTTGTAACACTAACACTGGTGGAACCGTCAATCATGCTTATAATGGCATGCTTCAGGCAGGGCAGATTAGATTACCTTGTGCCTCTTGAATGTACCGATGGATGGAATTTGTGGTATCCTCAGACACAAGAACTTAAAAGAAAGGGGCGATGTAGTGACACCAGCGTCTGGAACAGAGACAGACATACTCTTAAAGTTACTGAGACTTAAGCTATATACAAAAAACAGCTCAGTAAGCAGCTTGGGAAGCATTGGAATGGGGTGCAAACGCAGCACTTAGAAGAGCATTGCGATTGCCTGTCCCGGCAGGTAAAGTCCATTGACCTGTAATCATATCTACCACTAAGCTTCGGATGTGGACCCTGGCTTTGGGACAGCTCATGGAGCTGGGGAATAGTGCCAGCAATCGGCATAAAGATTCCATTCCTGTCACATATGCCAGGATGGTGCAATACAATAAAACTGTCCTTAGATTCTTTTTATCAGTTTTGTCTGTCAGTATGATCTGGAACCTTTCTTCTTTTCCTTTGGATTTATCCAACTCTTCCATCCTTTGAAGCCTTTTTTGTCTTTTATACAAGTTTAACTTCTCTGTACACATTTCTGAAGTGGAAATGAGGATCTTCATGCTGCATTCCCTAACCTGCTAAACTGTTTCTCACTTTTAGGGGGAGAAACTTCAAACTTAAACCCAGACATCAAAATAACTGAAAAGAAGAAAATGGACCCATCTTTTTTGACACTCTTTAGGCCTGAGCAACAACAATTAATACATTTTCAGCTGCATCCACTGAAATATGAGAGAGAGAGAGAGAGATCATCATTAATAATCATTGCTGAATTGAGCATAATTTCCTGTTAAATTGCATGTGTTTAATTCTCCCTGATAGCATCCTGTGTGAAGAGGGGTGAATACATTTTTCTTTTGCAATTGGTGTTTGCAATTGCTTGTAACCATTTTTTTTTTCCATTTTATTTGTTGTGGCTCACTCAAGTCTCTTAACTATATGCACAGTCAAAATAGTTTTTGTTTGGAAACTTCTTCCAGTTCCAGTTTTAACTTAAACACACAGCTCATAAGTTTATGTAAGATCAATCATATTGACACACATTCCTACAAACACATACAACACTTATAAAATACAAAACATCACCTCAGTCAAAACACAAGATAGTCTATGTTTGTTTTGTACCTTGTCCTGTCCCAATAATTCCTTACCCTTGGGAATGCTGGCCGGCCCACATTCCATAATCAAACTCTTTCAATGTAAAAAGTTCTTATTGAACATATAAATGGAAGAGATTGCTTTCCGAAGTTCTCCTCCATGATGCATGTGACCCTGTCCATCAGATGTCAGAAGGTTCTTTCAAATTGCAACCTTCTTCACTTTATTTCCTGTAGGATTTTTCTGTTGAATTCCACTTTTCTTTCCCTTTAGCTGGTTGTAGCCATTAAATCCCTTAGGATGGCTGCTTGATTGCTCTCGTCTTTTCAGTCTCACAGTGGTGGCTTACGCTGACCAAATTAAGGGGTCTCTTCCTTAAGGGACTGTACTTTTTTTTTGCATTGTCCAAATCAATACATGTGTACATATACAATAATAGGAAAAGGGACTATATCATAAAAATACTATATACATACCGGTAGTATACACACACATATAAACACATCCACATATACTGACCCTTTTCTCACACTTTATGTAGCTTGGTTATATGCTTACTGGTGTGTTTTACTCAAAAAGATGGGAATATGGAACAAAAGGGATGTTCCATTTCGTTTTTAGTATGCTAATGATTGTTATTTATTGCATTTCTTATAAAGTAAAATGAACAATTAATCTTAAAAATAGGACTTGTTTAGATGTATTAATCCATTTTGTATTTACTATTTGTATTTCATCAATAATCATTATAATGCACAACACACACATTGCTCATTTGATAAAGTACAACTGGTGTAATGCAAAAGTTGTAATAATGCAATAACATATACAATTAATTTTAGAAAATTACTGCAATTGTTGCATTTCTAACCAGCAATGAAGAAAAATCTTTATGGCTAAATTATTTTTCAAATTAGAGCTCTGAAGGATGACATTGTAATGTTTCAGTTATAATTGAAGTCATTATGGTTCTGTCTCTTGAGTTTCCATTTGCATTCATGTCACTGTTTCAGCAGTCACTCACTTGATTAATTACTCTCTGATACTAATACTTGAGTCCAAACACTTACATTATTATAAAATATACAAGTAGATTATTTCAAAAAGTATATAACTTATGTCTGTTTTTAAGCCACAATACCAACTTTAATATCTTGTTCATAATGACCAATATCAGAACATTTTAAGAACATATTCAAAAATACTCCAAGCATTTGGAAAATAAATTAAATATTCATGAAGCCTACCTTCATAAATTAAAACATGCGTTTCTTCAAGTGGCAGACTATGGTCTACATCTGTTTAAAACATTTGCATCTGCATACATGGATCATCCATTCATCCATTATCCAACCCGCTATATCCCAACTACAGGGTCACAGGGGTCTGCTGGAGCCAATCCCAGCCAACACAGGGCACAAGGCAGGAACAAACCCCAGGCAGGGCACCAGCCCACCGCAGATACATGGATCAATGAATCACAAATTAATTAAAAACAATACAATAACACAGCATGGAAAACTAGAACGTTTCCCACAACTCTTACCTCACAGTAATGAAATAAACAGTGACCATTTTATTATTATTATTTTAGGATATGTTGCAGCTGTTTAAATATGTCTTTTACAGTAGAAGCACAGGAGAGTTAAGTGAGTGACTTAACTGTTCAGGATTAACCAGTGAAAAAAGGAACTGAACAGGCAACCTTGTGATGTAAAGTCCAAAGCCTAATCCATTACTCCAGGTGTGTTAGACTGCTAGAACAGAAAGCCTACAATGACAATACATGATGTTGTACAAGTTTAAGATGGAGGACTATACACTGACAGAATTCCCCCAGGTAGAATGTGTTCAGCATGGAGCATAAATCTATATATATAATTCAATAAGGCAAGACACCCATGGAAAGGCAAGACACCCATGGAAAGAACGCCAGAAGGGGCGTGGATTCACTAAGCCGCCGACAAGTAAGACGCCCATGGCACACGCAGGAAGGAGCCACGCCCACCAACTCTAAGACCATTGGATACGATGACAACTCGCAGAACCACGCCCACCAACTCGGACGCGATGACACAGGAAAAACGGCGTCATTTATGTTCGTCTGTCGTAGAGCCCACATGCACCTCTGAGCCACGTTGACTGTTCATAGAGGCATGTTTCTCGCGGAAGTGAATCGCTATATGCACCGTGTAAAACAGTTTGCGAGGGGTATCCCATGGGATCCTTAAAACAATCCTTTAAAACTGAGGTTAAAACACAATGAAGGAAGCAGTCTTTAAAAACCAATAAGCCGTGTGCCTCTGTTTCATTACCGTCTCACCTGCTTCACCAATGCAGGCCCTGCAACAGTCGAGATGCTCTCTCAGCAGCTGACCTTCTCTGTGCCTGACCGGTTCACACAGAGGCAGCGCGAGAGAAAGCCGCGCACATACACAGGCAGCGCCAGAGACAGACAGAGGCATACACACAGGCAGCTGGTGGGCGGGTCTCCATGAGTTTCTCTTGTGAGCGGGCACATGACCAGGCGGTGTGTATGCTTCGAGAACGAGGGTGGACGCGGTAGGACTATCTAAGAACAGGCATGTTTGTCACGGATGTAAATCGCTGTATGCGGCGTGTAAAACAGTTTGTCGCGGATGTGAATCGCTGTATGCAGCGTGTAAAACAGTTTCCGAGGGGTTTCCCATGGTCTTACAGTTGGTGGGCAGGTCTCCGTCAGTTGCTCTTGCGACCGGGCACATGACCAGGCAGTGTGTATGCTTCGAGTGTGAGGGTGGACGCGACAGGACCATCTTGGAAAAATCATGTCGCGGATGTGAATCGCTGTATTGCGTGTGTAAAACAGTTTGTTTGTCGCAGATGTGAATCGCTGTATGCGGCGTGTAGAACAGTTTGCGAGGGGTGTCCCATGGTCTTACAGTTGGTGGGCGGGTCTCTGTTGGTTGCTCTTGCGAGCGGGCACATGACCAGGCAGTGTGTATGCTTCGAAAGCGTGGGTGGACGCGACAGCACCATCTAAGAAGAATCATATTTGTCACGGATGTGAATCACTGTATGCGGCGTGTAAAACAGTTTGTCGCGAATGTGAATCACTGTATGTAGCGTGTAAAACGCTGTATTGTATGTTGCCCTCTCCAGAGTTACATTTTTTCATTCACCTACAGTCGTATCCTCAAAACCAACCCCATTTGGACAACTGTGTCTTTCAGGAAGTGTTCATCCATCAATACATAATTATGCGGCGTATGCTACGCCGCGGGTTCGCTAGTAAATTATATTTGGTACACTGTTACATATTATGGAGGACAGAACATGTGTAGGCTATTAGGGGGTATATAACTTTTATTCTGCTTAATTTTACATTTTGGATACTTGCTTTGTGCTATTCAGTTGTCTTTTTTTTAACTCAGTCTTCATCATTCTCGGTTCATAGATGGCTTGGGAAGATTCCTGTCTTCCACAAGTAATAGGCAAAAAAAACTTCAAATATCATGATGTGATTAATATACTTTAACTATCTTTGCTTTTTATTAAAACCATCAATACTGTACAGCCCCTTTATCATTAGTACTAGCAACTTTATTATGCACTCTAAGTGATTGAAGGGTAAGTTGAAATCACATTTTTCTTGTACTTTTCTGTTCTCACAAAATAGGATTAAAGCAAATGCTCTTATTTAAAAATATGAGGCAGTAAATACATATAGAATATATTTCTAACTTTATCCAGTGGAAAGCAGAAGCAGAAAATAACTCTGAACTATGCATTAAACCATCACAAAACATACTTTCAATCACTAGTTTAGGACTAGTTCAGAGTATTTCATTAACCTAACTTAGATACACAAATAAAGCAGTGAGTGCAGTATGTGCTAGTATCCTGTGCAGTTGTAGAGTAATTGAATTCTAATTCAACTGAGTACAGTTTGGATGAGATGGAATGTAAGAATGAACGTACTGTATGTCTATACAATTTGCAGAAACAGTATTGTTAAGGTGTAGCCAGGTTTTGATCCCTGACTTAACTTGTTTAATTTTTATGCATTCTTTTTTGTTTTTCTTCTAATTATTTTGCAGATATTGTTATTGATTATGTTTTTGTCTTCTTTGTTATATACTTTTCAATTAATACCTGTTTACGTCTTGCCTGAAGAAGGGGCCTGAGTTGCCTGAAAAGCTTGCATATTGTAATCTTTTAGTTAGCCAATAAAAGGTGTCATTTTGCTTGACTTCTCACTACATTCATAATGGCTAACACAGTACAACACCCTACTACTTCTGAGATTAAGAAGAAAAAAAAAAAGGTGACTTCCATCAAGGCAATTTCATTGCTATGGAGCCTAAGGAGAAAACTCCTGGTTGTATATACAACAAGAATAATGCGGGTAGATCTAGTACTAGAAAAATATTTGAAACAAAAAGAATATTCAATGATAGAACATAGACAGACTGTTGGAGACAAAAGACTAGAAGGAAGCAACTGAACAACAGCCCAAGAGCAAGTAGATAAAGGTGCCAGGGACAGTAATATAGCATAGGTGACATAAAATGTTTTCCTGAGATAAGTTATAGATTGTGTACATCTTTAAACTAAATGCATTGATTATTTGGAACTCTGGAGACCAGGGAGATATTCTTAAAGATTTAATTCAACTTTTATTATACTTGCAGTTGTTTTGTGTTTATGTTCCAATTGAGACAATACCCGGGATGGCAGAAATTCAAAAGATTAGAATGACAAATAGCTCCAAAGAACAAACTCTATAATCCAAGTAAATTTGTTGAAAACTTTAATGAAATAAAAAAAAAAGAAATCACAAAAAAGCGAAAAGAAAAAAAAAATCACACACACACGTAATGATTCCATTAAAAAAGTTACAGTTCTAAACTTCTCTGCTTTACATTGTACTAGCAAGGTTACCTGGCTTTGCCAGGAGTGAAGGCACCAACTAAATCTTTGAATGAAACATAGCCTATAGTGTTTCCCTGTACAAATGAGGAATCTGTACCCAATTTGATAGAAATAGTTTCAATGGTATGGATGTGAATACTGTACTGTGCAAACACATTTTTAACTTTAAATATTTTATTAATGCTATTTTGCTGTTACTAAAGGAGGTTTGCGTGTATGTGTGTGTGTGAATGGAAGATAGCTTAAGAGCTTTTGATGACAGTAATTACCCACTGGATCAGGAGTTGACTCTGTTTACTAATGCCTTCTCTTCTCCTCCCTCTGCAGAACAGAAGATTGGCAGCCACTCCATCTCTGATATCACTTCCGTGTCTGTTTGTCTGGACCTTCCCCTTCCTGCCTCATGAACTCATAACCCAGAATTCAGCCATCTTGTGTAAGTTCTATTATGAATTTGTGTCTGTGAAGACGTTGCCACATTTGTTGCGTGTTTTTCTTTGCTTTAAGTGTTTCAATTATACTGGGTCACTAAGGTGGTGCTCCAACTCTTTATCACTGTTTGTGTCCTATTTTACAGTTAGCTGGTAGGAGATAAGGCAGAACCTTCCATTATCTGTCTCGTATTCTGTCCAGATATGTAGAGCGAACCATTGTATCGTAACTAAGCAAATGAATATATGAAATTAACAATAACTTTGAAATGGCTCATACTATTATACTTAAAGAAGGAACTTTATTGACTGCACCTTAGCTACTCTTGACTTAATCACTTCACTGTTGACTAAAATCAGCACAATGCCTCTGCAAATGTGTTTAATCATTACTAATGCTCAATGGTAAGGTAGTCATTTCTCCCTAACACATTCAGTTTTCATTCTTTCAGCTGGATTATTCATTGGCAAGGGCTGTGCCAGGCCCGCACCTAGGAAATTCTGGGCCACAAGCAGCTGACAGAGTTTGGGCCCCTTTCGTGTTTCAAATATTTGCGTATATTTTAAACCGCCACTTAATTTCGAAAACCTGGTTTTTGACAAAGGGTTTTGAAAGTCAATGGTTAACTAGTAATAGTTTATTCTGAAAAACTCATTCTGAATATAAAATATCTCTCCATATTGTGTAAACATCATGGTAATCAGCAGTTACTGGCTGGTGGGTTAATCCCTTAACGCTTTGCTGACCATTTTCTAATTTTAATATTTGAAAAATCATCAATGACTTTATCAAAGCTTATGGTATTTGCAAGTTCATGTTCAATGGATAACATTGCGAGACCATTCAGCCTCTGCTGGGTCATAGTCGACCGCAAATGATTATTTATAATTGCAAGTTTGCTGAATGATCTTTCCCCTTGTGCCACAGAGACAGGGAGACAACAAAATATCCTCAACACTACGCATAGTTCTGGATATATGCCTTCAAGTCCAAGCTCAAATATCGAGTTTAGTAAATCAAGACAACTGTTACCACAATTTGGAAAGTCACAGCATTGAATGAATAACTTCCGCGATTCGCGAAGGCAAAAGGTGGAGACTAAAAATAAACATTGCCGCACCACCACTGGCACTCATTTCGACTTGCGTATGTTATCTTGATGACGGACACAGGACAGCCTTTATGAGAATGCCGCTGAAGCTCTCGGTCTTGCATTTTCCTACGGTTTGACAGATGACGGAAATGAAGTTCAAACTCAAAGCAGCTAGATCCAAAATCGTACCCACCGGCGACCGCTGTATGACGTCGACACGCCCCTTCTTGATAATAAAGGACCTTTCGAGAAAAAAAAAAACTCAAAAAAGGGCGGGCCCCTATCTAGCTCGGGCCCCTGACAAGTGTCATGGTTGTCCCCCCCCCAAGTGCGGGCCTGGCTGTGCGGGCTCAGAGTTAATATATAGACAAATGTTATGTTGAATGAAATGCCATTAGCTACCAAGAACAAACATCTATGCTAAGAAACATGATTTCTATGATTCTAATAGCCTTCTTATTAGGCAAATATTCTCTGGGTAAATGGAGAATTCCCAGGCTTTCCTGTAAAGGACCTTAAGTAACTTTTTAAGTAATTAAAAGTTAAAACTGTTGCATTTTTACACTAAAACAGAATATTAAAAATTAGTTCATAGAATGATCATCCAGACTCACATAATTTATCCTTGATACCTGAAATGTGTTTCTTTTTCCTTATTTGTTTAGCAATTGCCTTTCACCTGCCATAGATTACCCTTTTGTGAATGGACATGCATGCAGCCCTGTGCTGAGTTTTTTATCAGCTTGTGTTAGTTTTTTTCACCAGAACTAGAAATATACTGACAGCTCACAGATGAGCCACTCACTACACCTTTTGGTACTATATGTAAACAGAAATGTGTATGACACATCAGTAGGCAGTAATTTGGGACTAGTACTAATTAAGGTACTAAATTAAACTGTAACTCCCACCTTAGAAGAAAATTGAGATAACTACAATTAACAATATAAAAAAAAAACTAATGAAAGTTATTTTTATGCTGAAAAGTACAACTAGAAACAGAATGAGTTTTTCTCATTTCATTTTTCAGCACAAACAAAACTTGACCTTTTTCCTTGTCTTGTTGCACATTAATATTTCATAGCATTAACATTTCCTTGAAATAAAATGAGTAATTCACCATGTTCATCTTTTTAGTGAAACTCAATCCCAGTTCAGTCAATTATAGTGATACAGTGAGACTGGAGTCTATCACTTCGGCACAGGATCCACAGCAGTACCCCACTAAGACATGGGGTGCCAGTACACACCCAAAATTCAACCAGGTCATTCTATTTGTCTTTAAAATGTGGGAGGAAAAGTGGAATACCTAGAGAAAAACCCCCATATACAAGGGCACAATATGCAAACTCCAAAGTTACTGACCTCAGACTGATTCTGGAAGTGAGCTTTGTTTACCACTATAGAATTGGTGTCACTGTGTTTAGTTATTTGCAAATGTAATTAATTCTATGCTCTATAACAATAAACATGTTGAAAATATTTAATGCAAAGCACAACTCTGGAATAACCTTCATTTTACAGGTTTGATTGAAAGAATAAAAAGCTTTTTACACTTTTTTCTGTTTATACACTATACATATGTGTGACATGAACAATTTTTTTCAGCTGAACATTTACAAACACTTGAAAGAAAAAAATAGTTAGGGGTTGTAAGGAAAGGTGGAAGGTTTTGGGACAACCATTCCTAAAATATAAATTTTGTGCTTTATTCTTTATTCCCACACTTACTCGTTTGAAAGGAGAAACAACCCACAATTGCAATGTACTCACCCCCAGGACAATGGACCATCTTCAGCTGGGATCAACTGCTATTTTGACTTTTCTATCTAGGAGTTCATGCATTTATCTATCCCTGGATCAGCAGAACAAAGCAATATGGCAAGCAGGTCAACAGGTTTAGATACTTTACTCAGTCATTATAGTCTTTAACATTAATTAAAAAGGGAAAGCAAAGCAAATAAGTGAGCAAATCACACCATACAACCTGGGCGTTCAGGTAGTTCTCTCATCTTCTGGTTATGATGCGGTACCTCAAATGACTCACAGCATGGTGCTCTCTTGTTGACTTTATTCTTCCTGCTGCTCCAATTAGTCCATTGTCTAACCTGTATGAGGTCTTCACATGTTAAAAAGTAGGCAACCTCCCAGCGGTAAAAGAGACTACTAAGGAGGTACTGAGTGATTTGGAGATTGTAGAGGAAGAAGTACTGCTAAGATTAAATATGATGAAATCAAACAAATCACCAGGATCAGGTAATATAAACACTTGACACACATTTTTAGGAAGTCACTTTCCACTGGGAAAATTCCAAAAGACAGACAAATGTCAATTATTATTGTTCTGCCCCACATGTTGTTAACTATTACTGTTATTTGTTGAACTGTGCTCCTCCTTTGTCTTGTCATTTATTAACACACCTGTCAGTCACATTCCACACTCACGTTGGTGTTATAAATGTCTATGAAACTCGTGTAAAGCACGTAGGCCTCATAATGGACATTTAAATAAAATGCACCCCATGTGTCTCACGTAGGCACCCCTTTATCTCTTGTTTTGGTAATGTCTGAAACTTGTCTTTAAGGTATATAAACCCCTGGGTTTGGTTAGTTGTGGTACGCAGCAATTTGAACCTCTGTCTACGCACTTCTCTTTGTCAAAATCCAACTGTGGAAATCACTTGCCTTGTAAGTGTCTTTTAAAGCTTTATTGTTTAATGTATACTTTCTGCTATGCATTGCTTTGTAAATCATCATGTATTGTCTTTACTTATACATCTGTAAATATCTATATGTTTCCTTTGTATACATTTCAGTTTACAACAAGGTACGTCCAGTAAAAGCCTTCAATAAAGCTCACCCTTGTTGTTTTTATGTGGATGTCCCAAGTTGTTTAAGCCCTCTGTGGCCACACTGCACAAATGGCGCAGAGTGAGGTAGTAAAATTATCTAGTTGTATAAAAAGGGTGATCAGTCAGATCCAAGCAACTATAGTCCAGTAAGCTTAACATGAATTACAGGTAAATTAATGGATATAATTATTAAGGTAAAGATTGAGCAACACATGGCAAGAACAGGAGTTTTACTGAACAGTCAGCATGGGTTCAGAAAAAGGAGGTCATGTTTTATTAACATGTTGGAGTTCTAAGAGGAAGCAACAAGATGATATGAACAAAGTGGAGCATATGATATTTATCTTGACATTCAGAAAGCATTTGATAAGGTGCCACATGAGAGGCTGGGCAATAAACTAAAACAAGTGGGAATTCAGTGTGTTGTCTGTAGATGGGAATGGTGATGTTGAGAGTGGTGTTCCTCATAGGTCAGTGCTAGGGCCACTGTTGCTTTTAATATACAAATGACTCTGATAGGAATATAATTAAGCTTGGGTAGGTTGGCAGATGTTAAAAATGATTGTCAGATAATCTGGAATCTGTTGAATCATTACAGAGGGTCTTGGACAGCATACACACTGTGGAAAGTCCAATGAAGAAGAAAAAATACTGCACAAAAACAGATAAAGGTTTGGGGACCGTCCCCATATATTGTCGTACAGACAATAAATAAAGAAACTGATTCAAAGTCTTTTCAGGAACAATGAACATTTTACTGATGTAAAGATGGTGGTTTTATAGACAGAGGGATTATGAGACAGGAAATGGTTGGCGGGTTGAGACAGGAACCGGAAGTGAGGTGATCTTGTGGAGCCGGAAGTGATGTCATCGTGTCTGACCGGAAGTGACGTTGTCATGGCCATTTTGAATCCAGAAGTGGAGACAATTACTTTTCCTCCACGACTTTAGGGACAGACAACATAGCCAATTCGAGATCTTGTCGTTGTTGAGGGGTCAAATCAGAACCAAAATTAAGGTGGGAAGATGACATAAAAATAGAACGAGGCTGGCCGGAGGAGGGATCAAGTTCCCTTTCCTTCCATGGTTTCAGCAGATTAATATGATATACGCGTTCACTCGGTCGACGATTGGGTTGTTTAACCAAATAATCAAAGAGTCCTTTCCTTTCCTTAATTTCATAAGGGTCTTGCCAATGTGCTAACAATTTTGAATGAGAAGTCGGGACTAACACCATAACACGATCACCTGGGTTGAACTCCCGAATGGTGGTGTTTCTGTAGTAATAACGCAACTGCGCTGCTTGTACTTTTTCCAAATTCTCTTTTAGAATAGGTCTAATTTTCTCTAACCTATCGCGTAATTGCGCAATATATTCAAGAATATTTGAAGTAGGGAGGACCTCCTCTTCCCATCCTTCTTTTAGCATATCCAAGAGTCCTCTGGGTTGTCTAACATAAAATAATTCAAAAGGACAGAAACCAGTAGAGGTCTGAGGGACTTCCCGATAAGCAAACAAAACGAGAGGAAGCAACTGATCCCAGTTTCTTCCATCTTTGTTAACTACTTTACGTAACATCTGTTTCAAAGTTTGATTAAAACGTTCTACCAACCCATCGGTTTGGGGATGGTAGACAGACGTTTTCAGATGTTTTATTCTGAGTAATTTGGCTACTTCCCTGAATGTCTCCGAAGTGAAGGGAGTCCCTTGGTCCGTTAAAACCCCTTTGGGGATCCCAACACGAGTAAATATCCCTACTAATTCCCGTGCGATGTTTTTAGTATTAGCTGAGTGCAATGGAACAGCTTCAGGGAAGCGAGTGGCATAATCTACTAGGACTAGAATATATTTAAAGCCCTTTAACGAGGGTTCTAGGGGTCCTACGAGATCAATTCCAACTTGTTCAAAAGGGATATCAATAAGGGGAAGGGGAAGAAGAGGAGCTCCTTCTTGGAATCTGACGAAGTTGACACTCCGGAAAAGAAGTGCAAAACCATTGGACCTCCTCATTAACTCCCAGCCAATAAAATCTCTCCAATGTTTTATTGTAGCCTAAATGGGCTTCTAGAGGATGAGCATGTGCCAACTCACACACTTGTCGCCGAAAAGTGCGTGGAATTAACAGCAGTGCTCGCACTTCACCCCTGTGTTCGGCCACTCTATATAATAATTCATTTTTAATTACAAAGAATGGCATCGGTGGCATGAGATTAAGGGTTGTATAACCCTTGGTAGATACTATTGCATTCCTAGCGAATTTTAAGAAGTGACATCGTCGTGGCCATTTTGAATCCGGAAGTGGAGGCAATTACTTTTCCTCTGATTTTCTGTTAATGAAAAGAGATTTAGGTAAGTACCACGTGACAACCCTCTATCTCGCGATATTTCACTCCCTTTAGGCTCTTTGACTGCCTCCTAATCACACATGTGTGACAACGCTTAGGCAGATTTGTGACAGATGAAATTTAATGTAAGTAAATGTAAAGTGTGTGATAAGTTAGAATACAGAGTTGGAAGTCTGAAAATTAAAAGTACACCCTATGAGAAGCATTTAAGAGTCATAGTGGACAGAGTGGACTATCAACTGCCAGACAGTGTTCAGAAGCCATTAAGAAGGCTAACAGAATGTTAGGTTATATAGCAGAATGTGTGGCGTACAAGTCCAAGGAGGTTATGCTCAAGCTTTGTAAAGCACTGGTTAGGCATCATCTGGAGTACTGTGTGCAGTGTTGATCTCCAGATTACAAAAAGGACAAAGCAGCGCTGGAAAAAGTAGTGTTCAGAAACTAGGTTAATTCCACGGCAACAGGGAATGAATTATGAGGAAAGATTAAAAGGGATGAGCCTTTTCTGATTAAGCAAAAGAAGATTAAAAGATGACATGATTGAAGTGTTTAAAATTATGAAGGTAATTAGTACAGTGGATTGAGACTGTTAATTTAAAATTAGTTCATTAAAGAAAATGGGAACACAGTTGGAAATGGTAAATTTCACACAAACATTAGGAAGGTTTTCTTTACACAGAGAACTATAGACACATGAAATAAGTAGCAGGGTAGACAGTAGGGCTTTAGGGACTTTCAAAACTTGACTTGATGTTATCTTTGGAAAATAATTTGTGGGTAAGATTGGCAAGCTTTTTTAGGCCATTCACGTCTAGATTGTTCTAATGTTCTAACCTTTTAAAAATTCTCAAAGCTGTGGTTCTGATTCTTAAAAAGTACACTCATGTCCTTTTAAACTATTTTTCTGACATATGAAGTTATGCAGTAGTCACTGTTGCCATGTTTGGTGCTTGTATTAACTAGGCATGCTAACCAGCCCATCTTGGGAAAGCAATTCTGTTTAATCAGCTGATTCAAACCAGTTCTTATCTTAACAAAGTACTCAAATGATCAATGCAAATATTACACATAAATTAGCAAAGCTTATATCCATATAACCTATTTAATATAAATTTATCTTATTATTTTTTAACATTTTAAAGTTGAAAAGAAATATAACTAAAATAAATTGTTAATAATACTACAACATAAGGCCGTAATATTACCTATACTTACCAATTTTTTCCTACAAGAAAATCACAATAATATAAATAATGTATTTGGATACATTTTGTTAATGTTGAATTGCTTTGCTGCTCATCCTTGTAATAATACTTTGGCTTATAGCCAAACAGTCACTCACTTAGTCATTTTAAAAACCAATTACACATTTTGATTATCCTGTATTAACCTTAAAAAATTTTATTTAATACAATATTTTATAATGAAATATCACTTCTATTTTAGTAACTTGAATTAATTTTTTAATTGAAATTTTAACTCACATTTCTAAAAATACAAATTAGTAAAAAAAAACCTGTTTTACATGTGGCACATGGAACCTACATCTAAAGTGACAAATATCACTTTATTAGGATGCACTGTCCTTGGTAGCTACTATTAGAGTTTTAGTCAAGAAATCAAATACAGACTGCAAGGCTCTTACAAATTAGAGTCCAACCTCAGACCTTCCTTTCATTTTCTTTAATTTAAAAATCAAATTCCTAATGATAAAGCTATGAATAGTTTAAGTCCCTTTTACTTTGCTTAATCTATTAATGCTTATACTCCAGGCTCACAGTGTCTGCAATCAGAAGATGTATTATCTTACATAAAAAGGTTATGTTGGGTTGGAAAGATTTATTGAAGAGGTTCAATCAGTTTCAGTGATTAAAATGGTGGGTTAATACTCATTTTAATGTAGTCTACTACAGCTAGTGGTGTTGTGCAACTTTGAATGATACAATATTTTTACTGTATTTTGATATACACTCTGTTAATTATAGTCATTATTGCATGTTTTGACAGTAACCTCCCTTTTGAGAAACAGATTAATTCTGTAGTCAAAAGTTGCTTTTGCCAGCTTCGTCTATTGGGTAAGATCAAGCCTTTTTTATCTTCTAGGGATCTTGAGAAAGCTACTCATGCTTTTATCTTTTCTTGCCTTGATTACTACAACTCGCTGTATTCTGGGATTAGCAAATCCCTGATACGCAGGTTACAGTTGGTCCAGAATGCTGCCGCTCGCTTCCTGGTTAGGGCAAGAAAGTATGACTCTGTTTCTTCAATATTAGCTTCTTTACACTGGCTGCCTGTCAGTTTTTGAATTGATTTTAAAATCTTGTTGCTAGTTTTTACATCTTTACATGGGCTTACTCCTGCCTATTTATCTGAATCATGTGCTTTACACCAGCCATCTAGAGTGCTTAGATCTTCTGGTCAGTTGTCTCTTGTTGTCCCTCGTACTAAGTGTAAAACTAAGGGTAGCAGAGTGTTTGCAGCTGCTGCTCCTCGCCTGTGGAACTCTTTACCTCATCACATAAAGGAGTCGTCTACAATTGAACTGTTCAAAACAAGATTAAAGACTCATTTCTATTCACTTGCATTCCGTGACCTTCAGTAATACTGATGGTTTCCTTATTGTGATTATGTAACATTACTTCTATTTATTATTTATTTTCTTTATGTTCATATATTTTATTTCTATTTATGTTATGTATGTTAATTGTGTGTTTTCTTTTATTCTATTATTGTAAAGCTCTTTGGCCACAGCATTCCTATGTTGTTTTAAATGTGCTATATAAATAAATTGACATTGACATATAATTCTTTTCCTGTTTTCAAGTAATACTTCAAGGCAAATGGAGGATGCTGTAGACCTCTTCAATCTCTCCTCTTACCACTCCTATCACTGTGGACACCCACTTTGATTCTATAGTGTCTGTATTCACAGCATATCCAGAGAAGAGCTTGCTAGAATGATTATTACTGTATGTCTGTAAGACTTGATCTTAATGCAAGAATTCTGAGTCCAAAAGGATATATTTTTATCTTCAGGATATCTGACATGCTGGAAATGACCTATTACACTTGCTGAACAAAGTAACATAATGTTACTTGTTCATGTTTACCTCTTTTGTAAGTCACTTTGGATAAAAGCATCTGCCAAGCAAATAAACATAAATGTAAATGTAAATTCCTCTTCGTTGCCATGAACCTTTTGATGTGTGTTTTCTACTGAACGGTATATGACATTATTATTTTACCTGACTATTTTATAATCAAAGGTGAAAACTGGTGAATGATCAGCTACATTTTCAAAGCATAGTTATTAGTTATTCATAGTGCTAAAACAGATTCATGTCTCTTTTGTGATCACTGAGAAATATAGTACAATTAAACTTTAATGCCTTGCTCCTGGCCATTACTCTTGTCAGTCAGCCTAATAAATGTGATCCTCGGTATTTCTCTTATTATTTACCTGACTTGCTGATACCATATTGTAAAATAACGGCTTGTATACATGTATAGTTTCATTAATATCACTAGGTCAAAACACTCAATAGCTTTGCACTTTGCAGAATCACTCTCAAATGTTACTCTCAACGGCTTCAAAGGGCTACCTTTCAGACCAAAAAGCTGTATGCCACAAACACAATTAACATAATGGTCACTTCAATATGCATATTCACCTTACAAAGAATTGGCCTCACACATGTCCTGAAAACGTCTTGAGTTATTCAGGCCATAGACTCAAGAAAGTTTTATAAGTCTGTTACAATGATGCTAGCCAATGATAGCTTTAATGTAAAACACAATTATTGTATATTAGCTCTTGTTAGTTTCTTTTGCTCACTACATTGGTTTCATGTAGCCAGCATGTATTACATTCAAATCCCTGATGCTTACCTACAGAGTAGTTCATGGGACAGCACCTATTACATATATAAGGAGAATCTTGTAAGGTCAATGCTCTTTCTCAAGCACTCAGGTCTGCTGATGAACAGTGTCTGGTGACACTGCCTCTGCATGGCATCAAATCTCAATTGCAGCTCCTAGCTGCTGGAATGAACTGCCCACCTTAATTTGAAATTCTGACTCCTTCAATAGGTGCTTTCCCACCGCAGGATCTTTTCTTAGGAAACACAGACATTTTAGAAACTCTGGAACTTTTGTAGCATTCTCACTGCAGGAACTTGGGCTATTTATAGTTCCTAGTATGTATTTCCAGGTACCTTTTTTAACTCCTAATCAAGATTGTTCAACCAGGAACTATCCTGAGTGGGCTCAGATGATGAATTGGGCTGACTGGGTGAACACAAGAACTGGTGCCATCTTACAAGTATGTTACATTTTTAGACTTATGAGAGTTATTCATGAAGATGGCGTTCCGCACTGCATACCTCTTCATAGCTGCCTCCCTGGTGTGTCATACCTGGCACTGCATCGAACCAATAATATCCCCATGAAGTCATGGCCAATTCCAAGCAATAAGGTGTAGGGGAAACCTGGTGAAATCTTGATCACACCGCACTACACACCACATTATTCTTCATTGCCATCTCCCTGGTGTGCAGTGCCATACACTGCATAGAAGCAATAAGTGGGATGTCCCTTGTGAACCCCCAAATGTGGCACAAACTGTTCTTTACTCAGTTTTGTTGACCTCTTTTGTAAGTGACTTTGAATAAAAGTGTCTGCTAAGCAAAAAATGTCAAAGTAAATGGCTCTCTGAAATGTTAGCTTAGTCTCCACAAATATTAGAGTCAATTAAGATCTGGCAATTGAGGAGACAACCGCACTAATTCACAATTACATTTGTGGAAATATTCTCTGAGACTTTCATAGAATAACAGATAATGTTCCACTCATGGAACATTATCTTGCTCAAAAGCAACAACGTTCAAATACATACACTGACCTCCCCCAGAAGCTGCTGGTTAATTTCTATAGATGCACTATAGAGAGCATTTTAACTAACTGCATGATGGCCTGGTACAATAGCTGCCCCAAGGCTGCTAAAGAAGCCCTGCAGCGGGTCGTAAAAACAGCAGAGGTTATTATTGGGACTGAACTGCCATCACTTGAACTCTCGTATAAGACTCGCTGTGTGAGAAGGGCCAAAAACATTCTCAAGGACAAAACTCATCCTGGAAATTCTTTGTTTGAGCTCCTCCCATCAGGCAGACGCTTTAGGTCAATCCGTGTACGCACAAACAGATTAAAAAATAGCTTTTTCCCTTCTGCCATAAACTTTCTGAACTCTGAATCTCCTCAGTCTGAGATCATTTTTTAATTGAACATGTGCAATAAGCTATATTGGTAATGTGCAATATACTAATGTAATACAATGTATAATATGTAATGTACTATTCATTAACAGGTGCAATAACAATTTATGCTGCTGTACTTTGAGCAATAATAATTTGCTCTGGTTACTTGATCACTTAACACTGTATATGACATATTGGAATTATTTGACTTTTCTTCAAATGCACCTTGGGGCTGTCACAAAAAGTAATTTTGTTGTCTTATACAATGACAATAAAGTGCTTGAACTTGAACTGAAGTCATATAGGGATGCAAAGAATAGGTTTGGACATCTTGTGGCATTCAAACCATCCATAACAGTCCATAACACTAAGCCTATTCATATTTCAGGCAGGATGCATCAAAGGACTCCTGCGGTTTTGACCATGTCTTGCCTGTTAATTCATAAGAACCACAGGAACTGGAATTAATGAGAGGAAAGGTTTTGCCGAAATTTGGGTTTATGTTTATTAGCCTGCTGCAACCACACTTTGTTTATTATTATATGACTGGAGTCTTATATTTACAAGATTTTATTACATTTATCCTTTACATGCCTCTTTGGATTCTTTCCCTATATACTAGTTTTTGTCACATCTACAAAGTCTCCTAAATTAACTGATAACTATAAAATTGCCCAATGTCTGTTAAATTGGTTTTATGCATGAGTGTATAAAGTGATGGACTGAAGCATGTCAAGGTTTTATTCCTATCCTGCACCCAACTTATCTGCTTTTAACATTAAATTAAATTTTGTGAGGACAGAAAATATATGGCTGACTATACTTTGAAAATTCCATTCAAATTAGTTAGTCCTTGGTGTCATATACTGAGTTACTGTCTAGGCCATTGTTTGTTCTCGATCAAGAGTTTACAGTTAAATGTCAGTTATTTGAAGGAGCCACTGTGTAAAATAAGCTGCATTTCTATAACATGCCTAGATGAGCATTACACAAAGGCTTCATTTGTGTATATCCTCAAATTTAAACAGTGAGAAATTCATTGCTAATAAAATAAAATGAAAATAAGAAAGTAAATGTTTTATCTGTTGGAGTTTCTTCACATATATGAGAAAGACTCAATAAATGAAAATTACATATGGTTTTAAATTGTACTCGTTTATGCTATGTTGTAAATGTCTGCTTGTTTGAAATTAAATTTGCAGTTCAATGGTGATTCTTTATTCTAGCTGAGGTGTATATTTCCTTGCTGTTCAAATTAAAAAAAAAATCTGTCAACAATCTATACTAATAAAAGGCAAAGCCCTCACTGACTGACTGACTGACTGACTGACTGACTGACTGACTGACTGACTGACTCACTCACTCACTCACTCACTCACTCATCACTAATTCTCCAACTTCCCGTGTAGGTAGAAGGCTGAAATTTGGCAGGCTCATTCCTTACAGCTTACTTACAAAAGTTGGGCAGGTTTCATTTCGAAATTCTACACATAATGGTCATAACTGGAACCTATTTTTCTCCATATACTGTAATGGACTTCAGCTCGATGGCCGTGGGGGGCGGAGTTGTGTGTCACATCATCACACCTCCCACGTAATCACGTGAACTGACTGTGAATGCAGTACGTAGAAAACAAGGAAGACCTCCAAAGAGCCCTGAAGAAAAACGCATGCAAGCTTATTCATAAGTGCAGCTACTGCGGAAACAAAGCACGGTGTAAACCATAAGTTTAAATTAAGTTTATGGACACGCTCCCGCTGCCGTTTGTCATGCCTTCGTCGAATACTTTATTCGCGAGATACAAGTTTAATGAGAAGACACGAGGTATAAACGAGACTTTGGATCACTTTGTAACGGAGTTAAAATTGCTGTAGCGAGAAACTTTTAAGTGCCGGGTCTTAGCTAACATTAAATAAAGCCGTGGACATCGCAACATCACACAAGAGAGCAGCTCACGTGAACTGACTGAACGCAGTACGAGTGATCACTTCCATGCATCAAACCTGTTCAAAAAACGCATTACACAATTGACAAGGTAGGAAAAGAATATACTCCGAGCTGAGCTCCACAGCTAACGCGGTCTTGAGGAAGCAACTTCGTCATGCTGCCACCAAATACTCACAGAAAAATCCACAAGTTAATACACACGCTGTCTCTAGAGTTTCTCCACACTCAATGTATTCCTCGCATCACTGTTATACCCTCTGATCTCCCATTTCAATTCAAATGCCTCAAATTTCCAGTAAGGCTCTGCTTCGCGATGACAATTAATAAGTCTCAGGGAAGACCCTACAAAAGGTTGCAATTGATTTGAAGCAACATTGCTTTTCTCCTGGACAACTATATGTTGCATTCTCAAGAGTAAGCTCAGTGCACAGCTTGGTCATATTACAACCGTAGTGCTGAAATGACAACCTGGTATACAAAGAGATCCTTAACAGATAGTTATTGGTATATTTTCTCTCAGTTTAAAAAGGTTTTCTTTTCTTCTTAAAAAAAATTTAAAAGCAGTACTTCGGCGCTGCGAAGCGCGGGCATTTTGCTATATACAGTATATATATATATGCAGATATGTATATATATATGTGGATATGTATATATATGTGTGTATATATGTAGATATGTATATATATGTAGATCTGTATATATATGTATATATATGTGTCTGTGTGTATATATATATGTGTGTATGTATGTATGTGTATATATATATGTATGTGTATGTGTGTATGTACGTGTGTATATGTATGTGTATATATATGTTGATATGTGTATATATGTAGATGTGTATCTATACTAATAAAAGGCAAAGCCCTCACTCACTGACTGACTGACTGACTGACTGACTGACTGACTGACTCATCACTAATTCTCCAACTTCCCGTGTAGGTAGAAGGCTGAAATTTGGCAGGCTTATTCCTTACAGCTCACTTACAAAAGTTAAGCAGGTTTCATTTCGAAATTCTACACGTAACGGTCATAACGGTCGATAACGGTCGACAACGTCCGCCATGTTGAACTTTCTTATTTATGGCACCATCTTCACGAAATTTGGTAGGCGGCTTCCCTGCGCTAACCAAAACCGATGTATGTACTTATTTCGATGGTATGACGCCATTGTCGGCCGCCATTTTGAACTTTCCAACGTCACTAATTTTCCAACTTCCTGTGTAGGTAGAAGGCTGACCCCATCTTCACGAAATTTGGTAGGTGGCTTCCCTTCGCTAACCAAAATCGATGTACGTACTTATTTCCGTGGTATGACGCCACTGTCGGCCGCCATATTGAATTTTCCAAACATCACTAATTCTCCAACTTCCCGTGTAGGTAGAAGGCTGAAATTTGGCAGGCTCATTCCTTACACCTTACTTACAAAAGTTAAGCAGGTTTCATTTCGAAATTTTACGCGTAACGGTCATAACGGTCAACAATGTCCGCCATGTTGAACTTTCTTATTCATGGCCCCAACTTCACGAAATTTGGTAGGCGGCTTCCCTGCGCTAACTGAAACCAATGTACATACTTATTTCGGTGGTATGACACCACTGTCAGCCGCCATATTGAACTTTCCAACGTCACTAATTCTCCAACTTCCCGTGTAGGTAGAAGGCTGAAATTTGGCAGGCTCATTCCTTACAGTTTACTTACAAAAGTTAAACAGATTTCATTTCGAAATTCTACACGTAACGGTCATAACGGTCGATAACGGTCGACAACGTCCGCCATGTTGAATTTTCTTATTTATGGCCCCATCTTCACGAAATTTGGTAGGTGAATTCCCTGCGCTAACCGAAACCGATGTATGTACTTATTTCGATGGTATGACGCCACTGTCGGCCGCCATATTGAACTTTCCAATGTCACTAATTTTCACAATGTCCGCCATGTTGAACTTTCTTATTTATGGCCCCATCTTCACGAAATTTGGTAGGTGGCTTCCCTGCGCTAACCAAAACCGATGTACGTACTTATTTCAGTGGTATGATGCCACTGTCGGCCGCCATATTGAAGTTTCCAACGTCACTAATTCTCCAACTTCCCGTGTAGGTAGAAGGCTGAAATTTGGCAGGCTCACTCCTTACAGCTTACTTACAAAAGTTAAGCAGGTTTCATTTCAAAATTCTACGCGTAACGGTCAACAACGTCCGCCATGTTGAACTTTCTTATTCATAGGTAGAAGGCTGAAATTTGGTACTTATTTCGGTGATATGATGCCACTGTCGGCTGCCATATTGAACTTTTCAACGGTCTTTGTTACTTATGGACCCATCTTCAAGAAATTTGGTACGCGGGTTCCCAACGCTAACTGAATCCTACTTACGTACATATATACGTCCATAGCCTGCAGCTCGGTCACCGTGTGAGGCGGCGTTGGGTCCACCATCCCAACACCTCCCACATTGTTGGCTTCCTGCATATATAAGGCCGTCTGTCGCACCAGTCTCTACATTCCCTTCCTTGCTTCGCCACGTTATTCACGTCTCCCTGCTGATAACTACAGCCTTTTTATTTAATCCACGGCTTCTCCGCTGTTTTATTGTTCATTTATTACGATTATAGTTATTGTATAGGTATTTTAGACTTACTTTACATTGTTCAGGTACCCATTTCCTTTATCATTCCAACCGTACCCCCATTAACATGTCTATCGAGGTAATCACCATCGATCAAAGAACTGTCACTTACCAAGTGGTTTCCATGCACGGAGATGGCACCTGCCTTTACATTCTCTTTGTTACATATTGCACAGCCATATCAGGCTCACTATTGATATCCGGAGGAACATTGTGTCTTATGTATTGAATGACTGGGACAGGTTCAAGGTGTGGACTGATGACGGTACAGGAGATAATTATACTACACAGGAGCACTAGAAGAGTGAAATGCTTAAGTGTACCGAAATGGCCAAATATTTTACACCTTTGGACAACCGCCAATGCCTCTTAAACATCTTAGCTTCACAGGTGACGATTTCAGTAGTGGACACTTTGATGTTTATGAATGTTTAAACTCTCAAAAGCTGGATGTGAAGTTATCAATGAAACTGGTTGTATACTTACAACGCTTGACAGATGCCGAATGTCTCTTCAACACAAGTCCTACAAATACTGTCGTAATTGAAACAAACCATGAAACTCAAACCGATTATGACAGCAGCAATCCAAGCTGTGAGATTTGAAACAAGATTACTGTTCACATGGCCAACTGTACGTTGCATGCTCAAGAGTAAGCTCAGCGCACAGCTACAGCTTGGTCATATTGCAACTGGAGGGCCGAACTGACAACGTGGCATACAAAGAGATCTTTAACAAATAATTATTGGTATATTTTCCCTCAGTTTAAAAAGGTTTAATTTTCTTCTTAATAAAAATTTTAAGGCAGTACTTCACCGCTGCGAAGCGCGGGTATTTTGCTAGTATGTATATATATAGATATGTTGATATGTGTATATATATATGTATATATGTAGATGTGTATATGTATATATATAGATATGTGTACATGTAGATATGTGTATATGTAGATATGTATATATGTATATATGTGTGTGTGTGTGTGTGTATATATCTATACTAATAAAAGGCAAAGCCCTCACTGACTCACTCACTCACTCACTGACTCATCACTAATTCTCCAACTTCCCATGTAGGTAGAAGGCTGAAATTTGGCAGGCTTATTCCTTACAGCTCACTTACAAAAGTTAAGCAGGTTTCATTTCGAAATTCTACACGTAACGGTCATAACGGTCGATAACGGTCGACAACGTCCGCCATGTTGAACTTTCTTATTTATGGCCCCATCTTCACGAAATTTGGCAGGTGGCTTCCCTGCGCTAACCAACACCGATGTATGTACTTATTTCGGTGGTATGACGCCACTGTCGGCCGCCATATTGAATTTTCCAAACGTCACAAATTCTCCAACTTCCCGTGTAGGTAGAAGGCTGAAATTTGGCAGGCCCATTCCTTACAGCTTACTTACAAAAGTTAAGCAGGTTTCATTTCAAAATTCTACGCGTAACGGTCATAACGGTCAACAACGTCCGCCATATTGAACTTTCTTATTCATGGCCCCATCTTCAGGAAATTTGGTAGGCGGCTTCCCTGCGCTAACCGAAACCAATGTACATACTTATTTCGGTGGTATGACGCCACTGTCAGCCGCCATATTGAACTTTCCAACGTCACTAATTCTCCAACTTCCCGTGTAGGTAGAAGGCTGAAATTTGGAAGGCTCATTCCTTACAGCTTACTTACAAAAGTTAAGCAGGTTTCATTTTGAAATTCTACGCATAATGGTCATAACGGTCAACATCGTCCGCCATGTTGAACTTTCTTATTTATGGCCCGATCTTCTCGAAATTTTATAGGCGGCTTCCCTGCACTAACCGAAACCAATGTACGTACTTATTTCGGTGGTATGATGCCACTGTCGGCCATCATATTGAACTTTTCAACAGTCTTTGTTACTTATGGGCCCATCTTCAAGAAATTTGGTACACGGGTTCCCAACGCTAACTGAATCCTACTTACGTACATATATACGTCCATAGCCTGCAGCTCGGTCACCGTGTGAGGTGGCGTTAGGTCCCCCATCCCAACGCCTCCCACGTTGTTGGCTGCCTGCCTATATAAGATCGTCCATCGCTCCGGTCTTTACATTCCTATCCTTGCTTTGCCACGGGATTCTTGTCTCCCTACTGATAACTACAGCCATTTTGTTTAATCCACGGCTTCTCGGCTGTTTTATTGTTTGTTTATTACAATTATAGTTATTGTATAGGTATTTTAGACTTACTTTACATTGCTCAGGTACCCATTTCCTTTATCATTCCAACCCCCATTACCATGTCTATCGAGGTGATCACTATCGATCAAAGAACTGTCACTTACTGAGTGGTTTCCATGCCCGGTGATGGCAACTACCTTGTCCATTCTCTTTGTTACATATTGCACGGCCATATCAGGCTCACTCTTGATATCCGGAGGAACATTGTGTCTTATGTATTGAATGACTGGGACAGGTTCAAGGTGTGGACTGATGACGGTACA